>CM040438.1:68240078-68592856 GCA_022702705.1 Papilionanthe hookeriana x Papilionanthe teres | reverse complement strand
TAGGGAAATAATCCTAAAGCAGTGCAGTCTTGGATGTAAAAATCCTTGACCCAAAGGTTTGAATTTGATGTATTTCAGTGCAGTAGGAAGAGAATCCTAAAGCAGTGCAGTCTTGGATATAAAATCCTCGACCCAAGAGTTTGAATTTGATGTATTTCGGTGCGGTAGGAAGAGAATCCTAAAGCGATGCGGTCTTGGATATAAAATCCTCGACCCAAGAGTTTGAATTTGATGTATTTCGATGCGGTAGGAAAAGAATCCTAAAGCGATGCGGTCTTGGATATAAAATCCTCGACCCAAAGGTTTGAATTTGATGTATTTCGGTGCGGTAGGAAAAGAATCCTAAAGCGAGTGCGGTCTTGGATATAAAATCCTCGACCCAAAGGTTTGAATTTGATGTATTTCAGTGCAGTAGGAAGAGAATCCTAAAGCAGTGCAGTCTTGGATGTAAAAATCCTCGACCCAAAGGTTTGAATTTGATGTATTTCAGTGCAGTAGGAAGAGAATCCTAAAGCAGTGCAGTCTTGGATATAAAATCCTCGACCCAAGAGTTTGAATTTGATGTATTTCAGTGCAGTAGGAAGAGAATCCTAAAGCAGTGCAGTCTTGGATATAAAATCCTCGACCCAAGAGTTTGAATTGATGTATTTCAGTGCAATAGGGAAAGAATCCTAAAGCAGTGCAGTCTTGGATATAAAATCCTCGACCCAAGAGTTTGAATTTGATGTATTTCAGTGCAGTAGGAAGAGAATCCTAAAGCGATGCGGTCTTGGATATAAAATCCTCGACCCAAGAGTTTGAATTGATGTATTTCGAGTGCAATAGGGAAAGAATCCTAAAGCGATGCGGTCTTGGATATAAAATCCTCGACCCAAAGGTTTGAATTTGATGTATTTCGGTGCGGTAGGAAAAGAATCCTAAAGCGGTGCGGTCTTGGATATAAAATCCTCGACCCAAGAGTTTGAATTTGATGTATTTCGGTGCGAGTAGGAAGAGAATCCTAAAGCGATGCGGTCTTGGATATAAAATCCTCGACCCAAGAGTTTGAATTTGATCGAGGTTTGATGTGAGATCCGGAAAGATTGAATTTGAAATTTGAAATTTGACTGAGATTTGGAATCTGGAAAGATTGAATTTGAAATTTGGAAGGATGAGTTTGATTTGATTTAAGATCTGGAAGATCGAATTTGAGATTTGATAGAGATTTGGAATCTGGAAAGATTGAACTTGAATTTGATTGAGATTTGAAATCCGGAAGGATTGAACTTGAATTTGGAAGGATGAGTTTGAACTCGGTTGAAATTTGATTTAAGATTTGATTTGAAATTTGGAAGATCACATTTGAAATTTGATTGAGAATTTGATTTAACATTTATGTTGATTTTGTTTATCTTTTAATGATTCAAATTTTATTTTATCGTTTATTTAATGTTCATGTGAATTTGGTGTTTGTCATTTTTAGATTTTTTTTTTTTTAGAAAGTTTTCTTTTATCTTTTTTTTTTGTTTTATTTCTTTTCGTTCTTTGTTCGAAGTTCATTTAACTTTAATGGCGTTTCCCAATCAATTTGCACAAAAGAGGTGAAGGCCAAAAATTTGACATGGTCACTTTCATTCCAATCATGTAGAAGATACATCATACATCTTGATCCGGAATATATTTCATACAATCCATGTAAACTCAAAACGGATCGTGTATGATCTTTGTCGATCCATCCAAAGAAGCATCCGTCGAAAATCCATGTCTGAATAGTGGGGTACATGGTCAATAACATCACCTTCCAAGCTATCCTTGGCAAGGATGCCGTATGGATGTACATTGGAGGTGTGATATTTTCCATGTAACTCACAGCTCGTAAGGTCGGAGGCTTTCTAGCTCCGGGTCTGGCTGGAAATGGTAAGGTGTCTTTCTGTCGTCCATTCTCCTGAACGTAACTGAGATCCGCTTTACTGGTACTCCTGGTATGCAATGCTTGGCGACATCTGCTCCGTTGCCTTTCAGTATCATGACGGAACCTACCGGTAGTGGTATTTTTATCGGCCCTCGGAACTCACCCGGGCTCGCTATCCGGAGGTCGGATCCGAACATGATGTTACACTCGCTCGGGAAAGAGACGTGCGTAAAGGCCCGACAAAATCATGGTGATCTATGTGTGGGGGTATACGATCACTCTGTTTGTAGATGTTGATAATGCAGCTATTGGGTATGCAATCTGCTGGCAATACCCTCCATGTTATCAATCTCTTTACCATTCTTTTGATGACTAAAGGCATCGGATCCACTTGCCCATGACGGAGTATTCCTGGTGGGTTTCCCTTTCTGTCCTCGGCAAAGTTGTAACAGCATCCACATTGTATTGTGATTCTTCCTTTCCCTGGCATCCATCTCCGGGGCTCTGAGTATGTGTTTTCCCTTAGGCGGCCTGCTCGGCCCATTCTTTTCAAATCCCGGATACAATCCACGATTTGCTGCTGTTCATACTCTGAGAATACGTCCGTATGTAATTCGAGGCCTTCCAGTATATTGATTCTTCTGCCTCTAATCCTTTCGAAGTATTCAAAGGTTTTCTTTTCAACATTCTGCATCCTCTCCAACTCGTATTCCGGAATGATCTGCAGATGGCGAGGCCTGGTGACATATTGTGGAATATAGGGTTCAATTCCTTCGCGTTCTCCTGCATACCTCGGCTCCTCAGGGATGATGCCTGTCGGGACATCCCCCGGGGTTGCTTCTGCAACAAGGTCATGCATCACTGGTGGTTCTATCCGGTGGCGTGGTAGCCTTCTTTCTTCTGATCTTCCGGAGATTTCCCCGGTTCTTTTCGTTATCCTAGGAGCCGGCCTCCTTTCTTCGAGTTCCCGGTGAACCGGTGTCCTCGAAGTGTATGCACCGACATTAGCAACTCGTCTCGTCGCGCCGGTCCGCGACTAGTTTTGTTAACATCTTACGGATACGGCGATTTTTATTTCTTCGTTGCGTAGGCTGTGAGAGTAGCTCTTCGAACTTCTTGAATCTCCGTGGGCGCGGCGCGCGACAAGCTCGCCTTCCGTCGTAGCGACTACAGACTTCATTTTCTTATCTTCTTCAATGTTTGTCTTTCTTTTCTTGTTGCTGGATTGGTGGCTTGGGCCACCTACTTTCATCACTGTCTGTCCGGGCAGTTCTTCTCGGTCAACCGGGACCCAGTCACTTTCCTCGTACTGTAGGCTCGTCGGTGCGAAATCCGAGTCGATCTCGATTATCGCTCCATCTTTCACCCTCTTTTCATCGAGTGCAAGGCTTACGCCATTCTTAAAGTTCAAGACCAACCGCCCGCTCGACATTTCCCTGCGAAAAGACAAGGAAAAGGATTAGGGGCTGTACTAAGAACAAGAACATTAAGAAAATGTTTATTAAAGACATTTTTTATTATTCTTATATTATTATTTTTTTTTTAAACTTAACAGGAATGAAGTGGGATAAGATCAAGTAAGAGATTTTGATTTGGAAAAGAAAACAAGGAAAATTTTATTATCAGGATTTTATTTATTTCAAGACATTTTGTTATTTTTTGGGTTCGGACCCAATCATAAGTAATTACTTCACCCGTGCTTCTAGGGATGGAAAGTTTATTCCTTCGAAACATCGAGTAGCGTAGTACTTTTTCAAGTATCGTCCATTGATCGGAAGCATATGTCGTTCTCCACGGCAATTCACTAGCCGGTAAGAACCTCCCGAGTATACTGCTTCGACCACAAACGGTCCTTCCCAAGTGGGTTCAAATTTTCCTCCTATCTTGCGGTGTGCAAGAATAGGTCTCTTGAGAACGAGAACTAAGTCACCAACTTTGAAGATTCTTGGGCGGACCGGCTTGTCATGGGCTTGAACCATCTTAGCTTGGTATAGTTCTAAATTCGTTGCGCTGCAAGTCTTTTCCCTTCCGGGCTCTCTAATTCTTCGAGTCGTAATTTGGCGTTCTCTTCGTTGTGATTTTATTTGCAATCGCAATTACGAGTGAAGGAAGCTCGAACCTCTAAAGGTAACATCGCCTCGGACCCATACACCGGAGCGTAAGGTGTAGCTTGCGTAGGAGTTCTGAAGGTTGTCCGGTAGGCCCATAAGGCTTCTAACAACTTCTCGTGCCAATTTCTCTTATTATCGTCCAAGGTCTTCTTTAAAATTTGAACGAGAGTTTTGTTAAAAGCCTCAGCGAGGCCGTTTGCTCTTGGGTAGTAAATTGTTGAGTATCGCCAGTCGATTCCGTGTCTCCTGACAAAATTGTTGATTTGCGTGCTTCTGAATGCTGACCCATTAGCCGAGATGATCTCGCGCGGCACCCCGAAACGGTAGACTACTTGGTTCTTGAAAAGCCGTAGCACGTGATGTGCTTTCACTTCTCTAAGTGGAACTGCCTCGCCCACTTGGAAAAGTAATCCGTAGCCGCAAGAATGAAGCGATGCCCTTTTGACGACGGTGGTTCTATTGGACCCACTATATCTGTGCCCCAACATTCAAATGGCCACGATGCAATTGTCGGATGTAGCACATTTGGAGGTTGGTGTAGAACCACTCCGTGCACTTGGCACTGGTGACGGCTCTTGGTGATTTTCATGCGGTCGGTCATCATCGAGGGCCAGTAGTACCCTAGTCTTTTAATTTTCATTTTCATATTTGGACCCGACTGGTGAGCGCCACAGAGTCCTGAATGTACCTCTTTAACAATTTCACGGGCCTCGGACCCGCTTAGGCACCTTAGCCACATTTGATCAAAAGACCTTCTGTATAATGTATTGTTTATTAATGCGTAGGACAGAGTTCTTTTCTTGATCTGGTGGGCTAACGACCTATCGTCTGGTAGTTTTCCTGTTTGCGGAGTAGTCTATCAATGGTCGTCGCCAATCTTCCGTGTTTTCACGTCACTTCGTTGCAACTGATTCTTTTTCTTTTTCGATTTGCGTATTGTGTCTATGTCGAGCTGTGATAGGACCCGACGTCCGTGAACCGACACTTCTATCGATTCATCTTGCAAACGAGCAAATTCTTTTGCGAGACGGGCTAAAGCATCTGCTAAAGCATTTTCTTTTACGGAATTTTGTAGATTGTCACATTTGGAATCCGTTCCAACAATTTGTATGGCATACCGGAAGTATTGTTCGAGTCTTGGCTTTAAAATTTTGTACTTGTCCGTGATCCGTTGAATGATTAACTCGTGAATCCCCGTAGATGTTGATGTCCGTTATCCCCATTTGAATGGTTAATTCCGGTCCCGTTATGAGGGCTTCGTATTCCGCTTCGTTGTTTGTACATGGTTCCGTCAAGTGGTAGGAGTATCTTAACATCCCCCGCTCCGGTGTTATAAAGATCGGCCCGATTCCGCCTTCTACGGGCACTATCACTTGCGATTCTTCGTCTTTGTGCGCTGAAGATGCTCCGTCGAAATATAATTCCCAACGTCGATCATCAAGGTCTTCTAGGTTCATTATTTGTTCATCCGGCAAATCGTCATTGAGAGGAGATTCGCCGCAAAGGGTGTCTTTGCAAGGAAGTCCGCTAAGACTTGTCCCTTTACTGACACGAAGAGGCACGAAAGTTATATCGAATTGCAATAATATCATTGACCATCCGGCAAGTCCGCCGGAAAGCGTTGGGCGAGTCATCAAGTATTGCAATGGATTAAACTTCGAGATTAGGTTGACCTTATGAGAAAGCATGTAGTGCTCGAGCTTTTGAGCGGCGAAGATCGGGGCCAAACAATGCTTTTCAATTGCGGGATACCTTACTTCCGTCGGAAGCAAACGACGGCTTAAGTAGTAAAGAGCATTTTCTTTACCCTCATCATTGACACAGGCTAACGAGGCTCCGAGAGAGTCGTCTAAAGCCGCGGTATAAAGTATCGACGGTCTACCCGAGACCGGGGTCTGCTAGGACGGGAGGTGTCATTAAATATTGTTTAATGTCCTCGAAGGCCTTCGGCATTTCTCTTCCCAAATAAATTTGGCGTCCTTTTTAACTAGTACCGAGAAAGGCCGACACCTACCCGACGAGTTTGAGATAAAGCGTCGAAGATATGCCGACTTCCCTTGAAAAGATCGTAGTTGTTTTAAGGTTTTGGGAGGCGGCATTTCTAAGATAGCTTTAATCTTCTCCGGGTCGATTTCAATTCCACGATGTCGGACAACGAATCCTAAGAATTTCCGGAGGTGACGCCGAAGGCGCATTTTAAGGGATTCATCTTAAGATTAAATTGTCTTAATCGTTCGAAAACAATTCTCAAATCATACAAGTGGTTGTCTTTTACTTTGCTTTTGATGACCACATCGTCCACGTAGCATTCGACTTGATTGTGGATGAGATCATCAAAAATTCTTGTCATTGCTCTTTGGTAGGTTGCTCCTGCGTTCTTCAATCCGAATGGCATCACTGTGTAGCAAAATACTCCGATCGGCATTCCGAATGCTCGTAAGCTTTTCATCTTCCGGAGCCATTTTTATCTGGTTGTATCCCGAAGATCCATCCATGAATGAGAATATTTCATGTGTTGAAGCAATGTCGATCATTAATTCGGGATCGGTAGAGGGAACTCATCTTTTGGACATGCCTTGTTTAAATCTCTCGAAGTCCACACAAATTCCGATCCGACCATTCTTCTTTCGATCTGGGACTACATTGGCTAACCACGTCGGGTATTGTTCTTCACGGACAAATTTAGCGTCTATTAGCTTTTTAACTTCGGCTATGACTTGTTGTTCGATTTCTAGACGCATTCTTCCGGGACCTTGTCCGGCGGGACGGAAGTAGGATCCACTCCAAGCTTATGGATCTGCGACCTCCGGAGCTAATCCCGGCATCTCATCGTAGCTCCAAGCAAAAGCAGTCTTTAAATTCCATTAATAACTTGATTATTTCTTCGAGTCTTCTTTATTGAGTAAGGAGCTAACAAAGGTAGGTCTAGGCTCTTCGCTAGTACCTAAGTTAACTTCCGTTAACTCATCTATTAGTAGATTTGATTTCTTCTTCGAATTCGGTGGAGCGTCTCCAATTTGTAAATCTTCGAGTTCGTCCGTAGTTTCCATGCAGTTTTCATTAGATTCGCAAGTGACAACCATGCAAAATTCAGTATCGTCAACTGATCCTACTGTGCCGAATCCGAGACCATGTTTTGAGTTGGGTGGACGACCGGAGTTATTCCATAATTTTTCAAAATGTTGAGATTGACCTTTTGTCCACTGTCGAGGTAAGAAACCACGTTGAATTAAATTTTGAACACAGGGAGAGTACCACTCAAAAGGTAATTCCATTAATTCTGATAAAGTAGCATCTTCAAGTTGTACATTATTTTCAATTTTGGAGGAAGAAGCACCACTGTAGAATTTGATTGGTTTTGCACCACCGCTACGTACCTCTTTGACCTCCATACCCTCAATCTTATTAGAATGGATCGGGGTCAGGGTCATAGTATGTACATAGTGGTTAATCTTCTCGTACATCGATTTGTATTCTTCGTTCTTCTCATCTTCGAGAGGGATTTTGAATTGCGGCTTCTTCTGACTTATTGTCGCTGCTTCTTGTTTGATTTCTTTTTCTTCTTCGAACTATCTTCCCAATCAACATTGATGATCGGTTTCTTCGTCCAATTGTCCTAACGTCTCTACCACGGCCTCGTCCCGGCCTCGACCTCGGATGCGAGTTGTGGAGAAACCTTCACCATCTCGCCGGAAGAGAGTGGTGAGTGACTGTTGGACTAGAATTTCGAGTTCTTCTTTGTCCCGAACTTTCTTTGCTTCATTTGTTATGGTATCTCCGGAGAAGATCGTTTTCTTCGGTGGTGCATAATAAGTCGCATCCTCGTGGATTCCAATTTCATGTACGGAGAACGGTTGTAAGTCACCTTTGATGCATTGTTCTCCTCCGACGTAGTATTTGATGCACCGATGTAGAGATGATGGTACCATCCTGTTTTCATGTATCCATGGTCGGCCCAGTAGAGCGTTGAATGACGTTTCTGAATCAATTATGTGAAATTTCGCGGTTGTCTTTGCTAAGTCACCGGTCTTCATTAGTAGCGTTATTGACCCGAGGACTCTTTCTCCTTTCTGGTTGAATCCTCTTAATAACATTTTGTCGGCTTCGAGTTCACGAGCATCAATTTCCAAGTATGCTAGCGTTCGAAGATTCATTATATTGATTGATGCTCTCGGATCCACCAATACTGCGGAGAGTGTAAATTTTCCGATTGTAATCGAAATGTACAACGGTCGGTTGTGGTCTCGCGTTCCGAGTAGTAGGTCATTGTCCGTGAAGGTAACACCTCGTCGATCCTTTAACGAGCAAACCTCATCTAAGGAATCTCCGGCCATTTGAGCTAAGCAAATCTCCGGATCGAAGTAAGGCCTTGATCAGAGCTTCTCTCATCTCTTTTGATAAGATGAGAGCGTCGTAGATGCTCAGTTTGGCTGGTAGTTTCCTAAGATGGGCTAGCACGTTGTAGTCCACTTTATTTTCATGTGCTTCGTTCTCTTCTCGAATGGGTATTTCTTCCGCCGGGGTTGGTTCTTCCTGAACAACCACCTGCTTTCCTTTGTCTTTTGGACCCATTCTCGGAGGTAGAACTTTTCCACTTCTTAAGTTGATTTCTGTAATTTCCTCTGAATCTATTGTTGAGCTTGCCGATGTCTCTTCTTGAATCGGAATGACAGGCTCTTCCGGATTAGCTTCAGAGTCTGAAGGTTCCAACTCTATCGTGACTGGAGCTCCTCGAAACTCGCAAATAGATTCGTTGCTTGTTGAACTCTCGTAGCCTCCTTGATGGATGTCTTCTTCATCATTGTGATCGTCGAGATTGTGTATGATTTGAGAATTGTTATTTGTATCGGAATCGACGTCCGGATTATCGTTAGTTACGTAATCGTTAGAAACAGTCAAAACGTAGCCAACGCCATCACCCTTATCATTATATGATCCCACCGAAGTGAGCAGATAATCATACAGAGTCAGAGGTTCGAGGGATTTCTCCCCCGAATCAGAAACAACTATCCTAGGATAAGCAGCCCCTAGTCTAGCCCTAGGTGCCTCGGTCCTCTCTTCTTCGTCGATTTTCTTCTTCTCTTCAATCGTCTCATGTTGAGGTGGTTCTTCTATCGCAAGTGATAGTACGGCTTAACGGGTTTCAAACTACGAATTGAAGCTCGCACCGAAGCGGTTTGGATGCTCTGTCTAAAATCTTTTTCGAAGACCTCGTCCAAGCGGTAGTCCATCCATCGTCAGTCGTGTAGGGATCTATCGGAATGATGGGATCAGTCGAGACAACATTGACGGAACCTCCTTTCTGGGGTTCCTTCATGTATTCCTTCGGGATCGTTATATTCCCTTTCCGCAGGTTGTCATTGAGCCAACTTTTGAAGGTAATACAATCTTCTATTTTGTGCCCAAGCATCTGGTGGTAAGGGCAAAAGTTGGGATCACCTTTCTTGTTGACTTCCTCCGGTCTTTTAGGCTGCGGCATTCGGAAATGCGGAGTCTTCATCAGACTACGGAACATTTTTGTTGAAACTCCGGCGAATCGCTTGATATGAAGAGGTTTTCTAGCTCGAGAATGTCTTCCATAGAACCATTTGGTAGTCACATACCGGTCGAGGCGATTCCGACGGACTGGCGACGAGCGTCGGAAGAGTAATGCATCGCTCAGCCGGCATTGCAACAGCGCGCGAGTGTGCCGCATCTTGTCGGGGATTCCCCGTGGGATTCAGGTCGAAGGTCTTGAACGGATGTGGTACGAAGCCTTTCGGGTGTGGACGAGCGTCGAATTCTTGCAGGTAAGGTCTACCCGTCCGAATGGATGTCCCACTCTTCGATTGTCTTCAGGCTTCTCGCACCTGCTGTTCCACGAGTTCTTGATATCCTTTTCAGGGATCATACTTTTTGTGTTGTATCCTTCTTTAGTTGATCTCATCTCCAGTTGAGCGGATGTAATCTCCTTTCTCCGAGTCCACAATGTGAATAACTTAGGGTGTTTCCCCTTTGTGGTTGTACTTGACTGCGGAAGTGGCTAGGGCTACGGCCATCTCTTCCATCCTTTTCGACATCTGGGCGTCGTATCATCTTTCTCTTGAAGCCCTTCTCATCGGTTACGGCTCCTCTCTTTAAAATTTGCGGGAGCACCTTGCGAAGGCGATGAAGCTCGTGTTTCTACCATGTTGATTTGCGTATTCGTTGTCCATGAATTCGATGAATCGATCTCGTCCCCGAACACGCTTCTCTTTCTTTTGATCGTCGAATGTCGGTTCTCGGCTTTTCCATGGCATCTTCTAGCGGGGCTTTCTGTGTGTCTTCGTGGTTGTCATGCGATAGGCTGCGGGTCCCTTTCTCACGAGTCCCCTTCATCGCGGTAGCACTTTCTTCAGATTCGAGTCTCTGGCGAGACTTTCCTTCTCGGTACAACTCGTTTTGATCTCCATTTGCCCGGTAGTGGGACGCCATGCCATCCTTCGCGGCGAAGGTCTAGGACCGAATGCAGCTCGGCCAAATGCGGAAGGTGGTATCCTCCCTAATGCGCAATCTTTGAGACGACAACGGGCGGACTAGCCTTCATCCTTTTACTTGGCTTTTACGTCATGATGGCGGGGTTCACTCGGGGCCCAAGACGGGATTTGGTGCAACTGCCTTCTCATCCAAGTAGAATTTCGATACGGGGCAGTTTTCCTTCTTTGCTAACTTTTCTACCGAGTTTGCGATCGAGGAGCAAACGAGCGTAGTTCTAGTTCTTTTCTTGCGGCTATCATTGTAATATGCGAGGCTGCGGTAATGTGGCGGCAATCTTGCGAATATTTCTTCATCTTGCGGCGGAGAGGGGATGGAACCTGCTTCCCCCAAAGAGTGGTATGTATTCGGGTAGCGAGTGTATATTACGCGGTGGTGTATATTCGCGTTACGGAATTTCCTCTAGGAAAGCAATTTCGGCGGCTACGCTTCTTTTAGCGATCCTTCTACTTTTGTTTCTTCTTTGGGTCTTTGTCGGTGACGGAATCTTTGAAGCTGGACCCGATTTCGAAAACGGGAAGGTGCTTACGAGGAAGATGTACCCTCCTGGAAACCTTGGTCATCATAATTATGAATTTCTTTCCTTTGATTTGGCAAAGGTCGGGGTAGGTGCGAGAAACAACTAGACCGGTGGGGTAAGAGACTTCGGTCCTTCTATGGACATCGGTACTCCTCTTAGTCGGGATCCTTTGCGAGAGGAGGGAATTCTTGGGTCGACCTAAGGTTGAACTCAGCGACGGCTCTCGGCCGGATACCTTGTTCATCGGTGCAAGAGGAGAGCGTCGGTGATCTTGACATTTGTGTTTTCAAATCCCTGTCCAAATCGGATGATTCCATTGTCGGGCGGCTCATCCTTATAGACGGCGAAGTCCGGTCCGTTGGTGAAGGAGAAAATCAGTTTCGGGGCTTCCATTTCTGCGGGATAGATTGGTTGTCGGTCCCGAGTTATGCTTCTTTTCTTTAGGACGAAAAGGAATTGAAAAGAGTCGAGGAACTCATTCTTATCCGTATTTATAAGAAGGAATCACTTATTAAAAGAATCACTTATTAAAGGGTTTGTTTATTTAGAACGGAGTGTTCAAAGGTGTAAAGAAGGTAAGGAATCTGAATCGGAGTTGGAAAGGAAAAGAGAGTCTTAAGCAAGACTTCTCGACTCGAAGGATCCCTTTCTAAACTAACTTACTGATGAGGGGTCCGCCCCACCTCGGAAATGAGGTAAAAGGATCTCGGAACCTCTGTTTAGGGGTGTCTAAACGGTGGCTCCTAAATCCGGGAGAATGTTGGTTGTACTTGTTCAAGGTAGAAATGAACATAGTATCACGACGGAAAGAAGGTAGTTTGATCCACAAGGGACATGGATGCACTACCGATTTTAGACGAGAATTATTTGATTAAAATGGAGAGAGGAACTTGTCCCCGGCGGCGGAGTCGCCGAGGAAATATTGTCGGCATATTTTTAGGTTGTGTTGTATTTTTTTTAAAAGGGGTCGCCTACGAGTGTCGGCGAATTTTAATTAATTTAAATAAATAATTTGAAAAGTAGTATTTGATTTGAAAATAATTTTTAAATTTGAAGATTTTTAGATAAAAATCGAAGCAGAATCTCACATCTCGAATAGTTTACATAAACGAGCACCGCACCACAGCAGAGTGTATTTATTCCTAAGGATAGATACACCGCTTGATGGTGGGGCTCGGTTAAATAAACTAGAGGATTTGTGACATCCGTTTGGTACGCGAACCAATTTATAAGCGGAGACAAATTTCCCTCGCCAATATGAAAACATTAAACGGGGTTTATATTACACAGGTTCTTAAAGTTCCCTATAAGGGCAAGCCCCTGTATAGTTAATTACATCTTAAGTGACGGGAATCACCTAAGAAAACTCTCGATAATGATAAATAATTGCAACTCTCCAGAATTTCAAGTTTAAAGTTTTTCGAGGATTGAAATTTGGGGAATTGATAAAGAATGGATAAGGTCGGAACATTTTATTTTGGGAATTAGAGGAAAGAAGTAGGAGAGATCACGGATTCGAAGCGAACTTAGGTAATCTCCGAAACTATCCTATTGTTTGGCTTGGATTTAGGAAAGTCCTAATGTTTGTTAATGTTTTAATTTTCTTAAGATTTTGGTAATCGGGGCTTATATTTATATGATAGATCATGCAAATTGCTGCCAGGAAGATATGAGGGTTTATGTCGTATCGGACGACTACCTCGAATCTAAGGCAGAGTTGGGGTAATTTGCAATGCAAATGCCTAGCGAAGAGTTGAGGATTTATGTTGCACTAGGCAAACTACCTCGAAGTCCTATGGCTTTGTTGTTTAATTCTAGGAAAGTTTTCTTGATGTAGATTTGTTTTGCTGATGACGATGGCCGTCTTGCCACCATGCTCGAGCTTCTTGTTGCGAGAGGTTTAGTTTTAGAAATCATAAATCGGGAGATGAAAAGTGTTTGGTTTAGAGAAGTCTTAATTTCCAAGTGTTTTTGTTGTTTTAATTAAAATGATCTTAAGGATTGAATTATATGACACGGTTAAGATTTACGGTTTCATCCTTCGGCATCATTATTTTTATCGGATTCACTTAGTCCGGATGGTGCTAAACTGTTGAATAGGTTCACACTTTCATTTAGGCAGTAGGAAATCAGGTGTAACACGTAAGGTTACATCATCCGAGTATTCGATCATCCAAAAGACGTTTTAATTTAATTGTAGTTGTAGTTTTGTGTTAATTTGTGATTAAATTTGGTTGTCTTATATTTTGAAATGTTGTGGAGGTGAATTTTATCTTGTAATGTCTTTTAATTTAGTTATGGTTTTAGTTTTGGTTTGTCCTAAAGGTGTAGGTTTTCATGCAAGCTTGTTGTTTAACATGCGAGAGAAGTAAAGTGCATTGCGATTAAATAAATTGCAAGAAAGTAGGTACAATAAAATAAAAGCGTACAGGTCTTCCCGTCATCTGGCCCACACTTAAAACACGGTTAGAATATTTAGCGAGTTCTAGGTAAAGCTAAGGTAAGGGTTATGGTTTTCTACCAAATTCCTAATCTGCATAGCTAGTCATTTTCATTTATGACGTCTAGGTTCTTTGTGTTTTTGGTTTGAAGACGATTTTCTTCATCAAAGAACAACTAAGTTGATTGTTCTTATAAGCATGTATCATATTGAGGAAGTGTTTAAGAAGAATCTTAAAACATCTTTTCGATATTTACGGATTGTTTGAAGTCCGAAATGAACTTAGTCCATGTAAATGAATCGCTCGTCCGGGGTTTTCGAGTTTTGTTAACTTGCTTTCATTGAACTTAGGACATTTGAATATCCTTACGAGGTGACAGCATTTCATTTAATATTCCATTTAGGAGTTATAATAGCAAAAGCTCTAAAGCGAAATGATATTTAATGATTTGTGATTTAATTTCAAATTAATGATTTAAGTTTGGAATAGTGTTCAAGTTATTTAGATTTATTTTGAATTCTTTATGTCTTTATATTTAATTTAATTTAATTTAGTTTAATTTAATGTGGTTCAATTTAAATTAATTTAACTTAAGTTAATTTAATGTAATGTGATTTAGTTAATTCAATTTAATTTAATTTAATTTAATTTTATTTTATTTTGATTTATTGCATTTAATTTTATTTAATACTTAATTTAATTTGATTTAATTTAATTTAATTTGTTTAATTTGATTTAATTTGATTTAATTTAATTTTTAATTTTAATTTAATATAATATATCTTCATTTAGTGTAATTTTTTAATTTAATTTTTAATTTTTAAAGGGAATTTGTTTTAAATTTAATTTAAAGACTAAGTCTTTTAATGTTTTTTTTTTATTTGAATTATCATTTTAATTGAGAATTAAACATTAATGAGATGATTAATTTAGGGATTTTAAATTAAAGAATAAATCTCTCCCTAATAATATCCATTATTTTAATAATTCAGATTTATTATTCTTAGAAATTTAATCAATTATTTAATTAAAGTTTAATCATTTTTAAATTGTTTAATGGGTTTTCTACCCTTCAATTATTAAATTTCAATCATCCAAATCAAGTTAGGATCAAATATTTTACTTGTTAATTTTTATTAAACCTAAAGTTTTAATTAAGGGTTAAAATTTTAATTACCATTTTGCCCTTTAAGCTTAATAATTTCATAACTCACTAAATTGAACTCAAATGAACTTGAAATTTTTATGTGACTTCACTCATATGTCAATAAAGACATGAAGGGGAAAATGTGATTTTTTCTGTATTTAATTTATTTATATAATTATTTTTTAGTAGAAAATAGAGATTTTTTGAGGAAAATTTGATAACATGACCAAGGGAAAGTTTCTGTCCTTAAGAAAATTAGAGGACATTCCTAATGACCAGAGGACCACTTGGATTAATTTTTGGTGATTTTTTGAATTATATTTTATTTATTAGAATCATTTTAAGTTTTGGAGTGTTAATTAATTTAAAAATAAAATAAATGTTGAAAAATGAATTTTATAATTTTTCAAAATTCTCTCTGATATCAAGTTTCAGAGAACCAAAATTTATAATTTTCTGATTTTTCTTTGATTTATTATAATTATTTTAGTGAAAATGCTAGAAAATACATTTTTTAATTTTTAAAATTACCCTAGAGCTTTAAAAAATTAATATCTCACCAAAAATAGACTTAAGAAAAATATAGGTTTGTTCCTAAGTGATTAAAATTCAAAATGTGACATTTTGGTGATTTTTATTATTTTTGTGATTTTTATTATTTTTTAATTATTAAAAATATTAAAATAATATTAAAAATCAACTTTTTAGAAAATTGAAATTTTAATTTTCTTAAATTCCCCTGATATCAGAGAGACTCCAAAACCAATTTGGTTAATTTTTGAAAGGTATTTTGAAAGTTATGAATTTTTTAAAGTTTATATTGGCTAAATGGCTTAATTAACCCAGTGTGGGCTAACCAGGTCAATTTGACCTCAGAATTTTATGGTGGGCTCCTCTGATCCTAAAGGTCATTGGAGAATTGATTTCAAGTCAATTTGATCTATGGTTAACTCTAATTAATTAGAGACCTATTTTGGGTATTTAAGCCAATTAGGTTGTCCAATGAACTAACTCAAAACCTATTTTTTCTAGGGTTCTCTGGTCATAAGGAACATCACCAAATTTTCCTAGAATTTATTTCACAACATGCTATTTATTGGAATTAAAATACTTAAAACGGTGACATGAATTTGAAAAATCAATAACTCTTCATAGGGATGGCCTGCGACTGGAAAATTCGAGGGAATGTTCCCAAATTCAGAGGCTTCAAAAGCCCTGGTCTCATGCCATGGTGAATTGTATGGATGCATGGAGAATCAAAACTGATACGGGGAGTAAATAATTAATTAAAAATAAAATGTTTGGACAAAATTAATTAATTTCTTTTCCACATTATTCTCCTCTTGTTCAACGGCAAGAGGGTATTTTATTTTTATTTTTGTGATTTTCTACACAGAGATATGAATTTTCCAAGTTTAGGGAATTAAATAAATAGGAAAATACCCTATTTATTTACTTATCCACGCGGCGCCGACATCCTCGGCATCTTCGAACTCACACGCGTCGCGCTCCATTCGACGCCGCCATGCGGGTCAGCCGGCCCGGGACGCGGTTCTCGGCTCTGCCGTCTCTGATCCGGCAGCCATACGAGCCGTCCATGCGTGTATTAAATGGACGGCATCCGTTCATCGTCCATGGTGGGTGATCCCGTGACGCGTCCACACTCTAACCACACGACTCACTCGATTCTCGGTAAGTTTTCGTGTTCTTATGCTCTATGGATTCGTCTTGAAGAGACGAACACATCCTCTGGTAAACATGCATTGAAATTAAGGCATTTAAAATGGAGAATCTCCGGAAGCTCGGGATGAAGAATTAGTTCATGCTTTGCTCGAGGAGAAGTGTGGCTTCGATGCGAGAGTTGTTGCACCTTCGATTGGGTCCCGGCAAGCTCCGGATAAAGTCTCTGGTGCGGTAGTTGTCTGAATGTGATTTCGACCAAGCCCCTAGATCACAAAGCTTGGAGGGCTGGAGCAAGCTGGTGCTTTGGAGATGGGGCTTTCTTTGGTGGACACCTTCCCTTGATGCAGTGAAGGTGTAGAGACAATCAATTTGGGGGATGGCTCCTTGTGGAGAAGTGTCCTGGTTTTGGGCTTGGATTTCAACTGCGAAATTGAGCTCACGGAGAAGAAATGGCGGGGGATTTGATTAGGATCAAGTGCTGCGTATGGGGAGTAGTGGAACAATTTTGGCGAGTTTCCTTAAGGTTTGTTTCGGCACCTCTTCATGGCCGAGGGTGGAGTTTAAATAGGCAGGGCTGGAGGGCCTCCCAGGGGGAGTTAGGGCTTGGGATCGAGTTGCTCTGGTGAGGAGAAGAACGGCCATGGTGACCCGCAGGCATGGGGCGGCTCGGCGAGGAGGGAGATTTGATGTTGGCTCACTCCCAAGGTCTCGGGCATGGCGTTCAGGGCGGCTTGGGTGGCCGGCCGGCCAGGCATGGGTCACCCTCAGGTCCAGGTGGGTCAGGGCTGGAGGCTTGTGCAGTCAATTAGCATTGGCCATGTAAAGGTTTGAATCAAAGTGGAATGGGAAAGACTGATTTTGGGTCTAAATGGGTCGACCTTGGTTTTGGGTTAGGTTCACCCTCCAAGGCCAATTTGGGCTGAAGGGAAAGTCACTTGGATCAGCTTGATTAGTGGGGTCAAGTCACAATCCAAGTACAATTAAGCTTAAGCAAGAGTTAGGGAGACATGGGAGTGGTTAATTATTCTTAAGAGAATCATTAAAGGGTCCCCTCTTCTTGCCATTTTGGGTATGGTGGGGGAGTGTCAGAGGCTTTCATAGCTCGCATGTAGCTCATGCATGGCTTCATACTCTTGCTTTGGCTTAGGGGAAAGCTTGGTCAATTTCATGAAAATGGATTTTAGGAATATTTTGGTATTTTTGGGTAATTTGGCATGATGCTTGATTTAAGATTTATTTGATGATGGAATTGAAACTTGGGAATGATTTTCATCAAATGGATGACAAATGAAAATGTCATATGGGCTTTAGAATCAATTTTGGGCCTTTGGATGTGGTTTTAGATGGGCTTTTAAATGGTTTAGGAAAGTGGGCTTTTGAATTTTAAAATGGATTTTGGGATGAAATTTTGGTAAAGGCTTGGGCGAATAATTGTTGATTTGGTTTAGGGATGTCATGGGTGGTTTGAAACAAATTTGAGGTGATTTGGGTTTGAATTGGGTTGGATATGGGCCTTTTTGGTAAAGTGGCTAGGTGGGCCAAATGGGCTACCATGGGCCAAAGTTGGGCTAGAGTTGAAATTGATGTAAAATTAATGTTGGGAGATGTTTATAGGAGTGTCTCGAAGAGATTTTGGCTTTGATGGGTTTTGATTTAGGATTTGGGCTCATTTGGGCTAGGCTTAGGTTTAGGTCAAAATTGGGCTTTTTGATTTTGGGTTGAGTGGGGTTTGGGTCTAAATTTTGAGCAAATCATGTTAGTGTTTTGTTTATGGGGATGTTAAGGAAGGTTTGGAAAAGATTTGGGGTTAATTGGAGCTGAATTGGGTGAGTTTGGGTTAGGTTTGGGTGTTGGGTTGAATTGGGCTTTAAGGCCAAAAGTGAGTGGATCCAAATGCCAATTAAATTGGGCTTGAATTTGGTCTAGATTGGTATTGGGGATGTTGAATTGAAGTTTAGAATTGAATTGGACCAGAATTTGGGTCAATTGGGTAGGTTTGGTTTGATGTGGGTTCACTTTGGGTTAAAATGGGTCAAATTGGGGGTTTTGATAAAAAGTGGGGTAAATTGACAAAATTGGCCCATGGTGTAGTTGAACAAAATAAAATTGGGAATATTTGGGATTTTCTGGAATTTTTTTGGGAATTTTTCTGAATTTTTGGATTTTTGGGTCAGAGGGTATTTTGGGTATTTGGAGGGTATTGGGAGGTATTTTTGGAATTTTTGGCATTTTTGGCTAGGAATGGTCCAATTTGAGTGATGTGGAAGTGTTTAGGAATGGTTTTTGAGGAATTTTGGGTAATTTGGAAATTTTGGAGGATTTTGGGTAGTTTGAGGGCATTTGGTAGGGTTGGTGGGTGTAGGGTCCTTGGGGTCAAAAATTGAAAATTTGGAAAATGGAAGATTAGGTGAATGTAAGTGGAATAAAATCATTTTGGTTGAGCCATGAAGCCACATCAAGCCCACATGAGCCATGAAGGGTCTCATTTGAGGCATTCATGGTATTTGTTCACTAACCCTCACAGCGAGGAGCTTGGGGGTTGGGGCCATCCATGTGAATCACCTTTATGAGTCGGGAGGCCAAGTTAGGTATAGGGGTGTGATTTGAAGAGGTGTGTGAAAGTGTAGTGCACGGGTGTAGTGTGTGTGCGAGTCGGCCCTTCACCGGACGAGGCCATGGAAGCGATCTGGGCAGGGAGTCCTATGGGAACTCATCCTTTAAACTTCCACATTTGATCTCAACCCTCTAGGTGATTAGGGGTTTTACAATCAAGTTTGTGGAGTTTGCAGGAGTTAGAAGTGGTTTGAATTTCTAAGTGGTGGGTGAATTCTAATCCACAAAAGATAGTCGAAGAAAGGGAAAGCTGAGCTAGATCCTAAGTACTAAAGAGAAGAAGGGAAGACCTCATCAAAAATGAGGTCAACAAATGGACCCCCAATAGGTGTGGTGAGCTGACGGAGCACACCGCGTATTGGTGTTGACGAAAGCGATCAACAAAACACGACACAAAGTCCCGAGTGACAAACTTAGGACGAGTAGAAGAACTTCCGGCAGGGGGTGTCGAGTGTATCTCTAAGGCGGGAGATTCCTGAACTCTCGCTGGGGAAAGGAAAAGGGAGGTGGATCTAGTCACATGATGCGGGAGAATTTTGATTTAAATTTTTGTTTTGGTCTAAGTTTTGGTGTGTGGGTTTAGATTTGATTTGGGTTTGATTTAGATTGAAGTTTGTCGAAGATAATATGAAGGGATTTGATTTAAAATGAAAATTGGAATTTTTGAGGTTTTAGATGTAACATCTTCAACCCCAAAAGAAGATCGAATCGATTGAATTGGATCATTACAATGAGAAAAGATCTCGAGTAATGCGGTATTGGATGTAAAATCCTTAACCTCGAGAGTTTGATTTTGATGTATTTCGGTCTGATAGGAAAGAATCCACAAGCGAGTGCAATCTCGGATGTAAAATCCTCGACCCGAGGAAATTGAATCGATGTATTTCGGTGCGATAGGAAAGGACCCTAAAGCGGTGCGATCTTGGATGTAAAATCCTCGACCCGAGTTTGAATTGATGTATTTCGGTGCAATAGGAAGAGAATCCTAAAGCAAGAGAATCCTAAAGCGGTGCGGTCTTGGATGTAAAATCCTCGACCCGAGAGTTTGAATTTGGTGTATTTCGGTGCGATAGGGAAAGAATCCTAAAGCGGTGCGGTCTTGGATATAAAATCCTCGACCCAAAGGTTTGAATTTGATGTATTTCGGTGCGGTAGGAAGAGAATCCTAAAGCGGTGCGGTCTTTGATGTAAAATCCTCGACCCGATAGTTTGAATTTGGTGTATTTCGGTGCGATAGGGAAAGAATCCTAAAGCGGTGCGGTCTTGGATGTAAAATCCTCGACCCAAAAGTTTGAATTTGATGTATTTCGGTGCGATAGGGAAAGAATCCTAAAGCGAGTGCGGTCTTGGATATAAAATCCTCGACCCAGAGTTTGAATTGATGTATTTCGGTGCGGTAGGAAAAGAATCCTAAAGCGGTGCGGTCTTGGATATAAAATCCTCGACCCGAGAGTTTGAATTTGATGTATTTCAGTGCAGTAGGAAGAGAATCCTAAAGCAGTGCAGTCTTGGATATAAAATCCTCGACCCAAGAGTTTGAATTTGACTGAGGTTTGATGTGAGATCCGGAAAGATCGAATTTGAGATTTGAAATTTGGTGAGATTTTGAATGCGGAAAGATTGAATTTGAAATTTGGAAGGATGAGTTTGATTTGATTTAAGATCCGGAAGATCGAATTTGAGATTTGATAGAGATTTGGAATGCGGAAAGATTGAACTTGAATTTGGAAGGATGAGTTTGATTTGATTTAAGATGCGGAAGATCGAATTTGAGATTTGATAGAGATTTGGAATCTGGAAAGATTGAACTTGAATTTGATTGAGATTTGAAATCCGGAAGGATTGAACTTGAATTTGGAAGGATGAGTTTGAACTCGGTTGAAATTTGATTTAAGATCTGGAAGATCGAATTTGAGATTTGATAGAGATTTGGAATCTGGAAAGATTGAACTTGAATTTGATTGAGATTTGAAATCCGGAAGGATTGAACTTGAATTTGGAAGGATGAGTTTGAACTCGGTTGAAATTTGATTTAAGATTTGATTTGAAATTTGGAAGATCACATTTGAAATTTGATTGAGAATTTGATTTAACATTTATGTTGATTTTGTTTATCTTTTAATGATTCAAATTTTATTTTATCGTTTATTTAATGTTCATGTGAATTTGGTGTTTGTCATTTTTAGATTTTTTTTTTTTAAAGGAAAGTTTTCTTTTATTCTCCTTTTTTTTTGTTTTATTTCTTTTACGTTCTTTGTTCGAAGTTCATTTAACTTTAATGGCGTTTCCCGATCAATTTGCACAAAAGAGGTGAAGGCCAAAAATGTGACATGGTCACTTTCATTCCAATCATGTAGAAGATACATCATACATCTTGATGCGGAATATATTTCATACAATCCATGTAAACTCAAAACGGATCGTGTATGATCTTTGTCGATCCATCCAAAGAAGCATCCGTCAAAAATCCATGTCTCGAATAGTGGGGTACATGGTCGATAACATCACCTTCCAAGCCATCCTTGGCAAGGATGCCGTATGGATGTACATTGGAGGTGTGATATTTTCCATGTAACTCGCGGCTCGTAAGGTCGGAGGCTTTCTAGCTCGGGTGCAGTCGGAAATGGTAAGGTGTCTTTACGTCGTCCATTCTCCTGAACGTAGTCGAGATCCGCTTTCTTGGTACTCCCGGTATGCAATGCTTGGCGACATACGCTCCGTTGCCTTTCGGTATCATGACGGAACCTACCGGTAGTGGTATTTTTCTTGGCCTCGGAACTCACCCGGGCACTGCTTATCCGGAGGTCGGATCCGAACATGATGTTACACTCGCTCGGGAAAGAGAGCGTGCGAAAGGCCGACAAAATCATGGTGATGCATGTGTGGGGGTATACGGTCACCTCTGTTTGTAGATGTTGATAATGCGGCTATTGGGTATGCAATCTGTCGGCAATACCCTCCATGTTATCAATCTCTTTACCATTCTTTTGATGACTAAAGGCATCGGATCCACTTGCCCATGACGGAGTATTCCCGGTGGGTTTCCTTTCCGTCCTCGGCGAAGTTGTAACGGCATCCACATTGTATTGTGATTCTTCCTTTCCACGGCATCCATCTCCGGGGCTCGAGTATGTGTTTTCCCTTAGGCGGCTCTGCTCGGCCCATTCTTTTCAAATCCGGATACAATCCACGATTTCTTCTTGTTCATACTGCGAGAATACGTCCGTATGTAATTCGAGGCCTTCCGGTATATTGATTCTTCGCCTCAATCCTTTCGAAGTATTCGAAGGTTTTCTTTTCAACATTCTGCATTCTCTCCGGCTCGTATTCCGGAATGATCGCGGATGGCGAGGCACAGTGACATATTGTGGAATATAGGGTTCAATTCCTTCGCGTTCTCCTGCATACCTCGGCTCCTCGGGGATGATGCACGTCGGGACATCCCCGGGGTTGCTTCACGCAACAAGGTCATGCATCACTTGGTGGTTCTATCCGGTGGCGTGGTAGCCTTCTTTCTTCGATCTTACGGAGATTTCCCTGGTTCTTTCTGTTATCCTAGGAGCGGCCTCCTTTCTTCGGGTTCTCGGTGAGCCGGTGTCCTTGAAGTGTATGCAGCGACATTAGCAATCTGTCTCGTCGTTCGGTCCGCGGCTAGTTTTGTTAACATCTTACGGATACGGCGATTCTTATTTCTTCGTTGCGTAGGCTGTGAGAGTAGCTCTCCGAACTTCTTGAATCTCCGTAGGCGCGGCGGCGACAAGTACGCCTGCCGTCGTAGCGACTACGGACTTCATTTTCTTATCTTCTTCGAGGTTTGTCTTTCTTCTCTTGTTCTTTGGATTGGTGGCTTGGGCCACCTACTTTCATCACTCGTACGTCGGGCGAGTTCTTCTCGGTCAACCGGGACCGGTCACTTTCCTCGTCTCGTAGGCCTGCTGGTGCGAAATCCGAGTCAATCTCGATTATCGCTCCATCTTTCACCCTCTTTTCATCGAGTGCGAGGCTTACGCCATTCTTAAAGTTCAAGACCAACCGCCCGCTCGACATTTCCCTGCGAAAAGACAAGGAAAAGGATTAGGGGGCATACTTAAGAACAAGAACATTAAGAAAATGTTTATTAAAGACATTTTTTATTATTCTTATATTATTATTTTTTTTTAAACTTAACAGGAATGAAGTGGGATAAGATCAAGTAAGAGATTTTGATTTGGAAAAGAAAACAAGGAAAATTTTATTATCAGGATTTTATTTATTTTAGCACATTTTATTATATTTTTTGGGTTCGGACCCAATCATAAGTAATTACTTCACCCGTGCTTCTAGGGATGGAAAGTTTATTCCTTCGAAACATCAGGTAGCGTAGTACTTTTTCAAGTATCGTCCATTGATCGGAAGCATATGTCGTTCTCCCTGGCAATTCACTAGTCGGTAAGAACCTCCCGAGTATACTTGCTTCGACCACGAAACGGTCCTTCCCGAGTGGGTTCGAATTTTCCTCCTATCTTGCGGTGTGCAAGAATAGGTCTCTTGAGAACGAGAACTAAGTCACCAACTTTGAAGGTTCTTGGGCGGACCGGTTTGTCATGGGCTTGAACCATCTTAGCTTGGTATAGTTCTAAATTACGTTGCGGCTGCAAGTCTTTTCCCTTCCGGGCTCTCTAATTCTTCGAGTCGTAATTTGGCGTTCTCTTCGTTGTGATTTTATTTGCAAGCTGCAATTCGAGTGAAGGAAGGCTGAACCTCTAAAGGTAACACTTGCCTCGGACCCATACACCGGAGCGTAAGGTGTAGCTTGCGTAGGAGTTACGAAGGTTGTCCGGTAGGCCCATAAGGCTTCTAACAATTTCTCGTGCCAATTTCTCTTATTATCGTCCAAGGTCTTCTTTAAAATTTGAACGAGAGTCTTGTTAAAAGCCTCAGCGAGGCCGTTTGCTCTTGGGTAGTAAATTGTTGAGTATCGCCAGTCGATTCCGTGTCTCCTGACAAAATTGTTGATTTGCGTGCTTCTGAATGCGACCCATTATCCGAGATGATTACGCGCGGCACCCGAAACGGTAGACAACTTGGTTCTTGAAAAGCGTAGCACGTGATGTGCTTTCACTTCTCTAAGTGGAGCCGCCTCTGCACTTGGAAAAGTAATGCGTAGCCGCAAGAATGAAGCGATGTCCTTTTGACGACGGTGGTTCTATTGGACCCACTATATCCGTGCCCCGGCATTCGAATGGCCGCGATGCGATTGTGGATGTAGCACATTTGGAGGTTGGTGTAGAACCACTCCGTGCACTTGGCACCGGTGACGGCTCTTGGCGATTTTCATGCGGTCGGTCATCATCGAGGGCCGGTAGTACCCTAGTCTTTTAATCTTCATTTTCATCTTCGGACCCGGCGGTGAGCGCCACGGAGTCTCGAATGCACCTCCTTAACAATTTCACGGGCCTCGGACCCGCTTAAGCACCTTAGCCGCATTTGATCGAAAGACCTTCTGTACTGATGTGTTGTTTATCGATGCGTAAGACGAGTTCTTTTCTTGATACGATGGGCTAACGACCTATCGTCCGGTAGCTTTCCTGTTTGTAGGTAATCCATCGATGGTCGTCGCCGATCTTCCGTGTTTTTACGTCACTTCGTTGCAGTCGATCCTTTTTCCTTTTTCGATTTGTGTATCGTGTGCATGTCGAGTCGTGATAGGACTCGACGTCAGTAAGTCGACACTTCCATCGATTCATCTTGCAAACGGGCAAATTCTTTTGCGAGACGGGCTAAAGCATCTGCTAAAGCATTTTCTTTTACGGGAATTTTGTAGATTGTCACATTTGGAATCCGTTCCAACAATTTGTATGGCATCTTGGAAGTATTGTTCGAGTCTTGGCTTTAAAATTCATCTTGTCCAGATGATCCGTTGAATGATTAGCTGTGAATCCCCGTAGATGTTGATGTACGTTATCCCCATTTGAATAGTTAATTCCGGTCCCGTTATGAGGGCTTCGTATTCGCTCGTTATTTGTACGAGGCTCGTCGAGTGGTAGGAGTATCTTAACATCCCCGCTCCGGTGTTATAAAGATCGGCCCGATTCTGCCTTACCGGACACTATCACTTGCGATTCTTCGTCTTTGTGCGGCGAAGATGCTCCGTCGAAATATAATTCCCAACGTCGATCATCAAGGTCTTCTAGGTTCATTATTTGTTCATCCGGCGGATCGTCATTGAGAGGAGATTCTGCCGGCAAAGGGTGTCTTGCAAGGAAGTCTGCTAAGACTTGTCCCTTTACGGCACGAAGAGGCACGAAAGTCATATCGAATTGCAATAATATCATTGACCATCCGGCAAGTCTGCGGAAAGCGTTGGACGGGTCATCAAGTATTGCGATGGATTAAATTTCGAAATCGGGTTGACCTTATGAGAAAGCATGTAGTGCCCGAGCTTTTGAGCGGCGAAGATCGGGGCCAAACAATGCTTTTCGATTGCGGGATACCTTACTTCCGTCGGAAGCAAACGACGGCTTAAGTAGTAAAGAGCATTTTCTTTACCCTCATCATTGACACAGGCTAACGAGGCTCCGAGAAAGTCGTCTAAAGCCGCGGTATAAAGTATCGGTGGTCTACACGAGACCGGGAGCTGCTTAGGACGGGAGGTGTCATTAGATATTGTTTAATGTCCTCGAAGGCCTTCGGCATTTCTCTTCCCAAATAAATTTGGCGTCCTTTTTAACTAATGCCGAGAAAGGTCGACACCTACCGACGAGGTTTGAGATAAAGCGTCGAAGATATGCCGGCTTCCCTTGAGAAGATCGTAGTTGTTTTAAGGTTTTGGGAGGCGGCATTTCTAAGATAGCTTTAATCTTCTCGGGTCGATTTCAATTCCACGATGTCGGACAACGAATCCTAAGAATTTCCCGGAGGTGACGCCGAAGGCGCATTTTAAGGGATTCATCTTAAGATTAAATTGTCTTAATCGTTCGAAAACAATTCTCAAATCATACAAGTGGTTGTCTTTTACTTTGCTTTTGATGACCACATCTTCCACGTAGCATTCGACTTGATTATGGATGAGATCATCAAAAATTCTTGTCATTGCTCTTTGGTAGGTTGCTCCTGCGTTCTTCGATCCGAATGGCATCATCTGTGTAGCAAAATACTCCGATCGGCGTTCGAATGTCGTAAGCTTTTCATCTTACGGAGCCATTTTTATCCGGTTGTATCACGAAGATCCATCCATGAATGAGAATATTTCATGTGTTGAAGCAATGTCGATCATTAATTACGGGATCGGTAGAGGGAATTCATCTTTTGGACATGCCTTGTTTAAATCTGCGAAGTCCACACAAATTCGATCCGACCATTCTTCTTTACGTCGGGACTACATTGGCTAGCCAAGTTGGGTATTGTTCTTCACGGACAAATTTAGCGTCTATTAGCTTTTTAACTTCGGCTATGACTTGTTGTTCGATTTCTAGACGCATTCTTCTGGGACCTTGTCTGACTGGAACGGAAGCAGGGTCCACCCCTAGCTTATGGACTGTGACCTCTGGAGCTAATCCTGGCATCTCATCGTAGCTCCAAGCAAAACAGTCTTTAAATTCCATTAATAACTTGATTATTTCTTCTGAGTCTTCTTTATTGAGTAAGGAGCTAACAAAGGTAGGTCTAGGCTCTTCGCTAGTACCTAAGTTAACTTCCGTTAACTCATCTATTGTAGATTTGATTTCTTCTTCGAATTCGGTGGAGCGTCTCCAATTTGTAAATCTTCGAGTTCGTCCGTAGTTTCCATGCAGTTTTCATTAGATTCGCAAGTGACAACCATGCAAAATTCAGTATCGTCAACTGATCCTACTGTGCCGAATCCGAGACCATGTTTTGAGTTGGGTGGACGACCGGAGTTATTCCATAACTTTTCAAAATGTTGAGATTGACCTTTTGTCCACTGTCGAGGTAAAAAACCACGTTGAATTAAATTTTGAACACAGGGAGAGTACCACTCAAAAGGTAATTCCATTTATTCTGATAAAGTAGCATCTTCAAGTTGTACATTATTTTCGATTTTGGAGGAAGAAGCGCCACTGTAGAATTTGATTGGTTTTGCACCACCGCTACGTACCTCTTTGACCTCCATACCCTCGATCTTATTAGAATGGATCGGGGTCAGGGTCATAGTATGTACATAGTGGTTAATCTTCTCGTACATCGATTTGTATTCTTCGTTCTTCTCATCTTCGAGAGGGATTTTGAATTGCGGCTTCTTCTGACTTATTGTCGCTGCTTCTTGTTTGATTTCTTTTTCTCCTTCGGAACTATCTTCCCAATCAACATTGATGACTGGTTTCTTCTGTCCGATTGTCCTAACGTCTCTACCACGGCCTCGTCCCCGGCCTCGACCTCTGATGCGAGTTGTGGAGAAACCTTCACCATCTCGCCGGAAGGGAGTGGTGAGTGACTGTTGGACTAGAATTTCAGGTTCTTCGTTGTCCCGAACTTTCTTTGCTTCATTTGTTATGGTATCTGCGGAGAAGATCGTTTTCTTCGGTGGTGCATAATAAAGCTGCATCCTCGTGGATTCCAATTTCATGTACGGAGAACGGTTGTAAGTCACCTTTGATGCATTGTTCTCCTCCGTCGTAGTATTTGATGCACTGATGTAGAGATGATGGTACCATCCTGTTTTCATGTATCCATGGTCGGCCCAGTAGAGCGTTGAACGATGTTTCCGAATCAATTATGTGAAATTTTGCGGTTGTCTTTGCTAGGTCACCTGTCTTCATCAGTAGCGTTATTGATCCGAGGGCTCTTTCTCCTTTCTGGTTGAATCCTCTTAATAACATTTTGTCGGCTTCGAGTTCGCGAGCATCAATTTCCAAGTATGCTAGCGTTCGAAGATTCATTATGTTGATTGATGCTCCTGGATCCACCAATACTGCGGAGAGTGTAAATTTTCCGATTGTAACCGAAATGTACAACGGTCGGTTGTGGTCCGTTCGTTCGAGTAGTAGGTCGTTGTCCGTGAAGGTAACACCTCGCTGATCCTTTAACGAGCAAACCTCATCTAAGGAATCTCCGGCCATTTGAGCTAAGCAAATTTCTGGATCAAGTAAGGCCTTGATCAGTGCTTCTCTCATCTCCTTTGATAAGATGAGAGCATCATAAATGCTCAGTTTGGCGGTAGTTTCCTAAGATGGGCTAGCACGTTGTAGTCCACTTTATTTTCATGTGTCTCTTGCTTCTTCTCGAATGGGTATTTCTTCGCTGGGGTTGGTTCTTCTTGAACAACCACCGCTTTCCTTTGTCCTTTGGACTCATTCTCGGAGGTAGAACTCTTCCACTTCTTAAGTTGACTTCGTAATTTCCTGCGAATCTATTGTTGAGCTTGCGGTGTCTCTTCTTGAATCGGAATGACGGGCTCTTCCGGATTAGCTTCGAGTCCGAAAGCTCTAACTCTATCGTGATCGGAGCTCCTCGAAACTCGCGGATAGATTCGTTGCTTGTTGAACTCTCGTAGCCTCCTTGATGGATGTCTTCTTCATCATTGTGATCGTCGAGATTGTGTATGATTTGAGAATTGTCGTTGGTATCGGAATCGACGTCCGGATTATCGTTAGTTACGTAATCGTTAGAAACAGTCAAAACGTAGCCAACGCCATCACCCTTATCATTATATGACCCCACCGAAGTGAGCAGATAATCATACAGAGTCGGAGGTTCGAGGATTTCTCCCCGAATCGAAACAACTATCCTAGGATAAGCGGCCCCTAGTCTAGCCTTAGGTGCCTCGGTCCTCTCTTCTTCGTCGATTTTCTTCTTCTCTTCGATCGTCTCATGTTGAGGTGGTTCTTCTATCGCAAGTGATAGTACCGGCTTAACGGGTTTCAAACTCCGAATTGAAGCTCGCACGAAGCGGTTTGGATCTTCGTCTAAAATCTTTTCGAAGACCTCGTCCAAGCGGTAGTCCATCCATCGTCGGTCGTGTAGGGATCTATCGGAATGATGGGATCGATCGAGACAACATTGACGGAACCTCCTTTCGGGGTTCCTTCATGTACTCCTTCGGGATCGTTATATTCCCTTTCCGCGAGGTTGTCATTGAGCCAACTTTTGAAGGTAATGCAATCTTCATTTTGTGTCCAAGCATCGATGGTAAGGGCGAAAGTTGGGATCACCTTTCTTGTTGACTTCCTCTGGTCTTTTAGGCTCGGTAGGCTGGAAATCCGGAGTCTTCATCGGACTACGGAACATTTTCGGCCTCTGCTTCATTCTTGAACGGATATTCTCCGCTCAAAAGCTCCCTTAATGTACGTTGCGGACGAGGTGGTTGTTCATACTTGTGGAGATGAGTGATAGGCTGGGCCGGGTTCTTCGGTAATCTGTTGTGGTTCTTCGCGACCGATTACGGTGGTATTTGCATCGGTTGCTTGCCTTTATCGAGCTGCTGCCAACGATCCGGATTTCTTTTCAAAAGTCTTTACGGGCTTTTGCTTGTCCGTCTTGTCGGTGAAACTTAATTGCTTCGCCTCTTCTTGCAAGCTTCCGGCCTTGCTTAACAACTTCTCGAAAGTCTTAATAGTGAATCCCTTGAGGAGAAGTGCTATCGGGCCGTGAATGCTTTTAAGTAAAATGCCGACTGCGTGTTGTTCTTGCGGTTGTGGTTCACACTTCATGCTTAAGTTCCTCCATCGAAGTATGTAATCCACCAAAGTTTCATTCGGCTTTTGTTTCTCTACCACTAAATCACCTATAGTGATGTGGTGCTCGAGCTCCGGCGAATCGCTTGATGAAGAGGTTCTCTAGCTGCGAGAATGTCTTCACCGAACCATTTAGTAATTCGCATACCGGTCGAAGGCGATTCCGACGATCGGCGACGAAGCTGTCGGAAGAGTAATGCATCGCTCCCGCCGGCATTGCAACAAGCCGGCACGAAAGTGTGCCACATGCTTGTCGGGGATTCCCGGTTCCGTCGAAGGTCTTGAACGAGAGGTGGTACGAAGCCTTTCGGGTATTGGACGGCGTCGAATTCTTCAGGTAAGGTCTACCCGTCCGAATGGATGTCCCGCTCTTCGATTGTGCTAAGGCTTCTCGCTTTGCTTGTTCCACCAAGTTCTTGATATCCTTTTCGGGAATCATACTTTGCGTTGTATCCTTCTTTAAGCGATCATCTCCGTTGACGGATGTAATCTCCTTTCCTCCGTCTACTAATGTGAATGACTTCGGGGTGTTTCCCTTTGTGGTTGTACTTGACTGCGGAGAGTGGCTAGGGCTACTGACCATCTCTTCCATCCTTTTCGACATCCGGGCGATCGTATCATCTTTCTCTTGAAGTCGCCTCCTCATTACTTCGGCTCCTCTCTTTCGCGCGTGCAGGAGCACCTTGCGAAGGCGATGAAGCTCGTGTTTCTACCATGTTGATTTCTGCGTATTCGTTGTTCATGAATTCCGATGAATCAATCTCGTCTCCGAACTTTTCTTCTCTTTCTTTTGCCGATCGTCGAATGTCGGTTCTCGACTTTTCCATGGCATCTTCTAGCGGGGCTTTACGTGTGTCTTCGTGGTTGTCATGCGATAGGCTGTCGGGTCCCTTTCTCACGAGTCCCCTTCATCGCGGTAGCACTTTCTTCGCATTCAAGTCTCCGGCGAGACTTTCCTTCTCGAGTCTCTTGTTTCGATCTCGATCGCCCCGATAGTGGGACGCCATACCATCCTTCGGCAGCGAAGGTGTAGGACCGGATGGTCCGTCGGCCGAATGCTTCGGAAGGTGGTATCCTCCCTGATCCGCAATCCCGAGACGACAACGGGCGGACTAGCCTTCATCCTTTTACTTGGCTTCTACGTCATGATGGCGGGCTCTACTCGGGGCCCAAGACGGGATTTGACGGCACCCGCCACTATCCTTCGTAGAATTTCCGATACGGGCGGTTTTCCTTCTTTGCTAGCTTTTCTACCAAAGTTTGCGGTCGAAGCAAACGGCGTAGTTCTAGTTCTTTTCTTGCGGCTATCGTTGTAATATGCGAGTCAGCGGTAATGTGGCGAGCAATCTTGCGAATATTTTCTTCATCTTCTGCGGCGGAGAGGGGATGAAACCTGCTTCCTCCCAAGAGCGGTATGTATTCGGAGTAGCGGTGTATATTCGGCGGTGGTGTATATTCGGCGATGGTGTATATTCGGCGATTCGGAATTTCCTCTAGGAAAGCAATTTCGAGCGGCTACGGCTTCTTTAGCGATCCTTCTACTTTTGTTTCTTCTTTGGGTCCTTGTCGGTGACGGAATCTTTGAGCTCGGACCCGATTTCGAAAACGAAGGTCTTACGGAAGATCCGTACCCTCCACGGCAACGGGTTCATCATAATTACGGATTTCTTTCCCCTTTGATTTGGCAAAAGTCGGGGTAGGTGCGGAAACAACTAGACCGGTGGGGGTAGAGATAACGGTCCTTCTACGGACATCGGTATTCCTCTTAGTCGAGATCCTTTGCGAGAGGAGGGAATTCTTGGGTCGACCTAAGGCCGAACTCGAGCGAGTGGCTCTTCGGCTTCGGATACCTTGTTCATCGGTGCAAAGAGGGAGACGTCGGTGATCTTGACATTTGTGTTTTCAAATCCTCGTCCAAATTGGATGATTCCATTGTCGGGCGGCTCATCTTTATAGACGGCGAAGTCCAGGTCCGTTGGTGAAGGAGAAAATCGGTTTCGGGGCTTCCATTTCTGCGGGGTAGATTACGGTTGTCGGTCCCGAGTTATGCTTCTTTTCTTTAGGACGAAAAGAAAGGAATTGAAAAGAGTCCGAACTCATTCTTATCCATGTATTTATAAGAAGGAATCACTTATGAAAAGAATCATTTATTAGAGGGTTTGTTTATTTAGAACGGAGTGTTCAAAGGTGTAGAGAAGGTAAGGAATCGAATTGGAGTTGGAAAGGAAAAGAGAGTCTTAAGCAAGACTTCTCGATTCGAAGGATCACTCCTAAACTAACACCTATTGGGGGTCCACCCCACCTCAGAAATGAGGTAAAAGGATCTCGGAACCTCTCTGTTTAGGGGTATCTAAACAGTGGCTCCTAAATCCGAGAGAATGTTGGTTATACTTGTTCAAGGTAGAAATGAACATAGTATCCCGACGGAAAGAAGGGTAGTTTGATCCATGAGGACATGGATGCACTACCGATTTTTTAAGAGCGAGAATTATTTGATTAAAATGGAGAGAGGAACTATTCCCAAGTGAGTCGCCGGAAATATGGCGACATTTTTTTTTAGGTTATGTGCTTTATTTTGAAAAGGGGGTCGCCTACAGAAATATGTCGGCGTATTTTAAATTTAATTTAAATATATATATAATTTAGAAAGTAGTATTTGATTTTGAGAATAATTTTAAATTTGAAAATTTCAAGATATGAAATCAGACCGATCTCGCACCCCGAATAGTTTATATAAACGAGCACCGCACCACAAACCGTGTATCTATTCCTAAGGATAGACACACCGCTCGATGGTGGGGCTCGGTTAAATAAACTAGAGGATTTGTGACATCCGTTTGGTCCGCGAACCAATTTTATAAGCCGACAAATTCCCTCGCTTAATATGAAAAACATTAAACGGGGTTTATATTACTCAGGTGCTTAAAGTTCCCTATAAGGGCAAGCCCTATAGTTAATTACATCTTAAGTGAAGGGAATCACCTAAGAAAACTCTCGATAATAATCGATAATTACTGCTCTCGAGAATTTCGAAGTTTAAGTTTTCAAGGGATTGAAATTTGGAATTTCAATAAGGAATGGATCAAATTCGGAACATTTTATTTTGAGAATTCGAAGGAAGAGAAGTAGGAGAAATTACGGATTCGAAGTGAACTTCGATAATCTCCCGACTATCCTATTGTTTGGTTTGGATTTAGGAAAGTCCTAATGTTTATTTAATGTTTTAATCTTGCCGATTTTAATTAATTAGGGCTTATATTTATATGATAGAATCATACAAATAGCACTGGAAGATATGAGGGTTTATGTCGTATCGGACGACTACCTCGGAATCCTAAGACCGGTTAGGGCTTAATTTGCAATGCAAATGCCTAACGAAGAGTTGAGGATTTATGTTGCACTAGTGCGAACTACCTCGAAGCCCTATGGCTTTGTTGTTTAATTCTAGGAAAGTTTTGTCGATGTAGATTTGTTTCTGTGATGACGATGGCCGTGCTTGCCCACCATGCTCCGAGCTTCTTGTTGTTGTTGAGGTTTAGTTTTAGAACTCATAAATCGGGAGATGAGAGAAGTGTTTGGTTTAGAGAAGTCTTAATTTCCAAGTGTTCTTTATGTTTTAATTAAAACGGATCTTAAAGTTGATTAAACGAACCGATTAAGATCCACGCGGTTCCGTCATCCGGCATCGTTATTTTCATCGAATTCACTTAGTCCGGATGAATTTGCTAAACTCAACTAAATGAGTTCCGCACTTTCATCTAGACCGTGGGAAATCCCGTTAGCAACACGTGGGTTACATCATCCGAGGTATTCCCGATCATTCAATGAGACGTTTTAATTTAGTTGTAGTTGTAGTTTTGTTTTCTGTTTGTGATTAAATTTTGAGTTGTCTTATATTTTGAAATGTTGTGGAGGTGAATTTTATCTTGTAATGTCTTTTAATTTAGTTATGGTTTCGGTTTTGGTTTACGTCCTAAAGGTGTAGGTTTTCATGCAATCATTGTTTATCATGCAAGAAGAATAAGTGCAATGCGATTAAATAAATTGCAAAAAGTAAATTGTAATAAAATAAAAGCGTACACTGGAGGGTCTTCCCGTCATCCCAAGTTGCACCGAAAACACGGTTAGAATATTTAAGCACGTTCTAGGTAAAGCTAAGGTAAGGGTTATGGTTTTCTACCAAATTCCTAATCCTATGGCTAGTCATTTCCTATGACGTCTAGGTTCTTTGTGTTTTTGGTTTGAAGACGATTTTCTTCATCGAAGAACAACTAAGTTCAATTGTTCTTATAAACATCTTAACATATTGAGGAAGTGCTTAAGAAGAATCTTAAACATCTTTTCAATATTTCTAGGATTGTTTGAAGTCCAAATGAACTTAATTATGTAAATGAATTGATCGTCCGGGGTTTTCAAGTTTTGTTAACTTGCTCAGTGAACTTAGGACATTTGAATATCCTTATGAGTGAAATGACATTTCATTTAATATTCCATTTAAGAGTTATAATAGCAAAAGCTCCTAAAAGCAAAATGGTATTTAATGATTTGTGATTTAATTTCAAATTAATGATTTAAGTTTGGAATAGTGTTCAAGTTATTTTAGATTTATTTTGAATTCTTTATGTCTTTATATTTAATTTAATTTAATTTGGTTTAATTTAATGTGGTTCAATTTAAATTAATTTAACTTAAGTTAATTTAATGTAATGTGATTTGATTTAATTTAATTTAATTTAATTTAATTTAATTTAATTTAATTTTAATTTTGATTTAATTTAATTTAATTTTATTTAATACTTAATTTAATTTGATTTAATTTAATTTAGTTTAATTTGATTTAATTTAATTTAATTTTTAATTTAATTTAATATAATATATCTTAATTTGATTCTTAATTTTTTAATTTAATTTTTAATTTTAAAGGAATTTGTTTTAATTTAATTTAAAGACTAAGTCTTTTAATGTTTTTTTTTTAAATTTGAATTATCATTTTAATTGAGAATTAAACATTAATGAGATGATTAATTTAGGGATTTTTAAATTAAAGAATAAATCTCTCCCTAATAATATCCCTATTTTAATAACTCCAATTTTATTATTCTTTCAAATTTAATCAATTATTTAATTAAAGTTTAATCATTTTAAATTGTTTAATGGGTTTCTACCCTTCAATTATTAAATTTCAATCATCCAAATCAGGTTAGGATCAAATATTTTACTTGTTAATTTTTTATTAAACCTAAAGTTTTAATTAAGGGTTAAAATTTTAATTACCATTTTGCCCTTCAAGCCTAATAATTTCATAACTCACTAAAGTGAACTCAAATGAACTTGAAATTTTTATGTGACTTCACTCATATGTCAATAAAGACATGAGAGGAGAAAATGTGATTTTTCTGTATTTAATTTATTTATATAATTATTTTTAGTAGAAAATAGAGATTTTCAAGGAAAATTTGATAACATGACCAAGGGAAAGTTTCTGTCCTTAAGAAAATTAGGGGACATTCCTAATGACCAGAGGACCACTTGGACTAATTTTGGTGATTTTTTGAATTATATTTTATTTATTAGAATTATTTTAAGTTTTGGAGTGTTAATTAATTTAAAAATAAAATAAATGTTGAAAAATGAATTTTATAATTTTCAAAATTCTCTCTGATATCAAGGATTTCAAAGAACCAAATTTTACAATTTTCTGATTTTTCTTTGATTTATTATAATTATTTTAGTGAAAATGCTAGAAAATACATTTTTTTAATTTTAAAATTACCCTAGAGCTTTAAAAAAATTAATATCTCACCAAATAGACTTAAGAAAAATATGGGGTTTGTTCCTAAGTGATTAAAATTCAAAATGTGACATTTTTGTGAATTTTATTATTTTTGTGATTTTTATTATTTTTTAATTATTAAAAATATTAAAATAATATTAAAAATCAACTTTTTTAGAAAATTGAAATTTTAATTTTCTTAAATTCCCTCGATATCAGAGAGACTCCAAAACCAATTTGGTTAATTTTTGAAAGATATTTTGAAAGTTATGAATTTTTGAAGTTTAAATTGGCTAAATGGCTTAATCAGCCCAATTAATAGAGCTAACCAAGTCCGATTGACCTCAAATTTTTATGGTGGGCTCCTCTGATCCTAAAGGTCAGTGGAGAATTGGTTTCAAGTCAATTTGATCTATGGTTAACTCTAATTAATTAGAGGCCTATTTTGAGTGTTTAAGCCGATTAGGGTTAATGCGAGTGAATTAACTCAAATCCTATTTTCCCTAGGGTTCTCTGGTCATAAGGAACATCACCAAAATTTCCTAGAATTTATTTCACAACATGCTAATTTTTGAAATTAAAATACTTAAAACGAGTGACATGAATTTGAAAAATCAATAACTCTTCATAGGGATGGCCTCGACTTTGGAAAATTCGGGGAATGTTCCCAAATTCAGAGGCTTCAAAAGCCCTAAGGTCTCATGCCATGGTGAATTGTATGGATGCATGGAGAATCAAAACAATGCGGGGAGTAAATAATTAATTAAAAATAAAATACTTGGACAAAATTAATTAATTTCTTTTCCACATTATTCTCCTCCGTTCACCGAGCGAGAGGGTATTTTTATTTTATTTTTAGGATTTTTCTACACAAAGATATGAATTTTCAAAGTTCGAGGAATTAAATAAATTAAGAAAATCCCTAATTTTCTACTTAAGTGACGCGGCGCCGCGTCAACCTTAACGTCTCCGAACGCACACGCGTCGCGATTCCATTCGACGCCGCCATCCGCGTCGGCGCTCCGGGACCCGCCGTATCGCTCCGTCTTCTCATCCGGCGCGATCCCGGCCGTCCGTGCGCGCGTGTATCAAATGAACGGCATCCGTTCATCGTCCCCAAGCCTCCTGACCCGAGAACCGTCCACCTTCTAGCCCTAAGATCTCACTCGATTCTCCATGGATTTTTATGTTCTTATTCTCTATGGATTCGTCTTGAAGAGACGAACACATCCATACTGTAAACACGCATTGAAATTAAGGCATTTAAAATGGAGAATCTCCGGAAGCTCCGGGATGAAGAATTAGTTCATACCTTTGCTCGGAGAAGTGTGGCTTCGATGCGAGAGTTGTTGCACCTTCGATTGGGTCCTAGCAAGCTCCGGATGAAGTCTCCGGTGCAGTGAATTGTCTAGATGTGATTTCGACCAAGCCCGATCACAAAGCTTGGAGGTAGGGGCAACCGGGTGGCTTCGGAGATGGGGCTTTTGCTGGTGGACACCTTCCCTTGGTCCGGTGAAGGTGTAGAGACAATCGATTTGGGGATTGGCTCGCTGTGGAGAAGTGTCCTGGTTTTGGGCTTGGATTTCGAACTACGAAATTGAGCTCGCGAGAAGAAATGGCGGGGGATTTCGGTGGGGATCAAGTGCTCGTGTATGGGGAGTATTCTGGAACAATTTTGGCGAGTTTCCTTAAGGTTTGTTTCAGCACCTCTTCATGGCCGAGAGGGGTGGAGTTTAAATAGGCAGAGTGCTGGAGGGCCTCCGTGGGGAGTTAGGGCTTGGGATCGAGCTGCTTCGGTGAGGAGAAGAACGGCCATGGTGACCACTAGGCATGGGGCGACTCGGCAAGGGAGAATTCCAATGTTGGCTCACTCCCAAGGTCTCGGGCATGGCGTTTTCCGGCGGCCGGGTGGCCGGCGGCCGAGTCGGGTCGCCTCAAGCTCAGGTGGGTCGGGGCTGGAGGCTTGTGCGGTCCGATCGAGGTTTGACATGTGTAAAGGAGTTTGATTTAAATGGAATGGGGGAAGGCTCACTTTGGCTTGGTTTGGGTCAACCCACCATTTTGGGCTTGGTGCACCCTTCCAAGCTCGATTTCGAGCTGAGGGAATCATTTAGGTCGGCTTAGAAGGAGTGGTGAAGTCTCCATCCATGATGAGGTGGCTAAACATGGTTTAGTGTGTGACATGCTTAAGGTAAAAAAGGGTTTAAGAAGGATTAGGAAAGAGCCCCTCTTCTTGCCATAAATGGACTAATGACAAGTCAAAGCCCTCATGGCTTCATGTGGCTTGTCTATGGCTTGCATGGCTTGCATTTGGCTTGAAAAAAGTTAACTTGTTTCATGAAAAAAGGGTTTTAGAAATATTTGACATTTAGGGGGTAATTTGGCATGAGGCTTAATTTGGAATTATTTGATGATTGATTTGGAACTTAGGGAATGATTTTGATCAAATGGATGACAAATGAAAATGTCATATGGGCTTTAGAATCAATTTTGGGCCTTTGGATGTGGTAAAGGATGGGCTTTTAAATGGTTTAGGAAAGTGGGCTTTTAAATTTTAAGATGGATTTTGGGATGAAATTTTGGTAAAGGCTTGGGCCAAATAATTGTTGAGTTTGTTTAGGGATGTGTCATGAGTGGTTTGAAACAAATTTGAGGTGATTTGGGTTTGAATTGGGTTGGATATGGGCCTTTTGGTAAAGTGGCTAAGGTGGGCCAAAATGGGCTACCATGGGCCAAAGTTGGGCTAGAGTTGAAATTGATGTAAAATTAATGTTGGGAGATGTTTATAGGAGTGTCTCAAAGAGATTTTGGCTTTGATGGGTTTTGATTTTAGGATTTGGGCTCATTTGGGCTAGGCTTAGGTTTAGGTCAAAATTGGGCTTTTTGATTTTGGGTTGAATTTGAGTGGGGTTTGGGTCTAAATTTTGAGCAAATCATGTTAGTGTTTTGTTTATGGGGATGTTAAGGAAGGTTTGGAAAAGATTTGGGGTTAATTGGAGTTGAATTGGGTGAGTTTGGGTTAGGTTTGGGTCATAGGCCCAAATTGGGCTTTAAGGCCAAAAGTGAAATTGGATCTAAATGCCAATTAAATTGGGCTTGAATTTGGTCTAGATTGGTATTGGGGATGTTGAATTGAAGTTTAGAATTGAATTGGACCAGAATTTGGGTCAATTGGGTAGGTTTGGTTTGACATTGGGTTCACTTTGGGTTAAAATGGGTCAAATTGGGGATTTTGATAAAAGTGGGGTAAATTGACAAAATTGGCCCATGGTGTAGTTGAACAAAATAAAATTGGGAATATTTGGGATTTTCTGGAATTTTTTGGGAATTTTCTGAATTTTTGGATTTTTGGGTCAAGAGGGGTATTTTGGGTATTTGGAGAGTATTGGGAGGTCTTTTGGAATTTTTGGCATTTTTGGCTAGGAATGGTCAATTTGAGTGATGTGGAAATGTTTAGGAATGGTTTTGAGGAATTTTGGGTAATTTGGAAATTTTGGAGGATTTTGGGTAGTTTGAGGGCATTTGGTAGGGTTGGTGGGTGTAGGGTCCTCGGGGTCAAAAATTAAAAATTTGGAAAATGGAAGATTAGGTGAATGTAAGTGGAATAAAATCATTTTGGTTGAGCCATGAAGCCATATCAAGCCCACATGAGCCATGAAGGGACTCATTTGAGGCATCCACTATGTTGTTCCTAACCCTCTTAGCCAGGGCTTAGGGGTTAAGGACCATCCATGTGAATCACCTACATGAGTCGGGAGGTCAAGTTGGGTATGGGTGTAGTTTTAGGAGGTGTGTGGAAGTGTAGTGTGTAGGTGTAGTGTGTGTGCAAGTCAACTCTTCACCGGACCGAGGCCACCTGAGGCGATCCTAAGGCCAAAGAGTCCTATAGGAACTCATCCTTTAAACTTCCACATTTGATTTCAACCCTCTAGGTGATTAGGGGTCTACGATCGAGTTAGTGGAGTTTGCGGGGAGTTAAGAAGTGGTTTGAATTTCTAAGTGGTGGGTCCCAATTCTAATCCCCTAAGATAGTCGAAAGGAAAAGCCTAGGCTAGATCCTAAGTACTAAAGAGAAGAAGGGAAGACCTCATCAAAAATGAGGTCAACAAATGGACCCCCGATAGGTGTGGTGAGCTGACGGAGCACACCGCGCGTATTGGTGTTGACCGAAGCGATCAACAAAACCAACACAAAAGTCCAAGTGACAAACTTAGGACGAGTAGAAGAACTTCCGTCGGGAGTGTCAAGTGTATCTCTAAGACTGGAGATTCCTGAACTCTCGCTGGGGAAAGGAAAAGGGAGGTGGATCCCAAATCACATGATCTGGGAGAATTTCGATTTAAATCTTTGTTTCAGTCTAAGTTTTGGTGTGTGAGTTTAGATTTCAATTTGGAGTTTCAATTTAGATTGAAGTTTTATCAAGATTAATTTTGAAGGAATTTGATTTAAAATGAAAATTGGAATTTTGAGGTTTTAGATGTAACATCTTCAACCCCAAAAGAAGATCGAATCGATTGAATTGGATCATTACAATGAGGAAAGATCTCAGAGTAATGCGGTATTGGATGTAAAATCCTTAACCTCAAGAGTTTGATTTTGATGTATTTCAGTGCAATAGGGAAAGAATCCTAAAGCAGTGCAGTCTCGGATGTAAAATCCTCGACCCAAGGAAATTGAATTTGATGTATTTCAGTGCAATAGGAAAAGAATCCTAAAGCAGTGCAGTCTTGGATGTAAAAAATCCTCGACCCAAGAGTTTGAATTTGATGTATTTCAGTGCAGTAGGAAAAGAATCCTAAAGCAGTGCAGTCTTGGATGTAAAAATCCTCGACCCAAGAGTTTGAATTTGATGTATTTCAGTGCAGTAGGAAAAGAATCCTAAAGCAGTGCAGTCTTGGATATAAAATCCTCGACCCAAAGGTTTGAATTTGATGTATTTCAGTGCAGTAGGAAGAGAATCCTAAAGCGAGTGCAGTCTTGGATATAAAATCCTCGACCCAAGAGTTTGAATTGATGTATTTCAGTGCAGTAGGAAGAGAATCCTAAAGCAGTGCAGTCTTGGATATAAAATCCTCGACCCAAGAGTTTGAATTGATGTATTTCAGTGCAGTAGGAAGAGAATCCTAAAGCAGTGCAGTCTTGGATATAAAATCCTCGACCCAAGAGTTTGAATTTGATGTATTTCAGTGCAGTAGGAAGAGAATCCTAAAGCAGTGCAGTCTTGGATATAAAATCCTCGACCCAAAGGTTTGAATTTGATGTATTTCAGTGCAGTAGGAAGAGAATCCTAAAGCAGTGCAGTCTTGGATGTAAAATCCTCGACCCAAGAGTTTGAATTTGGTGTATTTCAGTGCAATAGGGAAAGAATCCTAAAGCAGTGCGGTCTTGGATGTAAAATCCTCGACCCAAAGGTTCGAATTTGATGTATTTCGGTGCAGTAGGAAGAGAATCCTAGCAGTGCGATCTTGGATGTAAAATCCTCGACCCAAGAGTTTGAATTTGGTGTATTTCAGTGCAATAGGGAGAGAATCCTAAGCAGATGCGGTCTTGGATGTAAAATCCTCGACCCAAAAGTTTGAATTTGATGTATTTCAGTGCAATAGGGAAAGAATCCTAAAGCAGTGCAGTCTTGGATATAAAATCCTCGACCCAAGAGTTTGAATTGATGTATTTCAGTGCAGTAGGAAAAGAATCCTAAAGCAGTGCAGTCTTGGATATAAAATCCTCGACCCAAGAGTTTGAATTTGATGTATTTCAGTGCAGTAGGAAGAGAATCCTAAAGCAGTGCAGTCTTGGATATAAAATCCTCGACCCAAGAGTTTGAATTTGACTGAGGTTTGATGTGAGATCCGGAAAGATCGAATTTGAGATTTGAAATTTGACTGAGATTTGGAATCTGGAAAGATTGAATTTGAAATTTGGAAGGATGAGTTTGATTTGATTTAAGATCTGGAAGATCGAATTTGAGATTTGATAGAGATTTGGAATCTGGAAAGATTGAACTTGAATTTGGAAGGATGAGTTTGATTTGATTTAAGATCTGGAAGATCGAATTTGAGATTTGATAGAGATTTGGAATCTGGAAAGATTGAACTTGAATTTGATTGAGATTTGAAATCCGGAAGGATTGAACTCGAATTTGGAAGGATGAGTTTGAACTCGGTTGAAATTTGATTTAAGATCCGGAAGATCGAATTCGAGATTCGATAGAGATTTGGAATCCGGAAAGATTGAACTTGAATTTGATTGAGATTTGAAATCCGGAAGGATTGAACTTGAATTTGGAAGGATGAGTTTGAACTCGGTTGAAATTTGATTTAAGATTTGATTTGAAATTTGGAAGATCACATTTGAAATTTGATTGAGAATTTGATTTAACATATATGTTGATTTTGTTTATCTTTTAATGATTCAAATTTTATTTTATCGTTTATTTAATGTTCATGTGAATTTGGTGTTTGTCATTTTTAGATTTTTTTTTTTTAAAGGAAAGTTTTCTTTTATTCTCCTTTTTTTGTTTTATTTCTTTTCTGTTCTTTGTTCGAAGTTCATTTAACTTTAATGGCGTTTCCCAATCAATTTGCACAAAAGAGGTGAAGGCCAAAAATGTGACATGGTCACTTTCATTCCAATCATGTAGAAGATACATCATACATCTTGATCCGGAATATATTTCATACAATCCATGTAAACTCAAAACGGATCGTGTATGATCTTTGTCGATCCATCCAAAGAAGCATCCGTCAAAAATCCATGTCCGAATAGTGGGGTACATGGTCAATAACATCACCTTCCAAGCCATCCTTGGCAAGGATGCCGTATGGATGTACATTGGAGGTGTGATATTTTCCATGTAACTCACGACTCGTAAGGTCGGAGGCTTTCTAGCTCCGGGTCCGTGCGGAAATGGTAAGGTGTCTTTTCGTCGTCCATTCTCCCGAACGTAATCGAGATCCGCTTTACTCGGTACTCCCGGTATGCAATGCTTCGGCGACATCCGCTCCGTTGCCTTTCGGTATCATGACGGAACCTACCGGTAGTGGTATTTTACTCGGCCCTCGGAACTCACCGGGCTCTGCTATCCGGAGGTCGAATCCGAACATGATGTTACACTCGCTCGGGAAAGAGACTCATGCGAAAAGGCCGACAAAATCATGGTGATCTATGTGTGGGGGTATACGGATCACTCTGTTTGTAGATGTTGATAATGCGGTATTGGGTATGCAATCTGCTGGCAATACCCTCCATGTTATCAATCTCTTTACCATTCTTTTGATGACTAAAGGCATCGGATCCACTTGCCCATGACGGAGTATTCCCGGTGGGTTTCCCTTTCTGTCCTCGGCAAAGTTGTAACAGCATCCACATTGTATTGTGATTCTTCCTTTCCCTGGCATCCATCTCCGGGGCTCTGAGTATGTGTTTTCCCTTAGGCGGCCTGCTCGGCCCATTCTTTTCAAATCCCGGATGCAATCCACGATTTCTTCGTTGTTCATACTCCGAGAATACGTCCGTATGTAATTCGAGGCCTTCCGAGTATATTGATTCTTCTCGCCTCTAATCCTTTCGAAGTATTCAAAGGTTTTCTTTTCAACATTCCGCATTCTCTCCGGCTCGTATTCCGGAATGATCCGACGGATGGCGAGGCCTCAGTGACATATTGTGGAATATGGGGTTCAATTCCTTCGCGTTCTCCTCGCATACCTCGGCTCCTCGGGGATGATGCCCGTCGGGACATCCCCGGGGTTGCTTCCGCAACAAGGTCATGCATCACCTGGTGGTTCTATCCGGTGGCGTGGTAGCCTTCTTTCTTCCGATCTTCCGGAGATTTCCCCGGTTCTTCTCGTTATCCTAGGAGCTGGCCTCCTTTCTTCGAGTTCCCGGTGAACCGGTGTCCTTGAAGTGTATGCACCGACATTAGCAATCGGTCTCGTCGCGCCGGTCCGCGGCTAGTTTTGTTAACATCTTACGGATACGGCGATTCTTATTTCTTCGTTGCGTAGGCGTGAGAGTAGCTCTCCGAACTTCTTGAATCTCCGTAGGCGCGGCGCCGACAAGTCGCGCTTTCCGCCGTAGCGACTACGGACTTCATTTTCTTATCTTCTTCGAGGTTTGTCTTTCTTCTCTTGTTCTTGGATTGGTGGCTTGGGCCACCTACTTTCATCCTCTGTCCGTCGGGCGAGTTCTTCTCGATCAGCCGGGACCCGGTCACTTTCCTCGTATCGTAGGCTCGCCGGTGCGAAATCCGAGTCAATCTCGATTATCGCTCCATCTTTCACCCTCTTTTCATCGAGTGCAAGGCTTACGCCATTCTTAAAGTTCAAGACCAACCGCCCGCTCGACATTTCCCTGTGAAAAGACAAGGAAAAGGATTAGGGGCTGTACTAAGAACAAGAACATTAAGAAAATGTTTATTAAAGACATTTTTTATTATTCTTATATTATTATTTTTTTTAAAACTTAACGGAATGAAGTGGGATAAGATCGAAGTAAGAGATTTTGATTTGGAAAAGAAAACAAGGAAAATTTTATTATCAGGATTTTATTTATTTTAGCACATTTTATTATATTTTTTGGGTTCGGACCCAATCATAAGTAATTACTTCACCCGTGCTTCTAGGGATGGAAAGTTTATTCCTTCGAAACATCAGGTAGCGTAGTACTTTTTCAAGTATCGTTCATTGATCGGAAGCATATGTCGTTCTCCCGGCAATTCACTAGTCGGTAAGAACCTCCCGAGTATACTGCTTCAACCACAAACGGTCCTTCCCAAGTGGGTTCAAATTTTCCTCCTATCTTGCGGTGTGCAAGAATAGGTCTCTGAGAACGAGAACTAAGTCACCAACTTCGAAGGTTCTTGGCGGACCAGTTTGTCATGGGCTTCGAACCATCTTAGCTTGGTATAGTTCTAAATTCCGTTGCGCGCAAGTCTTTTCCCTTCCGAGCTCTCTAATTCTTCGAGTCGTAATTTGGCGTTCTCTTCATTGTGATTTTATTTGCAACCGCAATTCGAGTGAAGGAAGCTGAACCTCTAAAGGTAACACTGCCTCGGACCCATACACCAGAGCGTAAGGTGTAGCTTGCGTAGGAGTTCTGAAGGTTGTCCGGTAGGCCCATAAGGCTTCTAACAATTTCTCGTGCCAATTTCTCTTATTATCGTCCAAGGTCTTCTTTAAAATTTGAACGAGAGTCTTGTTAAAAGCCTCAGCGAGGCCGTTTGCTCTTGGGTAGTAAATTGTTGAGTATCGCCAGTCGATTCCGTGTCTCCTGACAAAATTGTTGATTTGCGTGCTTCTGAATGCTGACCCATTATCCGAGATGATTCGCGCGGCACCCCGAAACTGAGTAGACAACTTGGTTCTTGAAAAGCCGTAGCACGTGATGTGCTTTCACTTCTCGAAGTGGAACCGCCTCCGCCCACTCGGAAAAGTAATCTGTAGCCGCAAGAATGAAGCGATGTCCTTTCGACGACGGTGGTTCTATTGGACCCACTATATCCGTGCCCCAGCATTCGAAATGGCCACGATGCAATTGTCGGATGTAGCACATTTGGAGGTTGGTGTAGAACCACTCCGTGCACTCGGCACCGGTGACGGCTCTTGGCGATTTTCATGCGGTCGGTCATCATCGAGGGCCGGTAGTACCCTAGTCTTTTAATCTTCATTTTCATCTTCGGACCCGATCGGTGAGCGCCACGGAGTCTCGAATGCACCTCCTTAACAATTTCACGGGCCTCGGACCCGCTTAAGCACCTTAGCCACATTTGATCGAAAGACCTTCCGTACAGATGTGTTGTTTATCAATGCGTAAGACGAGTTCTTTTCTTGATCCGATGGGCTAACGACCTATCGTCCGGTAGCTTTCTCGTTTGTAGGTAATCCATCAATGGCCGTCGCCAATCTTCCGTGTTTTCCGTCACTTCGCTGCAATCGATCCTTTTTCCTTTTCTGATTTGTGTATCGTGTCTATGTCGAGCTGTGATAGGACCTGACGTCCGTAAACTGACACTTCCACTGATTCATCTTGCAAACAGGCAAATTCTTTTGCGAGACGGGCTAAAGCATCTGCTAAAGCATTTTCTTTTCGGGAATTTTGTAGATTGTCACATTTGGAATCCGTTCCAACAATTTGTATAGCATACTTGGAAGTATTGTTCGAGTCTTGGCTTTAAAATTCTGTCTCGTCCAAGTGATCCGTTGAATGATTAACCGTGAATCCCCGTAGATGTTGATGTCCGTTATCCCCATTTGAATGGTTAATTCCGGTCCGTTATGAGGGCTTCGTATTCAGCTTCGTTATTTGTACGAAGGCTCCGTCAAGTGGTAGGAGTATCTTAACATCCCCGCTCCGGTGTTATAAAGATCAGCCCGATTCCTGCCTTACCGGGCACTATCACTTGCGATTCTTCGTCTTTGTGCGCTGAAGATGCTCCGTCGAAATATAATTCCCAACGTCGATCATCAAGGTCTTCTAGGTTCATTATTTGTTCATCTGGCAGATCGTCATTGAGAGGAGATTCTGCCGGCAAAGGGTGTGCTGCAAGGAAGTCTGCTAAGACTTGTCCCTTTACGGCACGAAGAGGCACGAAAGTCATATCGAATTGCAATAATATCATTGACCATCTGGCAAGTCTGCCGGAAAGCGTTGGACGGGTCATCAAGTATTGCAATGGATTAAATTTCGAAATCAGGTTGACCTTATGAGAAAGCATGTAGTGCCTGAGCTTTTGAGCGGCGAAGATCAGAGCCAAACAATGCTTTTCAATTGCGGGATACCTTACTTCCGTCGGAAGTAAACGACGGCTTAAGTAGTAAAGAGCATTTTCTTTACCCTCATCATTGACCCTAGGCTAACGGGGCTCCGAGAGAGTCGTCTAAAGCCGCGGTATAAAGTATCGCCGGTCTACCCGAGACCGGGGCTGCTAGGACGGGAGGTGTCATTAGATATTGTTTAATGTCCTCGAAGGCCTTCGGCATTTCTCTTCCCAAATAAATTTGGCGTCCTTTTTAACTAATGCCGAGAAAGGCCGACACCTACCGACGAGTTCGAGATAAAGCGTCGAAGATATGCCGACTTCCTTGAAAAGATCGTAGTTGTTTTAAGGTTTTGGGAGGCGGCATTTCTAAGATAGCTTTAATCTTCTCCGAGTCGATTTCAATTCCACGATGTCGGACAACGAATCCTAAGAATTTCCCGGAGGTGACGCCGAAGGCGCATTTTAAGGGATTCATCTTAAGATTAAATTGTCTTAATCGTTCGAAAACAATTCTCAAATCATACAAGTGGTTGTCTTTTACTTTGCTTTTGATGACCACATCGTCCACGTAGCATTCGACTTGATTATGGATGAGATCATCAAAAATTCTTGTCATTGCTCTTTGGTAGGTCGCTCCTGCGTTCTTCGATCCGAATGGCATCACCGTGTAGCAAAATACTCCGATCGGCGTTCGAATGCTCGTAAGCTTTTCATCTTCTCGGAGCCATTTTTATCTCGGTTGTATCACGAAGATCCATCCATGAATGAGAATATTTCATGTGTTGAAGCAATGTCGATCATTAATTCGGGATCGGTAGAGGGAATTCATCTTTTGGACATGCCTTGTTTAAATCTCTCGAAGTCCACACAAATTCCGATCCGACCATTCTTCTTTCGATCGGGACTACATTGGCTAGCCAAGTCGGGTATTGTTCTTCACGGACAAATTTAGCGTCTATTAGCTTTTTAACTTCGGTATGACTTGTTGTTCGATTTCTAGACGCATTCTTCCGGGACCTCGTCGACGGAACGGAAGCGGTGGTCCACCCCTAGCTTATGGATCGTGACCTCCGGAGCTAATCCCGGCATCTCATCGTAGCTCCAAGCAAAACGAGTCTTTAAATTCCATTAATAACTTGATTATTTCTTCCGAGTCTTCTTTATTGAGTAAGGAGCTAACAAAGGTAGGTCTAGGCTCTTCGCTAGTACCTAAGTTAACTTCCGTTAACTCATCTATTGTAGATTTGATTTCTTCTTCAAATTCTGGTGGAGCGTCTCCAATTTGTAAATCTTCGAGTTCGTCTGTAGTTTCCATGCAGCTTTTCATTAGATTCGCAAGTGGCAACCAAGCAAAATTCGGTATCGTCAAGCGATCCTACCGTGCCGAATCCGAGACCATGTTTCGAGTTGGGTGGACGACCGGAGTTATTCCATAACTTTTCAAAATGTCGAGATTGACCTTTTGTCCACTTCGTCGAGGTAAAAAACCACGTTGAATTAAATTTTGAACACGGGAGAGTACCACTCAAAAGGTAATTCCATTAATTCGATAAAGTAGCATCTTCAAGTTGTACATTATTTTCAATTTTGGAGGAAGAAGCACCACTCGTAGAATTTGATTGATTTTGCACCACCGCTACGTACCTCTTTGACCTCCATACCCTCGATCTTATTAGAATGGATCGGGGTCAGGGTCATAGTATGTACATAGTGGTTAATCTTCTCGTACATCGATTTGTATTCTTCGTTCTTCTCATCTTCGAGAGGGATTTTGAATTGCGGCTTCTTCTGACTTATTGTCGCTGCTTCTTGTTTGATTTCTTTTTCTCCTTCAGAACTATCTTCCCAATCAACATTGATGACTGGTTTCTTCTGTCCAATTGTCCTAACGTCTCTACCACGGCCTCGTCCCGGCCTCGACCTCGGATGCGAGTTGTGGAGAAACCTTCACCATCTCGCCGGAAGGGAGTGGTGAGTGACTCGTTGGACTAGAATTTCGGGTTCTTCTTTGTCCCGAACTTTCTTTGCTTCATTTGTTATGGTATCTCCGGAGAAGATCGTTTTCTTCGGTGGTGCATAATAAGCTGCATCCTCGTGGATTCCAATTTCATGTACGGAGAACGGTTGTAAGTCACCTTTGATGCATTGTTCTCCTCCGTCGTAGTATTTGATGCACTGATGTAGAGATGATGGTACCATCCTCGTTTTCATGTATCCATGGTCGGCCCGATAGAGCGTTGAACGATGTTTCCGAATCAATTATGTGAAATTTTGCGGTTGTCTTTGCTAGGTCACCTGTCTTCATCAGTAGCGTTATTGATCCGAGGGCTCTTTCTCCTTTCTGGTTGAATCCTCTTAATAACATTTTGTCGGCTTCGAGTTCACGAGCATCAATTTCCAAGTATGCTAGCGTTCGAAGATTCATTATATTGATTGATGCTCCTGGATCCACCAATACTCTGGAGAGTGTAAATTTTCCGATTGTAACTGAAATGTACAACGGTCGGTTGTGGTCTGCTGTTCCGAGTAGTAGGTCATTGTCCGTGAAGGTAACACCTCGCTGATCCTTTAACGAGCAAACCTCATCTAAGGAATCTCCGGCCATTTGAGCTAAGCAAATTTCTGGATCAAGTAAGGCCTTGATCAGAGCTTCTCTCATCTCCTTTGATAAGATGAGAGCATCATAAATGCTCAGTTTGGCCGGTAGTTTCCTAAGATGGGCTAGCACGTTGTAGTCCACTTTATTTTCATGTGTCTCTGCTTCTTCTCGAATGGGTATTTCTTCCGCTGGGGTTGGTTCTTCTTGAACAACCACCGCTTTCCTTTGTCCTTTGGACTCATTCTCGGAGGTAGAACTCTTCCACTTCTTAAGTTGACTTCGTAATTTCCTCCGAATCTATTGTTGAGCTTGCCGGTGTCTCTTCTTGAATCGGAATGACGAGCTCTTCCGGATTAGCTTCGCAGTCCGAAAGCTCTAACTCTATCGTGACTGGAGCTCCTCGAAACTCGCAGATAGATTCGTTGCTTGTTGAACTCTCGTAGCCTCCTTGATGGATGTCTTCTTCATCATTGTGATCGTCGAGATTGTGTATGATTTGAGAATTGTCGTTGGTATCGGAATCGACGTCCGGATTATCGTTAGTTACGTAATCGTTAGAAACGATCAAACGTAGCCAACGCCATCACCCTTATCATTATATGACCCCACCGAAGTGAGCAGATAATCATACAGAGTCAGAGGTTCGAGGGATTTCTCCCCCGAATCAGAAACAACTATCCTAGGATAAGCAGCCCCTAGTCTAGCCTTAGGTGCCTCGGTCCTCTCTTCTTCGTCGATTTTCTTCTTCTCTTCAATCGTCTCATGTTGAGGTGGTTCTTCTATCGCAAGTGATAGTACCGGCTTAACAGGTTTCAAACTCTGAATTGAAGCTCGCACCGAAGCGGTTTGGATGCTGTCTAAAATCTTTTCGAAGACCTCGTCCAAGCGGTAGTCCATCCATCATCGGTCGTGTAGGGATCTATCGGAATGATGGGATCGATCGAGACAACATTGACGGAACCTCCTTTACGGGGTTCCTTCATGTACTCCTTCGGGATCGTTATATTCCCTTTCCGCGGAGTTGTCATTGAGCCAACTTTTGAAGGTAATGCAATCTTCTATTTTGTGTCCAAGCATCTGATGGTAAGGGCAAAAGTTGGGATCACCTTTCTTGTTGACTTCCTCTGGTCTTTTAGGCTCTGGTAGCTGGAAATCCGGAGTCTTCATCAGACTACGGAACATTTTCGCATCGCTTCATTCTTGAACGGATATTCTCTCGCTCAAAAGCTCCCTTAATGTACGTTGCGGACGAGGTGGTTGTTCATACTCGTGGAGATGACCGATAGCTGGGCCGGGGTTGCCGGTAATTCCGTTGTGGTTGCTCGCGACCGTTCTGTGGTATTTGCATCGGTTGCTTGCCTTTATCAACTCGCTGCAACGATCCCGGATTTCTTTTCAAAAGTCTTTACGGGCTTTTGCTTGTCCGTCTTGTCGGTGAAACTTAATTGCTTCGCCTCTTCTTGCAAGCTTCCGGCCTTGCTTAACAACTTCTCGAAAGTCTTAATAGTGAATCCCTTGAGGAGAAGTGCTATCGGGCCGTGAATGCTTTTAAGTAAAATGCCGATCGCGTGTTGTTCTTGCGATTGTGGTTCACACTTCATGCTTAAGTTCCTCCATCGAAGTATGTAATCCACCAAAGTTTCATTCGGCTTTTGTTTCTCTACCACTAAATCACCTATAGTGATGTGGTGCCGAGCTCCGACGAATCGCTCGATGAAGAGGTTCTCTAGCTGCGAGAATGTCTTCACCGAACCATTTGGTAATTCCGCATACCGGTCGAAGGCGATTCTCGACGGACCGTCGACGAACTCGTCGGAAGAGTAATGCATCGCTCCCGCCGGCATTGCAACAAGCGGCACGAAAGTGTGCCACATGCTCGTCGGGGATTCCCGGCTCCGTCGAAGGTCTTGAACGGAGGTGGTACGAAGCCTTTCGGGTATCGGACGGCGTCGAATTCTTCGGGTAAGGTCTACCCGTCCGAATGGATGTCCCGCTCTTCGATTGTGCTAAGGCTTCTCGCACCTACTCGTTCCACCAAGTTCTTGATATCCTTTTCGGGAATCATACTTTGCTGTCGTATCCTTCTTTAATCGATCATCTCCGTTGACGGATGTAATCTCCTTTCCTCCGTCTACAATGTGAATGACTTCCGGGGTGTTTCCCTTTGTGGTTATACTCGACTGCGGAGAGTGGCTAGGGCTACGGCCATCTCTTCCATCCTTTTCGACATCCGGGCGATCGTATCATCTTTCTCTTGAAGCCGCCTCCTCATTACTTCGGCTCCTCTCTTCTGCGCGGTGCAGGAGCACCTTGCGAAGCCGATGAAGCTCGTGTTTCTACCATGTTGATTTACGCGTATTCGTTGTTCATGAATTCCGATGAATCGATCTCGTCTCCGAACTTTTCTTCTCTTTCTTTTGCCAATCGTCGAATGTCGGTTCTCGACTTTTCCATGGCATCTTCTAGCGGGGCTTTTCGTGTGTCTTCGTGGTTGTCGTACGATAGGCTGTCGGGTCCCTTTCTCACGAGTCCCCTTCATCGCGGTAGCACTTTCTTCGCATTCAAGTCTCCCGGCGAGACTTTCCTTCTCGGCCTGCTCGTTTCGGCCTCAACGCCCAGGTAGTGGGACGCCATACCATCCTTCCGGCGGCGAAGGTGTAGGACCGCATGGTCCGTCGGCCAAATGCCGGAAGGTGGTATCCTCCTAATCCGTAATCCCGAGACGACAACGGGCGGACTAGCCTTCATCCTTTTACTTGGCTTTTCCGTCATGATGGCGGGCTCTACTCGGGGCCCAAGACGGGATTTGGACGGCACCCGCCCTATCCTTCGTAGAATTTCCGATACGGGCGCGTTTTCCTTCTTTGCTAACTTTTCTACCAAAGTTTGCGGTCGAGCAAACGGCGTAGTTCTAGTTCTTTTCTTGCGGCTATCGTTGTAATATGCGGGTTGCGGTAATGTGGCAACAATCTTGCGAATATTTTCTTCATCTTCTGCGGCGGAGAGGGGATGAAACCTGCTTCCTCCCAAGAGTGGTATGTATTCAGGCAGCGGTGTATATTCTGGCAGTGGTGTATATTCTGGCAGTGGTGTATATTCTGGCAGTTCTGGAATTTCCTCTAGGAAAGCAATTTCAGCAGCTCTGGCTTCTTTAGCGATCCTTCTACTTCTGTTTCTTCTTTGGGTCCTTGTCAGTGACGGAATCTTTGAACCGGACCCGATTTCGAAAACGAAGGTCTTACAGGAAGATCCGTACCCTCCACGGCAACGAGTTCATCATAATTACGGATTTCTTTCCCCTTTGATTTGGCAAAAGTCGGGGTAGGTGCGAAACAACTAGCACCAGGTGGGGGTAGAGATAACGGTCACTTCTACGGACATCGGTATTCCTCTTAGTCGAGATCCTTTGCAGAGAGGGAATTCTTGGGTCGACCTAAGGTCGAACTCGGCGGTGGCTCTTCAGCTTCGGATACCTTGTTCATCGGTGCAAAGAGGGAGACGTCGGTGATCTTGACATTTGTGTTTTCAAATCCTCGTCCAAATCGGATGATTCCATTGTCGGGCAGACTCATCTTTATAGACGGCGAAGTCCGATCCGTTGGTGAAGGAGAAAATCGGCTTCGGGGCTTCCATTTCACGCGGGTAGATTCCGGTTGTCGGTCCCAGTTATGCTTCTTTTCTTTAGGACGAAAAGAAAGGAATTGAAAGAGTCCGAACTCATTCTTATCCATGTATTTATAAGAAGGAATCACTTATTAAAAGAATCATTTATTAGAGGGTTTGTTTATTTAGAACGGAGTGTTCAAAGGTGTAGAGAAGGTAAGGAATCTGAATCGGAGTTGGAAAGGAAAAGAGAGTCTTAAGCAAGACTTCTCGATTCGAAGGATCACTCCTAAACTAACACCTATTGGGGGTCCACCCCACCTCGTAAATGAGGTAAAAGGATCTCGGAACCTCTCTCGTTTAGGGGTATCTAAACAAAGTGGCTCCTAAATCCGAGAGAATGTTGGTTATACTTGTTCGAGGTAGAAATGAACATAGTATCCCAACGGAAAGAAGGGTAGTTTGATCCACAAGGGACATGGATGCACTACCGATTTTTTAAGAGCGAGAATTATTTGATTAAAATGGAGAGAGGAACTATTCCTCACGGAGTCGCCGAAATATGGCGACATTTTTTTTTAGGTTATGTGCTTTATTTTGAAAAGGGGTCGCCTACGTAAATATGTCGGCGTATTTTAAATTTAATTTAAATATATATATAATTTAGAAAGTAGTATTTGATTTTGAGAATAATTTTAAATTTGAAAATTTCAAGATATGAAATCAAACTGATCTCACATCCCGAATAGTTTATATAAACGAGCACCGCACCACAAACCGTGTATCTATTCCTAAGGATAGACACACCGCTTGATGGTGGGGCTCGGTTAAATAAACTAGAGGATTTGTGACATCCGTTTGGTCTGCGAACCAATTTTATAAGCCGACAAATTCCCTCGCTTAATATGAAAAACATTAAACGAGGTTTATATTACTCGGGTTCTTAAAGTTCCCTATAAGGGCAAGCCCCTATAGTTAATTACATCTTAAGTGATGGGAATCACCTAAGAAAACTCTCGATAATAATCAATAATTCTGCTCTCAAGAATTTCAAAGTTTAAGTTTTCAAGGGATTGAAATTTGGAATTTCAATAAGGAATGGATCAAATTCGGAACATTTTATTTTGGGAATTCGAAGGAAGAGAAGTAGGAGAAATTACGGATTCGAAGTGAACTTCGATAATCTCCCGACTATCCTATTGTTTGGTTTGGATTTAGGAAAGTCCTAATGTTTATTTAATGTTTTAATCTTGCCAATTTTAATTAATTAGGGCTTATATTTATATGATAGAATCATACAAATAGCCTGGAAGATATGAGGGTTTATGTCGTATCGGACGACTACCTCGGAATCCTAAGACCGGTTAGGGCTTAATTTGCAATGCAAATGCCTAACGAAGAGTTGAGGATTTATGTTGCACTAGGCAAACTACCTCGAAGCCCTATGGCTTTGTTGTTTAATTCTAGGAAAGTTTTGCTGATGTAGATTTGTTTTCTCGATGACGATGGCCGTGCTCGCCCACCATGCTCCGAGCTTCTTGTTGTTGCCGAGGTTTAGTTTTAGAACTCATAAATCGGGAGATGAGAGAAGTGTTTGGTTTAGAGAAGTCTTAATTTCCAAGTGTTCTTTATGTTTTAATTAAAACGGATCTTAAAGTTGATTAAACGGAACCGATTAAGATCCCACGGTTCCGTCATCCCAGCATCGTTATTTTCATCGAATTCACTTAGTCCGGATGAATTTGCTAAACTCAACTAAATGAGTTCCGCACTTTCATCTAGACCGTGGAAATCCCGTTAGCAACACGTGGGTTACATCATCCGAGGTATTCCCGATCATTCAATGAGACGTTTTAATTTAGTTGTAGTTGTAGTTTTGTGTTCGTTTGTGATTAAATTTTGAGTTGTCTTATATTTTGAAATGTTGTGGAGGTGAATTTTATCTTGTAATGTCTTTTAATTTAGTTATGGTTTCAGTTTTGGTTTCTGTCCTAAAGGTGTAGGTTTTCATGCAACTGTTGTTTATCATGCAAGAAGAATAAGTGCAATGCGATTAAATAAATTGCAAAAAAGTAAATTGCAATAAAATAAAAGCGTACCTGGAGGGTCTTCCCGTCATCCCAAGCTGCACTTAAAACACAGTTAGAATATTTAAGCACGTTCCTAGGTAAAGCTAAGGTAAGGGTTATGGTTTTCTACCAAATTCTAATCCTATAGCTGAGTCATTTCCTATAACGTCTAGGTTCTTTGTGTTTTTGGTTTGAAGACGATTTTCTTCATCAAAGAACAACTAAGTTCAATTGTTCTTATAAACATCTTATCATATTGAGGAAGTTCTTAAGAAGAATCTTAAACATCTTTTCAATATTTCTAGGATTGTTTGAAGTCCAAATGAACTTAATTATGTAAATGAATTGATCGTCCGGGGTTTTCAAGTTTTGTTAACTCGCTCGGTGAACTTAGGACATTTGAATATCCTTATGAGTGAAATGACATTTCATTTAATATTCCATTTAAGAGTTATAATAGCAAAAGCTCCTAAAAGCAAAATGGTATTTAATGATTTGTGATTTAATTTCAAATTAATGATTTAAGTTTGGAATAGTGTTCAAGTTATTTTAGATTTATTTTGAATTCTTTATGTCTTTATATTTAATTTAATTTAATTTGGTTTAATTTAATGTGGTTCAATTTAAATTAATTTAACTTAAGTTAATTTAATGTAATGTGATTTGATTTAATTTAATTTAATTTAATTTAATTTAATTTAATTTAATTTTAATTTTGATTTAATTTAATTTAATTTTATTTAATACTTAATTTAATTTGATTTAATTTAATTTAGTTTAATTTGATTTAATTTAATTTAATTTTTAATTTAATTTAATATAATATATCTTAATTTGATTCTTAATTTTTTAATTTAATTTTTAATTTTAAAGGAATTTGTTTTAATTTAATTTAAAGACTAAGTCTTTTAATGTTTTTTTTTTAAATTTGAATTATCATTTTAATTGAGAATTAAACATTAATGAGATGATTAATTTAGGGATTTTTAAATTAAAGAATAAATCTCTCCCTAATAATATCCCTATTTTAATAACTCCAATTTTATTATTCTTTCAAATTTAATCGATTATTTAATTAAAGTTTAATCATTTTAAATTGTTTAATGGGTTTCTACCCTTCAATTATTAAATTTCAATCATCCAAATCAGAGTTAGGATCAAATATTTTACTTGTTAATTTTTTATTAAACCTAAAGTTTTAATTAAGGGTTAAAATTTTAATTACCATTTTGCCCTTCAAGCCTAATAATTTCATAACTCACTAAATTGAACTCAAATGAACTTGAAATTTTTATGTGACTTCACTCATATGTCAATAAAGACATGAGAGGAGAAAATGTGATTTTTCTGTATTTAATTTATTTATATAATTATTTTTAGTAGAAAATAGAGATTTTCAAGGAAAATTTGATAACATGACCAAGGGAAAGTTTCTGTCCTTAAGAAAATTAGGGGACATTTCTAATGACCAGAGGACCACTTGGACTAATTTTGGTGATTTTTTGAATTATATTTTATTTATTAGAATTATTTTAAGTTTTGGAGTGTTAATTAATTTAAAAATAAAATAAATGTTGAAAAATGAATTTTATAATTTTCAAAATTCTCTCTGATATCAAGGATTTCAGAGAACCAAATTTTACAATTTTCTGATTTTTCTTTGATTTATTATAATTATTTTAGTGAAAATGCTAGAAAATACATTTTTTTAATTTTAAAATTACCCTAGAGCTTTAAAAAAATTAATATATCACCAAATAGACTTAAGAAAAATATGGGGTTTGTTCCTAAGTGATTAAAATTCAAAATGTGACATTTTGGTGAATTTTATTATTTTTGTGATTTTTATTATTTTTTAATTATTAAAAATATTAAAATAATATTAAAAATCAACTTTTTTAGAAAATTGAAATTTTAATTTTCTTAAATTCCCCTGATATCAGAGAGACTCCAAAACCAATTTGGTTAATTTTTGAAAGATATTTTGAAAGTTATGAATTTTTGAAGTTTAAATTGGCTAAATGGCTTAATCAACCCAATTAATAGGGCTAACCAAGTCCAATTGACCTCAAATTTTTATGGTGGGCTCCTCTGATCCTAAAGGTCAGTGGAGAATTGGTTTCAAGTCAATTTGATCTATGGTTAACTCTAATTAATTAGAGGCCTATTTTGAGTGTTTAAGCCGATTAGGGTTAATGTGAGTGAATTAACTCAAATCCTATTTTCCCTAGGGTTCTCTGGTCATAAGGAACATCACCAAATTTTCCTAGAATTTATTTCACAACATGCTAATTTTTGAAATTAAAATACTTAAAACAGTGACATGAATTTGAAAAATCAATAACTCTTCATAGGGATGGCCTCTGACTTTGGAAAATTCAGGGAATGTTCCCAAATTCAGAGGCTTCAAAAGCCCTAAGGTCTCATGCCATGGTGAATTGTATGGATGCATGGAGAATCAAAACAATGCAGGGAGTAAATAATTAATTAAAAATAAAATACTGGACAAAATTAATTAATTTCTTTTCCACATTATTCTCCTACTGTTCACTCGAGCAAGAGGGTATTTTTATTTTATTTTTAGGATTTTTCTACACAAAGATATGAATTTTCAAAGTTCAGGGAATTAAATAAATTAAGAAAATCCCTAATTTTCTACTTAAGTGACGCGGCGCCGCGTCAACCTTAACGTCTCCGAAGGCACACGCGTCACGATTCCATTCGACGCCGCCATCCGCGTCAGCGCTCCCGGGACCCGCTGTATCGCTCCGTCTTCTCATCCGGCGCGATCCTGGCCGTCCGTGCGCGCGTGTATCAAATGAACGGCATCCGTTCATCGTCCCCAAGCCTCCTAACCCGAGAACCGTCCACCTTCTAGCCCTAAGATCTCACTCAATTCTCCATGGATTTTTATGTTCTTATGCTCTATGGATTCGTCTTGAAGAGACGAACACATCCATACGGTAAACACGCATTGAAATTAAGGCATTTAAAATGGAGAATCTCCAGAAGCTCGGGATGAAGAATTAGTTCATACCTTTGCTCAGAGAAGTGTGGCTTCGATCTGAGAGTTGTTACACCTTCGATTGGGTCCTAAGCAAGCTCCGGATGAAGTCTCCCGGTCCAGTGAATTGTCTAGATGTGATTTCGACCAAGCCCGATCACAAAGCTTGGAGGTCAGGGCAACCTGGGTGGCTCGGAGATGGGGCTTTTGCTTGGTGGACACCTTCCCTTGGTCCGGTGAAGGTGTAGAGACAATCAATTTGGGGATTGGCTCACCTGTGGAGAAGTGTCCTGGTTTTGGGCTTGGATTTCAACTCCGAAATCGAGCTCGCGGAGAAGAAATGGCAGGGGATTTCGGTGGGGATCAAGTGCTCGTGTATGGGGAGTATTCGGAACAATTTTGGCGAGTTTCCTTAAGGTTTGTTTCGAGCACCTCTTCATGGCCGAGAGGGGTGGAGTTTAAATAGGCGGTGGTCGGAGGGCCTCCCGGGGGAGTTAGGGCTTGGGATCGAGCTGCTCGGTGAGGAGAAGAACAGCCATGGTGACCACTAGGCATGGGGCGGCTCGGCAAGGGAGAATTCCAATGTTGGCTCACTCCCAAGGTCTCGGGCATGGCGTTTTCCGGCGATCGGGTGGCCGGCGGCCGAGTCGAGTCGTCACCTCGAAGCTCGAGTGGGTCGGGGTTGGAGGCTTGTGCGATCAATCGAGGTTTGACATGTGTAAAGGAGTTTGATTTAAATGGAATGGGGGAAGGCTCACTTTGGCTTGGTTTGGGTCAACCCACCATTTTGGGCTTGGTGCACCCTTCCAAGCTCGATTTTGAGCTGAGGGAATCATTTAGGTCGGCTTAGAAGGAGTGGTGAAGTCTCCATCCATGATGAGGTGGCTAAACATGGTTTAGTGTGTGACATGCTTAAGGTAAAAAAGGGTTTAAGAAGGATTAGGAAAGAGCCCCCTCTTCTTGCCATAAATGGACTAATGACAAGTCAAAGCCCTCATGGCTTCATGTGGCTTGTCTATGGCTTGCATGGCTTGCATTTGGCTTGAAAAAAGTTAACTTGTTTCATGAAAAAAGGGTTTTAGAAATATTTGACATTTAGGGGGTAATTTGGCATGAGGCTTAATTTGGAATTATTTGATGATTGATTTGGAACTTAGGGAATGATTTTGATCAAATGGATGACAAATGAAAATGTCATATGGGCTTTAGAATCAATTTTGGGCCTTTGGATGTGGTAAAGGATGGGCTTTTAAATGGTTTAGGAAAGTGGGCTTTTAAATTTTAAGATGGATTTTGGGATGAAATTTTGGTAAAGGCTTGGGCCAAATAATTGTTGAGTTTGTTTAGGGATGTGTCATGAGTGGTTTGAAACAAATTTGAGGTGATTTGGGTTTGAATTGGGTTGGATATGGGCCTTTTTGGTAAAGTGGCTAAGGTGGGCCAAAATGGGCTACCATGGGCCAAAGTTGGGCTAGAGTTGAAATTGATGTAAAATTAATGTTGGGAGATGTTTATAGGAGTGTCTCAAAGAGATTTTGGCTTTGATGGGTTTTGATTTTAGGATTTGGGCTCATTTGGGCTAGGCTTAGGTTTAGGTCAAAATTGGGCTTTTTGATTTTGGGTTGAATTTGAGTGGGGTTTGGGTCTAAATTTTGAGCAAATCATGTTAGTGTTTTGTTTATGGGGATGTTAAGGAAGGTTTGGAAAAGATTTGGGGTTAATTGGAGTTGAATTGGGTGAGTTTGGGTTAGGTTTGGGTCATAGGCCCAAATCGGGCTTTAAGGCCAAAAGTGAAATTGGATCTAAATGCCAATTAAATTGGGCTTGAATTTGGTCTAGATTGGTATTGGGGATGTTGAATTGAAGTTTAGAATTGAATTGGACCAGAATTTGGGTCAATTGGGTAGGTTTGGTTTGACATTGGGTTCACTTTGGGTTAAAATGGGTCAAATTGGGGATTTTGATAAAAGTGGGGTAAATTGACAAAATTGGCCCATAGTGTAGTTGAACAAAATAAAATTGGGAATATTTGGGATTTTCTGGAATTTTTTGGGAATTTTCTGAATTTTTGGATTTTTGGGTCAAGAGGGGTATTTTGGGTATTTGGAGGGTATTGGGAGGTCTTTTTGGAATTTTTGGCATTTTTGGCTAGGAATGGTCAATTTGAGTGATGTGGAAATGTTTAGGAATGGTTTTGAGGAATTTTGGGTAATTTGGAAATTTTGGAGGATTTTGGGTAGTTTCAAGGGCATTTGGTAGGGTTGGTGGGTGTAGGGTCCCCGGGTCAAAAATTAAAAATTTGGAAAATGGAAGATTAGGTGAATGTAAGTGGAATAAAATCATTTTGGTTGAGCCATGAAGCCATATCAAGCCCACATGAGCCATGAAGGGACTCATTTGAGGCATCCACTATGTTGTTCCTAACCCTCTTAGCCAAGGGCTTAGGGGTTAAGGACCATCCATGTGAATCACCTACATGAGTCAGGAGGTCAAGTTGGGTATGGGTGTAGTTTTAGGAGGTGTGTGGAAGTGTAGTGTGTAGGTGTAGTGTGTGTGCAAGTCAACCCTTCACTGCACCGAGCCACCTGCAGAGCGGTCCTAAGGCCAAAGAGTCCTATAGGAACTCATCCTTTAAACTTCCACATTTGATTTCAACCCTCTAGGTGATTAGGGGTCTACGATCAAGTTAGTGGAGTTTGCAGGGGAGTTAAGAAGTGGTTTGAATTTCTAAGTGGTGGGTCCCAATTCTAATCCCCTAAGATAGTCAAAGGAAAAGCCTAAGGCTAGATCCTAAGTACTAAAGAGAAGAAGGGAAGACCTCATCAAAAATGAGGTCAACGGCTCCTACCAGCTAGTGAACTGCCAAGGAGAACGACATATGCTTCCGATCAATGGACGATACTTGAAAAAGTATTACGCTACCTGATGTTTCGAAAGAATGAATTTTTCATCCCTAGAAGCACGGGTGAAGTAATTACTTATGACTGGGTCCGAACCCAAAAATAATAAAAATGTGCTAAAATAAATAAAATCATGATAATAAAGTTTTCCTTGTTTTCTTTCCCAAATCAAAATCTCTTTCCTGATCTTTTCCCACTTCATTCCTGTTGAATTTAAAATAAAAAAAGTAATAATAATAATAATAAAAACTGTCTTTAATAAACATTTTCTTAATGTTCTTGTTCTTAGTACAGCCCCTGATCCTTTTCCTTGTCTTTTCGCAGGGAAATGTCGAACGGGCGGTTGGTCCTGAACTTTAGAAATGGCATAAGCCTCGCACTCGACGAAAAGAGGGTGAAAGATGGAGCGATAATAGAGATCGACTCGGACTTCGCACCGGCAGGCTCGCAATACGAGGTAGGTGATCGGGTCCCGATCGACCGAGAGGAACTCGCCCGATCGGACAAGAATGAAAGTGGGTGGCCCAAGCCACCAATCCAACAACAAGAAAAGAAAAACAAACACCGAAGAGGACAAGAGAATCAAGTCCGTAGTCACTACGACAGAGGGCGAGCTTGTCGGCGCCGTGCCCACGTAAACTCGGGAAATACGAAGAGCTACTCTCACAAGCAACTCAACGAAGAAATAAAAATCACCGTATCCGCAAGATGTTAACTAAATTAGCAGCGGACCAGCGCGACGAGGCAGTTGCTACTGCCAGTACATACACTTCAAGGACACCAACTCACCAGGAACCTGAAGAAAGGAGACCAGCTCCGAGGATAACGAAGAGACTAGGGAAATCTCAAGAAGAACGAAGAAAGAAGGCTACTACGCCACCGGATAAAGTCACCGCAATGCATGACCTTGTTGCAGAAGCACCCCGGGGATGTCCCGACGGACATCATCCCCGAGAAGCCGAGGTATGCGGGAGAACGTGAAGGGATCGAGCCATATATCCCACAAGACGTCACCGGGCCTCGCCATTTGTAAATTATCCCGAATACGAGCTAGAAAGAATACGGAATGTCGAGAAGAAAACTTTTGAATACTTCGAGAGAATCGGAGGCGAGGAGGATCAATATACTAGAAGGCCTCGAGCTACATACGTACGTGTTCTCGAATACGAACAACAACAAATCGTGGATCGCATCCGGGATTTGAAAAGAATGGGTCGAGTGGGCCGCCTAAGAGAAAACACTTACTCGGAACCCCGGAGATGGATGCCGTGAAGGGGAGAATTACAATACAATGTGGATGCCGCTACAACTTCGCGAGAAGACAGGAAGGGAAACCCACCGGGGATACTCCGTCATGGCCGAGTGGATCCAATGCCATTAGTCATTAAAAGGATGGTAAAAAGAATGATAACATGGAGGGTACGCGCGCGATTGCATACCCAACAGCTTGCATCATTAACATTTACAAGAAGGGTGATCGCATACCCCCGCACATAGATCACCACGACTTTGTCGGACCTTTCGCACGCTTTCTTTTCGAACGAGTGTAATATCATGTTCGGATCCGACCTCCGGATAGCAGGCCCGTGTGAGTTCCGAGGACCGATAAAGATACCATTACCGGTAGGTTCCGTCATGATATCGAAGGGCAACGGAGCGGTATGTCGCTAAACATTGCATACCGGGAGTACCAATGAAGCGGATCTCGGTTACTTTCGGAAGGATGGATGACGGAAAGCACCTTACCACTTCCAGCCAGACCCGGAGCTAGAAAGCCTCCGGCCTTACGAGCCGTGAGTTACATGGAAAATATCACACCTCCAACGTACATCCATACGGCAGCCTTGCCAAGGATGGCTTGGAAGGTGATGTTATTGACCATGTACCTCGCTATTCGTACATGGATTTTTGACGGATACCTTTTTGGATGGATCGACAAAGATTATACATAGTCCGTTTTGAGTCTATATGGATTGTATGAGATGTATTCCAGCATCGAGTTGTATGATGTATCTTCAACATGATTGGAATGAAAGTGACCATGTCACATTTTTGGCCTTCACCTCTTTTGTGCAAGTTGATTGGGAAACGCCATTAAAGTTAAATGAACTTCGAACAAAGAACAGAAAAGAAACAAAAAGAATAAAAGAAAACTTTCCTTAAAAAATCTAAAAAATAATAGACTCCAAATTCACGATAAAATAAAATCTGAATCGTTAAAAGACAAACAAAATGGACACAAATCTTAAATCAAATCTCAATCAAATTCAAATTCAACCTTCTAGATTTCAAATCAAATTTCAATCAAAATTCAAATTCAACCTTCCAGATTTCAAATCAAATTTCAATCAAAATTCAAATTCAACCTTCCAAATCTGAAATCCAATCCGTTCTACTCTCTCCTTTGTCTAGGATGGAAGCGGTCGATTCCGTTGACATGGAGCCACTAGGTTTTCGATTCGGATCTAGTGGCGAGGAATTGTATCTAATCCAAACCAGCAACTTTCAATCAACTCTTTTGAATGGGATATATAGCATCTACATATTCCCTCCTAATCTATTTCCTTCCATGAAAGTCTTTTACAACTTTCATGAAATTCTCAAAACACCAAAATTCCATACTTTCCAAATCAACACTACAAATCTTTGCAATATCAATTAACATCAAAATCAAACCTTTGGGGTTGAGGATTTTACATCCGAGACTGCATTGCTTTAGGATTCTTTCCCTATTGCAATGAAATACATCAAAATCAAACCTTTGGGGTTGAGGATTTTACATCCGAGACTCGCATTGCTTTAGGATTCTTTCCCTATCGCAATGAAATACATCAAAGTCAAACCTTCGGGGTCGAGGATTTTACATCCGAGATTGCATTGCTTTAGGATTCTTTCCTATCGCAATGAAATACATCAAAATCAAACCTTTGGGGTCGAGGATTTTACATCCGAGACCGCATCGCTTTAGGATTCTTTCCCTATCGCAATGAAATACATCAAAATCAAACCTTTAGGGTTGAGGATTTTACATCCGAGATCGCATTGCTTTAGGATTCTTTCCCTATTGCAATGAAATACATCAAAATCAAACCTTTGGGGTTGAGGATTTTACATCCGAGATCGCATTGCTTTAGGATTCTTTTCCTATCGCAATGAAATACATCAAAATCAAACCTTTGGGGTTGAGGATTTTACATCCGAGACCGCATCGCTTTAGGATTCTTTCCCTATTGCAATGAAATACATCAAAATTAAACCTCGTGGGGTTGAGGATTTTACATCCGAGACTCGCATCGCTTTAGGATTCTTTCCCTATTGCGATGAAATACATCAAAATCAAACTCTTGGGGTCGAGGATTTTACATCCGAGACCGCATCGCTTTAGGACTCTTTCCCTATCGCAATGAAATACATCAAAATCAAACTCTTGAGGTTAAGGATTTCACATCCAATACCACATTGCTCTGAGATCTCTCCTCATTGTAATAATTTAATTCAATCAATTCAATTTTCTTTTGAGGTTGGAGATGTTACATCTAAAACCACAAAATTCCAATTTTCATTTCAAGTTCAAATCCCTTCAAATTAATCTTAACAAAACTTCAATCTAAATTGAAACTCAAGTTAAAATCTAAACTTACACATCAAAACTTGAAATGAAACGAAATCTAAATCGAAATTCCCCAAAATCATGTGATTTAGGATTCACCTCCTTTTCCTTTCCCCAGCGAGAGTTCAGGAATCTCCAGTCCCAAAGATATACTTGACACTCCCCAGCGGAAATTCTTCTACTTCGTCCTAAGTTTGTCACTTGGACATCTGTGTTGGTTTTGTCGATCTCTTCGGTCAACGCCAATACGCGCGGTGTGCTTGGTTAGCACACCACACCTATTGGGGGTCCATTTGTTGACCTCATTTTTGATGAGGTCTTCTCTTCTTCTTTTTAGTACTTAGGATCTAGCCTTAGGCTTTTCCTTTGACTATCCTAGAGGATTAGAATTGGGACCCACTACTTAGAAATTCAAACCACTTCTTAACTCCCTGCAAACTCCACAAACTTGATTGTAGACCCCTAATCACCTAGAGGGTTGAGATCAAATGTGGAAGTTTAAAGGATGAGTTCCTATAGGACTCTTTGGCCTTAGGATCGCCTCGGGTGGCCCGGTCCGGTGAGGGGTCGACTTACACACATACTACACCTATACACTACATTTTCACACACACCTCCTAAAACCACACCTATACCCAACTCGACCTCCTAACTCATGAAGGTGATTCACATGGATGGTCCTTAACCCCTAAGCCCTCGCGCAAGGGTTAGGAACAACATAGTGGGTGCCTCAAATGAGTCCCTTCATGGCTCATGTGGGCTTGATATGGCTTCATGGCTCAACCAAAATGATTTCATTCCACTTACATTCACCCAAGCTTCAATTTTCTAAATCTTCAATTTTTTGACCCCCGGGACCCTACACCCGCCTAGCCTACCCAAAACCCTTGAAATTACCCAAATTTTCTAAAATCTCCTAATCACCCAAAAATCCTCAATATCAATCCCAAACATTTCCTCACCAATCATATTGATCATCCATAGCCAAAAATACCAAAAATTCCAAAAATACCCCCCAATACCCTCCAAATACCCAAAATGCCCCTCTTAGCCAAAAAATCCAAAAATTCAGAAAATTCCCAGAAAATTCTAGAAAATTCCAAATATTCCCAATTTCATTTTGTCTAACTATACCATGGGCCAATTTTGTCAATTTACCCCACTTTTATCAAAATCCCCAATTTGACCCATTTTAACCCAAAGTGAACCCAATGTTAAACCAAACCTACCTAATTGACCCAAATTCTGGTCCAATTCAATTCTAAACTTCAATTCAACACTCCCAACACCAATCTAGACCAGATCCAAGTCCAATTTGATTGACATTTGAATCCAATTTCACTTTTGGCCTTAAAGCCCAATTTGGAACCATGACCCAAACTTAGGCCAAACTCACCCAATTCAACTCCAATTGACCCCAAACCTTTTCTAAACCTTCCCTAACATCTCCACAAATAAAATGCTAACATGATTTGCCCAAGATTTGGACTCAAACCTCACTCAAATTCAACCCAAAGCTAAAAGGCCCAATTTTGACCTAAACCCAAACCTAACCCAAATAAGCCCAAACCCCAAAATCAAAACTCAACCAAAGCCAAAACCTCTTTGAAACACTCCCATAAACATTTCCCAACATTTATTTTACATCAATTTCAACCCTAGCCCAACATTGGCCCAAGTTAGCCCAATTTGACCTATATCGACCCATTCACCAAAGAAACCCAAATCCAACCCAATTCAAACCCAAACCACTCCAAATTTGCTTTAAATCACTCATGATGCACTCTTAAATCAAACCCAACATTTATTTGGCTTGGCCCTTTGCAAAAATCTCCACCCAAAAGCCCATTTTGAAACTTAAAAGCCCACTTACATGAAACCTTCCTAAAGCCCATCTCCACCAAAATCCAAAGGGCCAAAATCAATCCAAAACCCATATGACAATTGCTCTACACCATATTTTCAATTAAATCAATCCCTAAGATTCAAAACTCATCATGAAGCCATTCCAAATTAAGCCCCATACAAATTCCCATCAAAATGACAAAATTTTCCTAAACCCATTTCCATGAAATTGACTTAGCTTTTCCCCAAGCCAAAGACAAGCCATGAAGCCACATGCAAGCCATGGACAAGTCACATGAAATCATGGGAGGTTTGACATGTGATCAAGCCATTAATGGCAAAAGGAGGAGCCTCTTTTAAGCCCCCTTAAAAAGGTTTTAACCCTTTTAATGCTTCACCTTAATCCATGATTAATCAAAATATTCATGGATGGTGACCTCTCCACCCTTTTCTAGCCGATTCACCTGATCCTCCCTCAGCCCAAATCAGCCATGGAAGGGTGCACCAAACCCAAAATGGTGGGTTGACCCATTTGGACCCAAAATGAGCCTCTCCCCATACCATTTCAATCCAAACCCTTTACACATGTCCATGGCCAATTGATTGCACAAACCTCCAACCCTGACCCACCTGGACCTGAGGGTGACCCATGCCTGCCGGCCAGCCGCCTGGGTCGCCGGAAAACTCCATGGCCGAGACATAGGGAGAAGCCAAACTTTGGAATTCCACCTTCGTCGAGTCGCCCCATGCCCAATGGCCACCATGGCTGTTCTTCTCATCACCGAGCAGCTCGATCCCAAGCCCTAACTCCCCCGGGAGAGCCTCCGACCATGCCTATTTAAACACCACCCCTTCTCGGCCATGAGAGGTGCTGAACCAAACCTTAAGGAAACTCGCCAAAATCATCCCGGATCACTCTCCACACATAGAGCACTTGATTCCCACTGGATTCCGACCCCAATCCCCTCCAGCTCGAGCTCAATTTTGAGTTCAAACTTCAAGCACAAAAACCAGGACACTTCTTCACAGTGGATCAATCTTCAAATCGACCGGTCCTACACCTTCACCGGACCAAGAGGAGAAGTTTCCCACCGAAAGCCCCATCTCCAGGGCCACCCGGTTGTTCCGACCCTCCAAGCTTTGTGATCGGCCGTGGTCACTTTCATAGCTAGGCAATTCACTAGGCCAAGAGACTTCATCTGGAGCTTGCTTGGACCCAATCGAAGGTGACACAACTCTCAGATCGAAGCTTCACTTCTCTGAGCAAAGGTATGGACTCACTCTTCTTCCCGAGCTTCCAGAGATTCTCCTTTTAATTTGAGTCCATTTAAATACATGTTTACCGTATGGATGTGTTCGTCTCCTCAAGACGAATCCATAGAGCATAAGAACACGAAAATCCGTTGAGAATCGAGTGAGAAATTAGGGTTAGAAGGTTGACGGTCACGGGTGCACACCGGCCGTAGACGATGACCATGAGCCGTCTGGATCGAGCGTGTATCGAGTGGACGGTCCGGATTGAGTCGGACAGCGCGTTGGTACGTGACCCGCGGGGCCCTGGAGTGCTGAGTCGGATGGCGGCGCCGAATCAGGAGACGACGCGTGGCCTTTCGGAGCTGCCGAGGATGACAGGGCGCCGCGTGGATAAGTAGAAAATTAGGGTATTTTCTTATTTATTTAATTCCCTAAACTTCAAAAATACATAACTTTGTGTAAACAATCAGAAAAATAAAATAAAAATACCCTCTTGCTCAGTTAACAGAGGAGAATAATGTGGAAAAGAAATCATTTAATTTCATCAAGTATTTTATTTTTAATAATTCATTTACTATCTGCATTGTTTTAATTCTCCATGCATATAGGAAATTCACCATGGCATGAGACTATAGGGCTTTTGAAGCCTCTGAATTTGAGAACATTCCCTGAATTTTCTATAGTCGAGGCCATCCCTATGAGAAGTTATTGATTTTTCAAATTCATGTTACTCGTCTTCGAGTATTTTAAATCCAATAATTAGCATGTTGTGAAATAAATTCTAGGAAAATTTGGTGATGTTTCTTATGACCAGAGGACCCTAGGAAAAATAGGTTTTGAATTAATCCACTTGGAATAACCCTAATTGGCTTAAACACCCAAAATAGTTCCTTAATTAATTAGAGCTAATCATGCATCAAAGTGACTTGAAATCAATTCTCCATTGACCTTTAGGATCAGAGGAACCCACCATAAAAGTTTGAAGTCAATTGGGTTTGGTTAGCCCTATCAAATGGGTTGATTAAGCCATTTAGCCAATTTAAACTTTAAAAATTCATAACTTTCAAAATGCTTTTCAAAAATTCACCAAATTGGTTTTGGAGCCTCCCTGATATTAGGGGAATTTAAGAAAATTAAAATTTCAATTTTCTAAAAAGTTAATTTTTTGCATTATTTTAATATTTTAATAATTAAAAAATAATAAAAATCACAAAAATAATAAAATTCACCAAAATGTCTCATTTTGAATTTTAATCACTTAGGAATAAACCCCATATTTTTCTTAGGTCTCTATGATGAGATATTAAATTTTAAAGCCCAAGGGTAATTTTAAAATTAAAAAATGTATTTTCTAGCATTTCCACTAAAATAATTATAATAAATCAGAGAAAAATCAGAAAATTGTGAAAATTGGTTCTCTGATTTCCTTGATATCAGAGAGATTTTTAAAAAATATGAAATTCATTTTTCAACCTTTATTTTATTTTTAAATTAATTAATACTCCAAAATTCAAAATAATTATAATAAAAAGAATATAATTCAGAAAATCACCAAAATTGGTCCAAGTGGTCCTCTCGGTCATTAGGAATGTCTCATAATTTTCTTATGGACAGAAACTTCCCTTGGTCATATTATTAAATTTTCCTTGGAAATCCCTATTTTTCACCAAAAATAATTACATAAATAAATTAAATACAGAAAAATCACATTTTCTCCTCTAATGTCTTTATTGACATATGAGTGAAGTCACATAAAAATTTCAAATTCATTTGAGCTCAATTTAATGAGTTTTGAAATTATTAAGCTTGAAGGGCAAAATGGTAATTAAAATTTTAACCCTTAATTAAAACTTTAGGCTTAATAAAATGAAAGAGTAAAGTATTTGATCTTAATCTGATTTGGATGATTGAAATTTAAATAATTAAAGGGTAGAAACCTATTAAACAATTCAAAAATAATTGAAATGAACCTTAATAAAATAATTAATTAAATTTGGAAGAATAATGGAAAATTGGAATTATTAAAATAGGGATATTATTAGGAAGAGATTTGTTCTTTAATTTAAGAATCCCTAAATTAATCATCCCAATAATATTTAATTCCTAATTAAAATGATAATCCAAGTTTAAGATTTAAAATGCTAAAAGACTTAATCATTGAATTAAATTAAAGTTAAATTATGTAAATTAAATCCTTTTAAAATTTCAATTAAATTAATACTTTAACAATTAAAATTAAATCATCTTTAAAACATAAAAAATAAAATATTAAATTAAAATTAAAAATAAAATTAAATTAAATTAAAATTTAAATTAAATCAAATTAAATTAAATAAAATAAAATTAAATTAAAACATATTAAATTAAATAAATTAAATTAAATCAAATTAAATTAAATCAAATTAAATTAAATTAAGATAAATTATATTATATTAAATTAACTTAAATTAAATTAAATTAAACCACATTAAATTAAATTAAGTTAAATTAAATTAAATTAAATTAAATTGGATTAAAAATAACATCACCTAAGACATAAAGAAATTCAAAATAAATCTAAAACAACTCGAACACTATTCCAAACTTAAATCCATTAACTGAAATTAAATCATAAATCATTTGAACATCCATTTGCCCTCGAAAGCTTTTGTTGTCATAATTCCTAAATGGAGTGTTAAGTGAAGTGTTACTTCATTCATAAGATATTCAAATGTCCTAGTTCACTGAGCAAGATAACAAAGCTTGAACTCCCGGACGAATAATTCATTTGTATAATTAAACTCTCTTGGACTTAAAACAATCCTAGAAATATTGAAAAGATGTTTAAGATTCGTCTTAAGCACTTCCTCGATATGATAGGATATTTATAAGAACAATTGAACTTAGTTGTTCTTTGATGAAGAAAATCGTCCTCAAACCAAGATACAAGAACCTAGACGTTATAGGAGATGACTAGCTATAGGATTAGGACCTTGGTAGAAAACCATAACCCTTCCCTTAGCTTTACCTAGGAACTTGCTTTAAATGCTTAAATATTCTAATTGTGTTTTAAGTGCAGCCTGGGATGACGGGAAGACCCTCCAGGTACGCTTTTACTTTATTGTAATTTACCTTATTGCAATTTATTTAATCGCATCGCACTTACTTTTCTTGCATGATAAACAATCGTTGCATGAAAACCCACACCTTTAGGATAGTCCCTAAAACTGAAACCAAAACTAAATTAAAAGTCATTACAAGATAAAATTCACCGCCACAACATTTCAAAATATAAAACAACTCAAAATTTAATCACAAACAAAACAACAAAACTACAACTACAACTAAATTAAAACGTCTTGTTGGATGATCGGGAATACCTCGGATGATGTAACCTACGTGTTGCTAACGGGATTTCCCACGGTCTAAATGAAAGTGTGGAACTCATTCAGTTGAGTTTAGCAAATTCATCCGGACTAAGTGAATCCGATAAAAATAACGATGCCGGAAGGATGGAACCGTGGGATCTTAACCGGTGTTGTTATAATCAACTTTAAGATTTGTTTAATTAAAATATTAAAAAACACCCGGATTTTAAGATTTTCTCTAAACCGTAACACTTCTCTCATCTCCCGATTTATGATTTCTAAAACTAAACATCTGCAACAACAAGGAGCTCGGAGCATGGTGGGCAGCACGGCCATCGTCATCAGCAAAACCTGAGTCTACTTCAGCAAAACTTTCTTAGAATTAAATAACCAAGCCATAGGACTTCGAGGTAGTTCGCCTAGTGCAACATAAATCCTCAACTTTTCGTTAGGCATTTGCATAATCATATTATGCAAATTAAGCCCTAACTGGTTTTAGGATTCCGAGGTAGTTGTTTGGTACGACATAAACCCTCACATCTTCGAGGCTATTTGTATGATTATGTCATACTAATATAAGTCCTAACTAATTAAAATTGGCAAGATCAAAATACTAAATAAACATTAGGGCTTTCCTAAATTCAAGCCAAACAATAGGATAGTCGGGAAATTACCGAAGTTCGCTTCGAATCTGTGATTTCTCCTACCTTTCTTCCTTTGAATTCCCAAAACAAAATGTTCCAAATTTGATCCATTCCCTATCGAAATTCCAAAATTCAATCCTCGAAGACTTAAACTTTGAAATTCTTGAGAGCGGAACTACCGATTATTATCGAGAGTTTTCTTAGGTGATTCCCGTCACTTAAGATGTAATTAACTATAGGGGCTTGCCCTTATAGGGAATTTTAAGAACCCAGGTAATATAAACCCTGTTTAATGTTTTCATATTAAGCAGGGGAACTTGTCGGCTTATAAAATTGGTTCGCAGACTAAACGGATGTCACAAATCTTCTAGTTTATTTAACCGAGCCCCATCATCAAGCAGTGTGTCTATTCTCCGGGATAGATATACGGTTTGTGGTGCGGTGCTCGTTTATATAAACTATTCGGGATGTGAGATTAGTTTGATTTCATATCTTAAAATTTTCAAATTTAAAATTATTTTCAAAATAAAATACTACTTTTCAAATTATTTATTTAAATTAAATCTAAAATTCACCGACAATTTTTGTAGGTGACCCTTTCTTCAAAATTAAACACTCAACATAAAAATAAGCCGTACAGTCTAGATTTATTGTATCACATGTCCTATATATTAGGAATAACTTACAGTCTTCTAGAAGGTCTGTTGTGTTATTTCAGACTAAAAAAGTCGAGTTTATTAGAGATCGAATGTACGTAAGATCTTGGGAATATTAGATTCAATGTCATTTGAATCGAATGATGTTTTAATATGAATTAGATTTAAAAATTTTATATTCAATGTTTATTGAATCTAAAGGTTTTGAATTAACTCTAAAGCAAATTAGACATAGGAATTTAGATTCAGTGTCGTTTGAATCTAATCTTTTTGAGTTAAATATAATATGAATTAGATTTAGGAATTTATATTCGATGTCTTTTGAATCTCAAGGTTTTAGATGAAATCCAATATATAAATTAGACTTAAGAATTTAGATTCAATGTCATTTGAATCTAATATTTTAGTTAAATCTAATATGAATTAGATTTAGAATTTAGATTCAATTTCTATTGAATTTAAAGATTTTGAATTATGTCTAATGTAAATTAAACTTGGGAATTTAGATTTAATATCGTTTTGAATCTTAAGGTTTTTAGTGTTTAATATGAATTAGATTTAGAAATTTAGATTGATATCTGATAGTCTAAAAGTTTTTGAATGTTGTACGAAATTAAATGTAAATTAGACTTAATATTTAAGTCATAATGTTGATAGGACCTCAAAAAAATTGGTTAAGTCTAATGTAAGTTAGATTTAGGGATTTAGATGCAATAATGTCAGTTGAGCCTAAAGGTTTGGCTGGGTTTTATCCAATTTGGATTGAATGTTGAGCTTAAGTTTAATGTAGGTAGAACCTAAGGTTGATGTTTGATTTATGTTTAATTTTGAGTTGATCTTATGTTAAATGTTTGGTTTAGGTTCAATGTGGATTGAATCCTAAGTTAAGGGTTTAAACTTAAGTTCAACTATGGATTTATCTTAAGTTAAATGTTTGGTTTTTAGGTTGATGTGATTTGAACCTAGTTTAAGTTTAGGTCGAGTTCAGGTTGGAGTTAAACTTATGTTTGACTTGAGTTAGACTCATTATAGATTGAACTAAGTTAAATTTAAGTTAAGGTCCGATGTAGGTTGAGCATTTAAGTTAGGTTCGACGTAGGTTAGCTTTAAGTTAAGTTTAAGTTAGTTCCAATTTAAGTTGAACCTGAGTTAAGTTTGGATTAGAATCAAGTTAGGTTGAACCTAATTTTGGTTTGAGTTAGGTTCAATGTAGATTGAACCTATGTTTAAGTTAGATTCAATGTAGGTTGAATCTAAATGATTTAAGTTCAAGTTAGGTTGAACTAAAAAATAGGTTAAGTTTAGGTTTAATGAATGTTGAACCTAAAATATTTAAGTTTGACATAGGTTCAAGTTGGGTTGAACCTAAGTATAAGATTAGGTTAGATTCAATGTATGTTGATTCTAAATGGTTGAAAGTTTGGCTTAGGTTCAAGTTAGGTTGAACCTAAGTATAGGTTAAAGTTAGGTTGAAATGTTTGTTGAACACAAAGATTGGATTTGACTTAGGCTCGAGTTGGGTTGAACCTAAGTATAAGTTAATGTTAGATTCAATGTATGTCGATCCTAAATAGTTTAAAGGTTGCCTTAGGTACAAGTTGAGTTGAACATAAGTATAGGTTAAAGTTAATTAAACCTAATTTTGAGTAAGTTTTAGTTGAATAATTAGACTTAATTATGGTTAAGTCTAATTAGGTTCATGTTAATTAAATCTAATTTGGGTGAGTTTTAAATTGATTAATTATACTTAATTGTGGTTAAATCTAATTAGGTTAATGTTAATTAAGCCTAATTTTGATAAGGTTTAATTGATTAATTAGACTTAATTGTGATTAAGCCTAATTAGATTAATGTTAAATACATCTAATTTTGGATAAGGTTTAATTGATTAATTAGAATTAATTTGTGGTTAAGTCTAATCAGGTTAAGGTTAATTAAACCTAATTTAGGTAATGTTTAATTGATTAATTAGAGTTAATTGTGGTTAAGCACAATTAGGTTAAGGTTAATTAAACCTAATTTGGGTAGATTTAATTGATTAATTAGAGTTAATTGTGGTTAAGCTGGTAGGTTAAAAGGTTAATTAAACCTAATTTGGGTAAAGGTTAATTGATTAATTAAACTTAATTTTGGTTAAGTCTAATAAGGTTAAGGTTAATTAAACTTAATTTGGGTATGGTTTAATTGATTAATTAGACTTAATTCTGGTTAAGTCTAATTAGGTTAAGGTTACTTAAACCTAATTTGGGTAAGGATTATTTGATTAGTTAAACTTAATTGTGGTTAAGTATTTAATTAGATTAAGGTTAATTAAAGCGTAATTTGATTAATGTTTAATAGGTTTAATTAGGCAATGATGGGTTAGACCTAATTAGGATTTATTAAGTTAAACACAATGTGATTAAGGCTTAACTTGATTTAATTAAGTCTAATTAATGTCTTAGACTTAATTAGAGTTGTCATCAAGCTTTAATGTGATTAAGGCTTAACATGGTTTAATTAGGTCTAATTGATGTCTTAGACCTAATTAGAGTTTATGGTGATAAACACAATGTGATTAAAGCTTAACGAGAGTTTAATTAAAATTGATTGATGTTTTGGACCTAATTAGTTTTTATGGTATTAAACTTTAATGGGATTGGGCTTAACGAGTTTAATCGAGTCTAATTGATGTCTTAGGCACAACTAGTGTTTGATTTGTACTAAACCTAATTTAATTAAGATTTAATATATTTAATTAGGTACGATGATGTGTTAGACCTAATTAGGGGTTTATTGAGTTAAACTGTAATATGATTAAGGCTTAGCGAGGGTTAATTAAATCTAATGGTGGATTGGGCAATTAAGCTTGATTGGTATTAAACCTAATTTGATTAAGGCTTAATTGAGGAGTTAATTAGGTCTAATGGTGGGTTAAACCTAATTATGTTTAGTTTGTATTAAACACAATTTGATTAAGGTTTAAGGAAAGTGATTAAGTTTAATTAAGATTTTTTAAGGTTTAAGTTGTATTTAAACTTTAACCTAATAAAGACTTAAGGATTCATCTTAAGTTTAAAATGGTTTAAACTTAGATATTAAGATTTTGTTAATCTTAATTATACCTTTTATGAAATATTAAACTTTTAGGATTTAATATATAACTTTCAATTTTATAAAGTTTACCCTAAAAATAAAAAATGTCATTTTAAAATTTTTGAGGGTTATAAAATGTCATTTTAAGTTAATTTATCTTTAAATTTTACGAGGATTTCCAAATTTTATCTTTTAAATTCCTAATTAACGTAATTATTTTTAAAATAATCACAAAATATGATTGAAAATTGTATATTTCATCGCAGGAAACTTACCACAGAATTGGAAAAAATCGTAGAATGTCCCACGAGGATGAGAATATTATTTTGTGACAATTTCATAATTTTTGGATTTATAAATAATTGTTAATAATTAAATTACTTCGGAGAGTAATTAATTAATTAAAAATTAAATATAAATTATTAATTCAATTTTGTTCTTATAATTTTTTCCTTGTTTTTGCGAATCGAAGATACTTATATTATTTTTTTGATTTTTCTATGTCATGATATGAATTTTTAAAGTTTAATAGAATTTTTGGATTTAATTAAATAAGAAAATTTAGATTTTCTTATTTAGTGACTCTGGCCCTTGACTCGACTCGGAGGCGTCGAAACGACGCACGGTCTTTACGGGATTGGTTGGGCTTTACGCGGCAGTCGCAAGCGGTTAGTATGTATTAACGAAGCGTGGTTTGACGAATCGAAGACCGTTCATTTTTAATACATAAAAATGGACAACATCTAATAAGCTTCACACAACACGGTGTTTTCCGTAGACCGTTCATGATGCGAGCGCCAAGATCTTGTCGGCTCTTAATGAAACTTCATGGGGATTGTTCCATGAGCTTCATCGAGGCAAAGGCGAACTCATCCATGCGGATTTATGGATGGTTTGAACCACTTTACTTCAAAAGCTCGAACCCGAGCACGAATTGAGTTATTTTGGCCACTGCTTGGTTTGATGAAGTGAAGCCTCGATCAAATTTTTTTGGAACGATCACGAGTCATGCAGAAGCTCTTGGTATGCTCGATTTGAGATGAAATTAGGTATGAGTAGGAATTCATCGAAATGGATTCACGGAGTGATGGGGAACTAGGTTGGAGCTTTCGGGAAGATCCAGTTTACAGTGGAATCTTCTTCGTACACTTCGGGGAAAGTGTAGGGCCCCGGTAATTTGAATATTGAGGTGGGTTGATGTAGGACAGAAAGGTGTCTATTTTTGGGGCGTATTTCGGGGTGGCTAAATTGAGAGAGGACAATAGGTTTGGAGGCTTGATTCTATGGGGAATCAACTGCTCAAGGTATGAGAGCAATTTTGGTCTTGTTGTTTTAGGGTTTGGGGATTGTATGTGTGTCCCTCTTCTCCTTAGGTACTCTCAGTTAGCCCACATTTATATTTGAGGTACCTTGGGTGAGCTTAGATTGTCTTAGGTTCACTTAGGGAGTTGCTAACCATATTCATAATGCCTTAATAATCATATTTCGATTGAGGGATGAGCATGTTTGAGTTCTTAAGGCTAATGTTGAGGTTAATCCATGGTGAAGGATGGGTTCGAATGTTGGCATCTCTCCGTTGGTTGATCCTTAAGGTGGATAAGAATCTCAATTTGATCGATTTTGCCTCCGATATAAGCTCACCAGCTCATCGATTGAATTTCGAGAGGGCATGACACATAAGCCTCGTATTACTTCCCCTTTCATGGTTTGATCATGATGATGTTTAACCATGGTAAAAGGGTTGGCAGTTTAAATGCGTACTCCTCTCTCATTGGATAGTGTTAGGTGTGTGAGATGGTATTTGGGTTGGCCGGCCAACTCACTTAAATGTGAGGAGGGTGACGCATGTTTAGGTTAAGGGAAGATTGACACATCATCCTCATTTCATGATGGAATCATGATAACCTTTACCCTTGGTTAAAGTGATGATTCATATGTTGGTTAATGTGTTAACGAACCATGAGTGACTCTCAAGGGTCATGGGTGACCCATGAGCGACTCCCATAAATGAAATTTAATTATAAGATCAATTATGGGCTTTTTATGTCACATATGATGTCATGGGTTTGAATTTAATTTTTGGTTATTTGATTATAATTTCATTTTCAATTAATTATATAACTAATTAATAAATGTGTGAAATTATAATATTAACCAAAAAATTGGTCAAAATGATATTGGGTGTTGATCATTTGATCCACTTTATCCATTCAGTCCAAAATTGGGTATTTTGACCAAAGGTGACCAACGTTGAACAGAGTTGACCAACGTTGACCAATTTTAACCAATTTTGACTAATTCAGGTCTAGGGTTGACTAATGTGACTTGTGACTTTGTCATAACTGGTAGTCATAGAATCCATGGGTTATGATATTGTGACGGGTTGGTCAGATTGACCAAAATTGACCATGATGGTCGAATTATGCATAGGGTAATGTCATTGGAATATGGGTTAACCGCGAGTGCATGGTTGGTTTTATGGTGATCATATGGTCTTGAGTTGACCGGTCGATCGGGGATTTGACCATTTTGGTATTTTGGGTTGATCGAATGGTTCATTAATGTGGTCAAGAGGTCATGGGTTGACCATTTTGACGAAATTTGACCAATTAGGTCATAAGGTTGACATTTAGGTTAATGTGGTGGTCATTGGGTCATGAATTGAACATTTTAACCAAATTTGACCATTTAGGTGAAGGGTTGACCAGTTTGGTTAATGTGGTGGCCATTGGGTCATTGTGGTGGTCATTGGGTCATGAATTGACTATTTTGACATAATTTGACCATTTGGGTTAAGGGTTGACCAGTTTAGTCGATGTGGTGGTCATTTGGTCGTGGATTGACCATTTTGACTTTATTTTGACCATTTAAGTCAAGGGTTGACTTGTTTGGTCAATGTGATGGTCATTGAGTTATGGATTGACCATTCTGACCTATTTTAGCCATTTAGGTCAATGGTTGACCAGTTTGGTTAATGTTGATCTGATCAGGGTTTGTCATTGCTGATTTGATCATTTTTAGGATGTCATTAAGAGTTGGATTAAAAAGGCTTCATTAGGGTTCTACTGCAGGTGATTAAGGTATAGTGGTCTTTAGTAAGATTTATGAGGTCAATATTGGTAGACTTTTTTTTTCAAGATGATTTATAAATGATCCTCACAAAAGTGAGGTTAACAACTGTCTTTTTATATTATTTTATGATGATCCTGATATATATCTTATGGTTCCATCACCCTAGAGCTACCAGTGTTTGTGGTTTTCCTAGTCACGAATAACTAAAAGTTACTTTATTAGCAACTGTTGGTTAGCTCATCCAAGAATACATCATAAATCGAGGTTTGTTTAATTAGGTTGAACTTTAAGTTTTAATGAATTTCATTTTATGTTTAAGTTTTTGTTTTGCTTAAGAATATTATGGATTTTACTTGACTTTGACTTGCGTTCATTTTTTATGTCTCTTATGGCTTTTTTATGTTGATTTTAGGTTATATGTGGGTTCATTTTATATGATTTAGTGGCAAAAATTTTTGTTTGATTTGGAGTTTTATGCTTAGAAGAGTTAATAAAATTTTTCTTCATCAATAGTATATTTGTAAATTTATCGATTTTTATGTGACAACTCACATTCAGATGAAAGTTGCTCGTTGTGTGCTCTTTTATGTTGATGAACACTTCCAAAGTGATTAGTTAATGATCAATTTTAATAACTTTATTTGTTAAGTTTGATAATGAGAATGCGACGTTCTTAGTTTTGAGTAAAATTGCAAACTTACTCATTCTTTTTCAAACACGAGAATTTTATGGTTTTGTTGTTTTTTGACATTCTTTAATGATTTTAGGTGAAGTTATTAACATGTCTTACGATTTTTAAGTTTATGAGAAAGCAATTGAAGTCAGAAATCCTGATTTTAAGGAATTACAAAAAAACCCTCCAATCATATTTAATTAATCAGTTTTTGTTGTAACTTGGTTTTTTTATTGGTTAAGAATCTTTTAATTACATGATCAATGAGTTTTAATTTTCTGTTATGTTTGAATTGGCGGGTCTAAGATTTAATAATGGCACATTTGTAATTTCAGAAAAATTACAAATGTAACATTCCTCTTAGAGCCCGTTTGAGACAACTTATAAGTGCGGGGGCGTTTTTAAAAACGCACTTACGTGTTGAATCCATGCTGCTCCAATGGCTGTTGAAGCAGCTGCGTATTTGATTTGTATTCACAGCGCGCCCGCGGGCGGAGCTCCGCGGGCCGGCTGTTTCGATCGCGTTTTTCGCTCTGTGCATCAGCGACCTCGATCTCTCGTAATGCGCATCTCCCTTATTTTCTCTCCCGTGACCTCCCTCTGCGAAACCCACAGGCATTTGGCGTTCGACAAAGTAAGGTTATCCCACTCTTTACGATAGTTCTTGTTTTGCATTTTTGCTCGCGTTTGATTCTTTCAATGTAGCAGTTATAGAAGTCTCTTCTTCGGCATTTTCGCTCTTCTCCGAAACTCTCAACAGGTATATGTACTTCTTCTTTTTCGGCATTTTTTGTTAGCCGGCGTATTCCCGTACTCTCGGCAAGTGTTGCAAGAAACAATCTTTTTTCTTCCTGTTTTCTCTGTTATTAAAAAAAAGATTATGAATTAGAACTATTGTTATGCTAAACTATAGTTAGTTGACATTGTGATGAAATTCTGTCATTTAACTTTAATTATCGAGCTCGTGGAAGAATTTGCGGATTTAGGAAATCGACGTTGTACGTAGTTCTTTTCTTTGTGTTACGTTTAGAGTTCTCATATTGCCGAAATTGTATGAAATTTCTTTTTTTGAAAATACGCGAAGCCGAAGCAATGAAACGAACATTGAAATAAGGGCGGGATATTAGATTTGTCAGAATGTTGTTTTGCAAATGTCAAGCCAGAAACGATTAAATGCAATTTATCTGAGATCGGTTAACTTGTGCTTGTTTTTATCGAGATCAAATGAGGCTATACGAATAAACTGGATAATGTGAAATTTCTCCAAAACAGACATACTTATTATATATATTTTTAATATGTTTTAATTAAGTTTTAGATATCTTATGGTTTCAAATTATTCAACTTATTCCTGAAGGTAGAGTTCATATTTTTTAATTTTAGATGAAATAAAGTTGGTTTAATGATTTGATCATTTTCATTTCTGATTTGGGTTAATTAGGGCTATTAACTTTTTGTAAAGTTTAATTTCACATTTTTAAATAATTTTGACTCTACCCTTTTGCAAATTTTGATAGTTGGACCAAGGTTTGAATTGGCCAGCTTATTTCAATTGTTCAATAGGTTCAATTATGAGGATTTCGAAGTTCAATTTGTTGTTTCTTAATTGAATTTGGAGATGAATGTCCAAAATGGACAAATTTCAAATTATAAATTTACCCATTCATGGTATTTTTGATAATTTTTTAATTTTTAGAGATTAAAGTCAAGTTTTCAGTGCTTGATTTCACTCATCTTTATATCCTCTTTAATTTCCATGTTGTTTTATAATTTTACATTTAATTTTTAATTTTCATTTTTTTGTTAATTAATTGTCATTTCCATGGAAATAAAGGGTATCCATGCAAAAGGTACCCTCTAGTTTTGGAAAATTTAGGGAAATTTCCCATGATCAGGGAGCACAACACAATGAAATTGTTCTTAATTTTGATTTAAAATTATTCAATGTTATTATTTGAATGAATTAATAGTTATAATTCTTCTTTGGTTTAATTATAATTCAAACTATTTAATTTTAATCTTTTTTTTTACCTCTACTTGCTTAACATTTATGTTATTATTTTCAAATTATTCTCATTTATATTTGATTAGTTATGAATTTTTAATGGGCTTTATTTTATCTATATTTAAGCAAAAAGGAAAAATTGAGTTTTTCTTATGTAATCAGCAGAGACACATGGATTTGTCAAAGAAATCCTAGAGCTCGAAAATACGCACCAATGTGTATAGATTCCTTACGCTTTCCATTTGAAAAATATTACATCCGGTTACGTCCGGAGTCCAACAAAGCACGAACATGTAGAATGTCAGATCTAACCAAGAAATATAAGAAAATTAATAAATTTTGTAAAAATTATTGTTGACATTTACAGAATAATACAGCGGAAATTGAAATAACGCATAGAATATTCTGAATAACACCGTAAAGACCCAAATAACATAGCGAAAATTGAATAATTAGGGGAATATTTCGAATAACACCTCGAATAAAGTAACACACGAAATATTCCAAATATTCTAACGTTGTTATTTGAGTGTTATTGCAGTGTTATTATGGTGTTATTGTGATGTTATTGACACTGGATAATATTCGAGTGTTATTTGAATATTCTAACGGTGCTATTCGAGCGTTATTGCGATGTTATTCGAGTGTTATTATAGTGTTGATGTGGTGTTATTGCGGTGTTATTGGCAGTATATAATATTCGAGTGTTATTCAAATATTCTGACGGTGTTATTCGAGTATTATTACAGTGTTATCGTAGTGTTATTGCTGAGTTATTGACGTGAATCAGCGGAGGTGTTATTCGAGGAAATTTTCGGTGTTATTGTGGTGTTGTTATAGTGTTATTGCGGTGTTATTGTGAAAACGCGCGGTCTATTTCGATGCTTATGTATTTACCTATCTAACCCCTAAATATCAATTTTTTCATACACGCCACCGATTTCAATTTTTTAAAATTAAAATGATGGTCTTTTGAAGAAGAAAAAAGCAGATGAAGGCTGGGACGGGCTGAACGCGAGTTTTTTTTTCCTGAAATTTTGTCATGAATGAGTCCCACAATTCCACATGTCCACGTTATCTTTGGAGAACGGTATAGGCTACGTAATGAGAATCAGGAATTAATACTTTGTAAGAATCGTGACTACCATTCTTGCTCTAATCGTTAAGCAATTGAGAAGCATTGTAGATAAAAATATAAAAATTATTTTGTTCAATTATTTACTTCACATTTTTCATAGTTTTTGTATATTTTTTTTCTTCATGTTTTCCCAAGGGAATGTTCGACTGTTTAATGTTAAGTAAACGAAGTCGAAAAATGAAATAGGCAATGGAAGTCATGTCGTAATCATGGTAATGGAAGGTTGCCTAATTTAGTGTGTATTGCATTCATATTCTGTTAAAAACATAAATCAACTTAATCAAATCCAATTCATTTTATTACCAATTCTCTTCGGTTTGAGTTGATAAATAGTAAAAAATGCATTATAACTAAAATAGATGAGATTCACCCATTGCGCAACGCATTCAATATTTCCATTTCTTTAATTTAAATTTATAAATATCTAAATAAGACGCAATGGAGAAAAAGGATTCATGTAGCCGACCCCACTTAGTGGGATTAAGGCTTTGTTGTTGTTGTTGTTGTTATATGCATTATGCACTATTTATATTTGTAGCCAAAACGGGATGCCCTCTCTTTGCATTTTCCTGGCATTCAGCAATACAAAGAAGATATTACTTTGATGCTTTGATCACAAATTCATTAAAAAAATAGTAGGCAATAAAATTAATCTGTAAATATCATTGTTTTGGGTAGTCTAAGTGTAATTATCCCTAAAATGGGGGCAATTACATAGATGCCACCTAAATTTTGATATTTAAAAGGGAATCACACTCTTTCGTCCATTTTTCAAGTTCTCTTTGAGATATAAAAATTCATGGTAAAAGCCCAACTCATATTTTAATTTTTTATCAAATTCTCGGCAATTTGAACGTGGCACGTGCCAATACATCGGTTCCCTAGTTCAAAAAATTTACTTGGGTGATTAATTTGTAAAAAAAGTAAATATCCCTAAAATTTAACAAAAATAATAAATACGCTAAATCCTCTGCATTGAATAATCCAGTTGACAAAGCATTACTCATATGTTCCTGATATGATTGGCGCTGATTATTTTAATGGGATTTCAATTAGAAAGATGGCTTTGCTGATTCAGTGGAAATTAGAGCCATCATCACTATGATATTATCGTATAATTTAACAACGTCATGGGTCGCACTGTATACTTTTCATAGTCACCTATTTCGAATCCAACAAAAGAAAGTGGCAAATGAACGTATCAATCGTCGACTGGGCAAAAGAAAAACTAATGTTTTTTATTTTAATGCAGAAAAAACACTATACATGATATGAACTACCCACTCGAAAGTAAATATGTGAAGAGCTTTCCCTCTGTGGACGATTTTACAAATGGTTGGACAAAATTTGAACCTTAGATGGCTTTTTGGCATGCTTATGTATAGGGCTGACAAAAAAGCTCGTTGTTTGCGAACAGTTCGTGTTGTTCTGCAAAAGTTCGTGTTCGATTTGTTCGAAAAGCGAAGCTAGACGAAACATATGAAATAATTTTTTTCGTTACGTATATAAACGTACAAAGCATGACGATAATGTGTTCGATTGAATCGTTATTGTTCGAAATATAAAATAATTTAAAATAATTGTATATAAAAAATTGATCATATTTTAAAAATAATTATATGCTAAAAATTTATCATATTTTAAGAAGTTAAATCATATAAAGTTTATTTAAAAATATTATCTTTTAACTGATTAATGATTGAAAACGGAAATTTAAAAGATTTGAATAATTCGAACGATTGAATAATTCGAACGATTCGGAAACAAATTCAAAACATTTAGTAATTTAGTATAAATCAGCCAACATGAATAGTAAATTTGGAATGAAAACAAATTTAAACGGAGAACATTGCAATAGCATGTTAAACAGGCAGAACGAACACGAGCTGCGATGGCTAGGTAATTGGTCGTTCTACACCCTACTTGCGTATAGGATGTGCATAACCCTTTATGTCATTATAATTTTAAAATTATTTCAATTTAATACAATAAAAATGACTATGCTTTTTCTATATTATTCATCAAATATAGTTTCTTAGGTTTATAAATTCAACACATTATTAATTTAATTTATGGTTGTTTAGCATTACACGAGAACATTATGAATCAAATGTATTTTTTTAAAAATTTAATCCATGTTAAAAGCTTACTGAAAATGTGTCGATCTAATAAGAATATATAGTTCAAATGAGTTTTTTCATTAAAAAAATTAGAATGATTTTTGTATGAAAATTTAAACAAATTAGCATTTTTCTCCCTTAATTTATTCTAGAATATTATAATATAAATTATTTCAAAATTGATTTCAAAATTATATGTATGTATGTATATGCATACGCGTATATATATACATCTGTCTGTACTTCTGTGCTACCATATATACATACATTATATATATATATATATATATATATATATATATATATATATATATATATAAATATATATGGATATATATATATATATATATATATATATATATATATATATATATATATATATATATATATATATATCCATATATATTTATTTATTTTATATTTATATATTTATGTACGCATAGGGGCTTAAATTAATATTCTAATTTGGGACTGGGGGAAAGATGACCACAATGCTTTTTTGAGGTAGAGAAGATTGTGGTGGAGCTGTAGACACGCAACATGGCACCCTTTTTTAGAAGTCAACAAAGCTGTTATCAACTTCATGATGACCTTGTATAAAAAGATTTTAACAACAAAATTTAAGCGAAGTCACAAAACACTCAAATTAAAATTTATAACATAAAAAAAAAAGTTAACTCAATCAAGTTTTGTCAAAAGCAATTTGCAAAAATTTATACTTTAACTAGCAGTTGGATTTGTAATCCTTCTAATAAAATAGTTTATCATGTTGAATGGGCGGAATTGGTCCAATTAAATTCATCTATTTTGTATGTTGAAACTTAAGGTTATAAAGAAAAGATCATTATTTGCATGCAGCACATGTTCGGCTCATTAAGTAGGTCATGTCAAGATTATTTGTTGTGTATATGAGATGAACACGGACAATTATTTTTAACTCAATTATAACCAATGAAATGGCGAATAACGCTTTGTTATCATGACGCTATCAGTAAATCTATATGATCGATACGAATCTCGATGCGTGACGTAAGATGCCGAGATAATTTTTAAGTAAAAAATATTCGAACATTGATTAAGTATCAAAACTACGATATCGGAAAACGTACGGTCAGAACTAAGCCTTATGAGATGAATCCCGTGAATGCAAAAATTATCGATACGATCGATCGGCGGATCGGCAGTAAGTGCGTTGAAGCATTTTGAGCGTAATTGAAAGGTCGAATGAATTTCAAAAATTTCATGCTTAAATTGAAATCGAAGCGAAACAATAAGATGGATGATGAAGGCGATATCTACTCGATTAACGTATTGAAGCCCAAATGCTCATTGAATGTCATCGAATTAAGGGGATATATTTGAGCTATCTACTCAGAAAGGTTGTAACACGGACAAAATAGAGCCACCTTTCATGAGAGGGAAATGGCTTGAGAAGGAGGAGGCTAAAGCTGACAGAGTGGGAGTTGGATTCTAGGACCTTGCATCGTCGTCTGTCATAAACCCCGCACTCTGCACGGAGCAATCATGTTAAACCACCATCGACCTCCTTCTTCGGCAACTCTTAACCATCTCCGACTACCATTAGCCTTGAGTACCCACATTCGTAAATGCATTGTGTCGCTCCTTGTCATGATGAGCTCGAACGGCCTCTCGCTCCCTTTAGTACCTAGCACACTCCAGTCTTCACTTGCCTACGCTTCTTTCCGATCTGACCACCACTAGCCAACTTATGTAACCGACTTTGAGTAGTCACCACCTCCGCAGAACGACCATAATTCTTTGCATCCCGCAAAATTTAACTCCGGCCAGTATCACCGTGGCTACATTTGACGAGTCATCGATTTATGAATTATTGCACCTTTATGAGCCAGGATTACATTACAAAAATAACTGCTTTTAGCTTATGAATACAGCGTCACTGATAACCGTGTTGTAACAATTCACCTTTAAAAAATGATGACTTTCTGGACTCTTAAAGCTCCATCATACGGCTCTCGAATCCGGCCTCTTTTGAGCATGGACGTCAACGCAAGCTCACCACTCGGCAAATAGCTTAGTTATAGCATTTGTGTTATGTAGCTCATGTAGGCACTTAAATCGAGACCCCTGTAGCCTACGGACTTCGTACCCAGCCCCCAATAGTCAACGTGACGACTAAGTTAACGGTTCTGACTGTGGGGCATTCCTTTAAGTGCATCGATGTCGCCTTTGCTCGCCTGCTACGACTGCCCGAAAAACATGGCTTACGTTGTCCGAAACTCATTAAGCTGCCGAACTCACAGCCTCTGCGAACTGCAGACGATTATCGTAACTCGCACCACGACTGCATGATAGCTATGGAGCATGTGATCCATGCTTGTCCGGCTCCGACTCGTATCTCTGTGACCTTCTAATGTCATTGTAGAACATCTCTACATTCTTTGAAGTTAAATTATGTTATATATAGCTCGCGACTTGTGTTGCCTGACTCTCTTTCTTTGGTTAGCGGGCTGTCTTATGACTCTGCATATGGCCTAGAGGACCCATTAGGAACTATGTATTTAACATCTCGTGCAACTTTTGACTCCTTCCTTATGGCATACAAACGTCGATACGGCTAAATCACAAAGCGTTCGACCAATGCAGTGCATGTGGGCATTTCTTGTGCAACTTTTGAGTTCTTCCCCTACGGCATACGGAGGTCGTCATAGCTGTGCAATGGCTATGTCACCAAATGTAACCGTGACTCTGACTTATGCGGCTCACGGAGCTTACTTGCCTGCGGTTTATAAGCGTCATCTTGGCTCATCAGCTGTGGCTGCAGCGGCACGGCCAGTGACATCCATTTACAGCCTTTGTGGTCAGTTGACACTCTTTGGTAATAATTTGGAGCCTGAGCTAGCTCTTTTACCATAACTTTTCAAACATAGCCTATATGGCAGTGGACAACATTATTGATTTGTTTTGTTTTTAGAGGGGTGTTAATTTAGAAAATATTTGAAAAATTAGATCGAAACAAAATTTGAATATTTAACTTTATTTAAATAATAAAATACAACATTATAAGTAATATGTCATCTCGAAATGAGAGGGCACCACTTAATAATGGCATAATTATTTAAATTAATAAATTTATAATATTCATTTGGCTTGTGAAAATAAACAAATCTTTCCTATGTAATATGAAGATTAAAAATGGTGTAGATTATCTTGGTTACCATTTCTATGTATGACTCTTGTAGTTAATTATATGCGCAGGGTAGAAATCCTTTATGAAAACTCGGGTGAATTGAGGTTCGATCTTGAAGAATTGAAAATGTAGTTTTCCTGATTGATTGTAAGAAAATAAAGTGGGAAAGGCTCGAACGTCTGTTAACGTATGGTTTGAGCACACGTCTTTGAAAGAGAGCTTATTTGAAATTTTAATCCTACGTTTATTTAGAAGTTCGAGCTTATATTGTACGATATACGATCGTGAAAGCACAAGTATGGAGATTTATGTGTACGCAATGCAACCGATAACTGATCCCTAAAGGTTAGGATTTATATTGTATTAGATATACGTACAAAATGCTTATGAAAATGTGAGGATTTACGTCGTCTTGGATGAGCAATACTCGGCATTCGAAGGATAGGATTTATTAATCAATATCATCTTAGATAACTTTAATGGTTTTGTTTGAACCTTCCTTCGTGTTTCATTTTATTTTGGATGTCTCAGATGTTGATAAATGACAAACCTCGACACTACCTTATCCATATAAAGAAAGCTCGATAAAAGAAAATGATTCCTCGAAAGACATATCCTTGGTTATTATTATTTTATTATTTTATTATTATTTTTTAATCAAAACCTATTATATAGCTTTTTATAAATATATATATAGGTCTAACATTGATGAACTTATAGTATATATATATATATATATATATATATATATATATATATATATATATATATATATATATATATATATATAAAAATTTTGGTTACTTGGCGAATTTTTATAAGTTATATTTTAAAGTATTTTTTAAAATATAGGGTTTAGATATTTTCACCTAAATGATTTCAAAATAATGTAAAAATAATTTTTGTGGATGTATATTAAGTTTGAAAGCTTTTGTTAAAATTTTATGAATTTTTTACATTTTAATTTAAATTGTTAAATTTTGTAATTTTGAAGGTGATTTTATTCAAAAATTTATAATAAATCTAAATAGTCTCCAAAAAAACTTGAAAATTTATTGAAATGCTTGAATTATGATTCCAAACAACCTCAGAATTTCTAGGTCATTTCATGTCTATTTTACATTATTTATGAATTATGGAACTTATTAATAGGTTTATTAATCGATAAATATTAAAAAGTAATAAATCAAAGTGAATTGTACACTTTTCAACTTCTTTCAATTCAATTGACCTAAGGGTGATGACTTCATTCATTTTGGAGTTTATAAAGAAAGATATTTAATTTTTATTAAGAAAGGAATGTTTCTAAATATCTTTTTTATACTTCAATCACTTCTACTTAGGTTGGAAATATTTTTTAAGGGCTTATCTTCTGTTGATTGACAATTTGGTTAAATTATTTTTGCTGCATTCTTCTATTTCATTCATTTAGTGAGTGAAAAGGAAATTCCGCTATTTTTAAACTCACAGAAAGCTTACAAATCTAACCCCAAAACCAACATTATTTATAAATCTTGTCGTGTTCTATTATTTATGTTTCATTTAAGAGTTTTACTTTAAAGTTTAGTAATTATATATATAGATATATATATATATATATATATATATATATATATATATATATATATATATATATATATATATATATATATATATATAGATATAGATATAGATATAGATATAGTTCAATTTGAAGCTCTAGAGTACTAAAGATAATTTTGAAATTTTGAAGATAATAACAAAATTATCCTATGCAAACTTTAAAAGTTTCAAAATTCATTATATATATATATATATATATATATATATATATATATATATATATATATATATATATATATATATATTTGTGTATATATATCAACTAGTATATTATTTACTTATCAAATTCAATTTATTCCATAAATTTCAATAACTTTTATTCTTTTAAAATTTGTATTAATGAACTAAAGTTTAGAATAGTTAAATTTTAACTTTGTAAATTTAAGGATAAACTACAAACCTACCAATGTTTACATAAAATAAATTCTAATATTACTAAAATTAATACATTTATGGTTCAAAGTATGATTCCAATCAGACACTTCAACATAATCATTTTTGTTTGATCATTTTAACCCTTAATGATATTTTTTCAATTTTACCAATCCTATTAATTTTCACGTAAATTATTATACAAAATAATTTAACTTGTAGTGGGATGTCTTAACTAGTAAATTAAACAATTTCAAATAATATTGCCACCAATTAAGTATAAATTTTTAATAATTTGCTAATTTCATTTATAACCATTTGCATGTTTAGTTGATTTCAGTAAAATTCTAACTACCACATCATGTTTCATACGTTACAATAATGTTTCGCTCTTATTTGGAATATCATTATTAAATGCATGATCTCGGCCTTATCATTGGATCTTGTCTTCGTTGTTGAGGAGTCACCACTTTGTTATCCATTTTATCATCTTCTTCTCTGAATAACTCACTTTCTTAGATTATGTAAATCATCTTGAGAAATTAAGAAACTCAGAGGGAAGAGAAATGGCAAATAATAATGGAAACCAACAAAGGGAAAATATGAGGGAAAAAATTCTTGTGATGACCATTCTAGAGGGATCTCCAAAGTGTTTTGACTCCTTTGATACGTACGAAAAGTATGTGAAAAACTACATAACAGATATTTAAGTGTAATACTTATCTTAGGGTTTTCATTCTCATATATAAGCGATCTCCTACAGTTAATTATATCTTAAGTAGTTAAGACCACTTAAGAAAACTCCTGATTAAGGTTAAAATTTGTTCTAAAAAGTTTAAGTGTTATTTGTCGAAGGGAACAACGAGTCACATCTTAAGGTAATAGATTCCTAATAGGTTGATATCCTAAAAGTTCTATTTTGTTTCGTAAATATTTTATTTGAAATTTATAATTTGGTTCTACAAGCTCTTGAATGTGTTGTCCTTGTAAAATAGAGTTAGTACACTCTATGACATGCGAAGTAGATCTCGAGTGTTACTCGCCTTGTGTCCCCATCGCCGGTTTGTAAAATAGAGTTGGTACAAAAATTATGTTTTGTTAATTTGATTGGTTGGACTTTATGTGGCAAATCCCCAGATGTTTATGGCTCCTTCGTCAGGGTCGTCGATTATCTTGATCAACTTAGTATGAGAGGCGATCGAAAGCGCTTTCTATGGAAATATTAGCATAATGAAACATGAGTGTATGGTAGAGATTTTTGTAGCCTCGGATATACGGTGTTCAAGTTGTATTTAGTGATCTATGTTAATTAAGATTTCATTAATGTTTTCATACATTTTTCTTTTAGATTTTAGGGGGCTAAAAATTTTAGAGTGCTTATAATTTATTAGTGATGAAATTTGTGTTTCTTTTGTCATTTTGATGTTTTATTTTGTTGTTTGAAAATGACCCATTCGAATCTATGGTATCATTGTCCCGATTCATTGGAGTTTGCGTTTTGATTAGTCACGAGTAGCGGGAAGATTTTTATTAATAAGCATGGGTATCCTCAAAATAATTTCTCAACCCGAGCACCATCATTTTTTTGTGTAATTCTTAGTGGGTTTTTAAGGTGCATTTTAGGTTATTTTTGTTTAAGCCGATTAAATGTTTTGGCTCGGTACTACGTGAGGCTAAAATATGGCTTTATTTAACCTTCGATCACGAGGTCGAAATTTGTGGTAAAGAATAGGATTGACTGATCTGATATCAACCTCTAGTGAGTACGAGTTAACTTTGAGATTAGGTTAGTTTTTATTTGGATTGTCTTTAAATCGTGTTCTAGGTTCAGCGAGTTAATCCGGGTTCGTTTGAGTTTAGCGGGTACGCAAAAGCCACTTGACTTTTAGACTAAGCGGTGACAATATTTAGTTCATCATTAGTGAGTTACATTAATTTCGAATCGAAAGCTTAAATTAAAATGAGTTGATTCGAATTAATGGTCTAAATTAAAATCAAGTTGAAAGTTATATTAGACTTGATTAATTTCCAACATAATTATGAATTGAATTACTATTCACATTTAAGTTGGATTATAATGGACTAGTTCCTTAATTGCACTTATTCCAAAGTTTGAGAAAGAGTTTCAAATTAGTCTATTTCGAGTTTACTTAATCTAATGCAAGGTAACTCAGAAAGTGGGCCTGTTTGAATTACCTTGAGATCAGATGGGAATGGTTTAGTTGATTTCAGTTAGATCGGGTTAGGTCAGGGTTGGTCGTGGTTTCAGTTGATTTGGGCTATCTCAGGTTAGGTTAAGTTAACCCGATGGTTCAGATAACTTGGAATAACTCGAGTTAAATTTTAGTTGGCCCGGTAGTTGAGTTGATTTGGTTATATGCTAACTTAGTCTCAAAATGAATCTAAGTGCGAATAAAGTTAGTTCTAAGATTTATGTTCGATGTAGATTGGGTAAGTCGCATTGGTTTAGACTTAAGGTTTGGGATTGAACTCTAAAAAGGTTGGTAAGTCAAGTGTAGGTCAGACTTAGGGTTTAACGTCTTATTAATTCTAAATTTAGTAAGACTTAATTTGATAATTAAGACTAATATGAATTAGACTTAACTAAGATTTAGGTTTAAATGAGTCTTATTTGGCTAAGATGTAGTGATATAAATTGGTCAAATGTAGGTTACACCTGATTATGATTTAAGATTAATTTAGTCGAATTAAAGTATGACTTTTAGGGATAATTAAGTCAAATATAGGCTATACCTAATTAAGGTTATGTGATTTTAATAAAGTCTAACTTAAGTAAGACGTAATTGGGTGATTAGGTCAATGTAGGTTAGACCTAATTAGAGTTTAAGAATTAATTAAGCCTGATTTAACTATGACTTAATTAGATAATTAGATACATTATGCAAGTTAGATCTAATTGGTATTTATAGATTGTCAAGTCTAATTTTAAGTATGGCATAATTAGATAATTAATTCTAATGTAGGTCAGACTTATTTAGGATTTAAACATATTTAGAATCCTAGTATGGGTAAGACTTATTAAAATAATTAGGTCGAATGTAGGTTGAACCGATTAGGTTTAGAGATTAATTAATCTTTAATTTAAATAACATAAGCTAGAAAACTAGTTAATGTTAGTTAGCCACTATTTAGGGTTTTGAAATTAATTAAGCCTAATTTAAGTAATACATAAGTGGATAGTTATGTTTAATGTTGATTTTTAATTAGGAGTTTAGCTTGATATCTGAGCTTTAATGTAGGATAGAACTAATTAGGGTTTTTGTGGGATTGATTAAATCTAATTTAAGTTAGACTTAATTGGATAATTAGGTCTAATATAGGTTAAACCTTATTAGGATTTAGGTGTGATTAATTCGTCCTAATTTAAGGAAGACTTAATTGAATAATTAGATCTAATATAGTTTAGACCTAATTAAGGATCTAATATAAGTAAGGCTTTGTAGGAATATTAGGTTTAATGTAGTTTAGACCTAATCAAAGTTTGAGGATTTAATATGTACGAATTTGGATAAGACTTAGAAGGATGATTAGATTAATGTAGATAAGACTGAGTAAAGGTTTAAGTGTTTATTTAAATTTTGTCAAAGTGAGACTTGGTAGGATAATTAGGGTTAACGTAGATTAAGCACATTTAAGGTTAAGGGTTTACTAAATTAATATAAGTAAGACTTAGTAGGATAATTAGGCAATTTAGATTTGACCTAATTAATGTTCCTTTTAAATCCCCAATTTTGGTAATACTTAATGGGATAAGTCCAAATGAGGAATGAGTTAGGTCAAGTTTATTTTAAGTTCAAGCTTGACCAAAAGTGTGATGGCGATGAAAAATCCCCCCGCTCACTCACTCTTTACTGGTCGATTCACATCGCTATCAATTCCTGTATCATGTCAATGTCAACGAGTCGCCACTCTGTTTTAATATTGCCCTAATCTTATTTCTATAAATCCTATAAAAGAATTAAGAAATTTTAGGGCCAATATAAAACAGAGAAAAAGAAGGATTTTTATGATAATCCTTATAAAAGAAGATTCTAGAATGCCATATCCTAGAGTTTCTATATAAGGAAGATCACGAAGTTTTAACCAGAGATTTCTATCGCAGATTTTTTTACTTCTTCTATAGAAGCAAGCTTCTATAGTTAATTACATCTTAGGCAATTTGTAATTGTATAAGAAAACTTCTGATTAATGTTGATCACTTGTTTTCTAGAAATTTTGTTTTTTGGGAAAGATGTGCCCATTATCAATCCCAAATGTCATTTTGTCATGTCGTTTTTAGGTCATTTTGTTGTTTGTTGAAAGTTTAGGTTTTGTGGCTAACCTAAAAGTTTTGGTTTTGTCATTGTTTTTTTGTTAATGTTGTTGTTTTGTTTTTTTTTGTCAATCTCGTTGTTTTCATGTTCATCTCATTTCCAAAATGTCATCCTACAAAACAGGGTTATCACACCCTGTAACATGCAAAGGAAATCTAAACGAAACTTGTCTTCATCCTGCAAAGGAAACACTGTCAAATTTATGTCGATTATATCGATTTCTGTTTGAAATGTCAAATTTATGTCGATTGTATCGATTTATGTTTAAAATGTCAAATTTATATCGATTACATTGATTTTTGTTTAAAATGTCAAATTTATGTCGATTATGTCGATTTTTGTTTGAAATGTCAAATTTATGTCGATTATGTCAATTTATATTTGAAATGTCAAATTTATGTTGGTTACGTTGATTTTTGTTTGAAATGTCAAATTTATGTCGATTATGTTGATTTTTGTTTGTTCAATTGTTTATTTATATTTGATGTCGGGTTAAGTTTGATGTGGATCAAACTTACGCTTTGACTTAAATTCAAATTAAGTTTAATACTTAAATTTTGAGTTCAAGTTGATTTGGAAAATTGGATTCAATGTAGATTGAATTAACTTAAGAATATGTATGTTTGAACTTAAGTTATAATTTAAAGTTAGATTTAATGTAGATTGAATAAACTTGAGTTCATGTCTGTTTGAACTTAAGTTAGATTCAATGTAGATTAAATTAACTTGAGTTCATGTCTGTTTTAACTTAAGTTAAAAGTTAAGTTTAATTAGAATAAACCTTATTAAGTTTTAAGCCTTGTTTAAATAGTACTTAAAGGTTAATTAAGTCTAATTAAATTATATTTAATTAGAATTATCGACCATCTAAGTCCTTTTGGGTAAGGCTTAAGTTTTAATTAAGTCTACTTTAATTTAATCATGATTTATTTGAGTAAGGTCTAAACATTAATTAAGCCTAATTAGTTAGGCTTAATTTAGTTAAACCTTAGCTAGTTAAGTCTAGTGTATTAGACTTAATTAGGGCTTAGGCTTGGTTTAGAATTAATTAAACCCTAGTTGATTAAGGTTTAATGATTTAAATAAGTCTAATGTGGTAGACTTAATTAAGGTTTAGATTTGATTAAACCTTAGTTAGTTAAGGTTTAATGATTTAATTAAGTCTAATGTGGTAGACTTAATTATGGTTTAGGCTGAATTAAACCTTAGTTGATTAAGGTTTAATAATTTAATTAAGTCTAATTTGATAGACTTAATTAGAGTTTAGATTGGATTAAACCTTAGTTAGTTAAGGTTTAATGATTTAATTAAGTCTAATGTGGTAGACTTAATTAGAGTTTAAATTGGATTAAACCTTGGTCTGTTAAGGTTTAATGGTTTAATTAAGTCTAATGTGGTAGACTTAATTATGGTTTAGGTTGAATTAAACCTTAGTTGGTTAAGGTTTAATAGTTTAATTAAGTCTAAAGTGATAGACTTAATTAGAGTTTAGATTGGATTAAACCTTAGTTGGTTAAGGTTTAATAGTTTAATTAAGTCTAATGTGATAGACTTAATTAGAGTTTAGGTTGAATTAAACCTTAGTTGGTTAAGGTTTAATAGTTTAATTATGTCTAATGTGATAGACATAATTAGAGTTTAGATTGGATTAAAACATAGTCGGTTAAGGTTTAATAGTTTAAGTAAGTCTAATGTGATAGACTTAATTAGAGTTTAGAATTGATTTGGGTTTGAGTTAAGTTAGGTTCAAGTTAGGTTGAACCTAGACTTAAAGTTGACTTAAGTTCAATTTAAGTTGAACTCAAGTTAGATTTAAGTTTGAATTAAGTTAGGTTCAAGTTAGGTTGAACCTAGACTTAAGGTTAACTTAAGTTCAATATGGGTTGAACTCAAGTTAGATTTAAGTTTGAGTTAAGTTAGGTTCAAATTAGGTTGAACCTAGACTTAAGGTTGACTTAAGTTCAATATGGGTTGAACTCAAGTTAGATTTAAGTTTGAGTTAAGGTTGACTTAAATTCAATATGGGTTGAACTCAAGTTAAGGTTTAAGTTCAAGTTAAGTTAGGTTCAAATTAGGTTGAATCTAGACTTAATGGTTGAACTTGGGTTCAACTTGGGTTGAACCTAAGTTAAAGGTTGAACTTAGGTTCAAGTTTGGTTGAACCTAAGTTAAAGATTGAACTTAGGTTCAAGTTGGGTTGAACCTCAATTAAGAGTTGTTTTAGGTTTGAGTTTATTTAAACCTTAATTGGTTAAGGTTTAATAGATTAATTAAGTATAGTGTGGTAGACTTAATTATGATTTAAATTTGATTAAACCTTAGTTGGTTAAGGTTTAATAGTTTAATTAAGTCTAATGTGACAGACTTAATTAGAGTTTAAGTTAGATTAAGTTTTATTTGATTAAGATTTAGGATGGATTAAACTTAATCAGGGTTTATGTTTAATTAAGTCTAATATAGTTAAGATTTAATAGTTTAATCAGGTCTAATGGATTAGACCTAAGTAAGATTTAGGTTTGATTAAGTCTAATTTACTTAAGACTTAATGGTTTAATTAGGTCTAATGGTTTAGATCTAATTAAGGTTTAGGTTTGATTAAGTCTAATTTAGTTAAGACTTAATGGTTTAATTAGATCTATTGGGTTAGACCTAATTAGGTTCAGGTTTGATTAGTCTAATTTAGTTAAGACTTATTGTTTTAATTAGTTCTAATGGGTTAGACCTAATTAGGGTTTAGGTTTGATTAAGTCTAATTTAGTTAAGACTTAATGGTTTAATTAGGTCTAATGGGTTAGACCTAATTAGGGTTTAGGTTTGATTAAGTCTAATTTAGTTAAGACTTAATGGTTTAAGTAGGTCTAGTGGGTTAGACCTAATTAGGTTTAGGTTTTCCTTAAAACTAATGTTTAAGAATGTTAATTAAGTTTAACATGTCCTTACACTTAATTAAAGTTTGGTTTTGTATTAAACCTAATTTAGTTACGGTTTAATGGGTTAATTAAGTTTAATATGTCTCTAAACTTAATTAAAGTTTTGATTTTTGTATTAAACCTAATTTAGTTAAGGTTTAATGGGTCAATTAAGTTTAATATGACCTTAAACTTAATTAAAATCTTGATTTTGTATTTAAACCTAATTTAGTTAAGGTTTAATGAATTAATTAAGTTTGATATGTCCTTAAACTTACTTAAAGCTTTGATTTTGTATTAAACCTAATTTAGTTAAGGTTTAATAATTTAATTTAGTTTAATATGTCCTTAAACTTAATTAAAGCATTGATTTTTTGTATTAAACCTAATTTAGTTAAGGTTTAATGGGTTAATTAAGTTTAATATGTTCTTAAACTTAATTAAAGTTTTGATTTTATATTAAACCTAATTTAGTTAAGGTTTAAGGGATAATGAAGTTTAATATGTCCTTAAACTTAATTAAAATCTTGATTTTGTATTAAACCCTAAGGTTTAATGATTTTGATTAGGCTTAAGTTGTCTTTAAACCTAATTAATGTTGTTTGAGTTCATTTGAGTTCGGATTCATCATTGGCTTAGTCCATTATGAAATGGATTAAGAAAAGGTTTTGAAATATCAATTTTATAATTAATAAATCTTAACCTTGTTTTGAAATGTCTTTTAGATTGATTTGATAGCTTGAGAATTGTTGTTTTAGGATTGTTATCTGTCACCCTAAGATTCTCAATCATTTTGAATTTTAATTTTCCAATTTTCCAAATTTTATAATTATTTTTGGAAATAATTACAAAATATCATGGAAATTAGAAAATCACATCTTAGAGAGCTATCCTAGCCTTAGAAAAATTAGGAGTTGTGTCTAAGGACTTAAAGGTTCTTCCCTAAAAATTTTACATTTTTCTGATTTGTAAAGAATTTTTAATAATTAAAATACTCCAAAGAGTATTTAATTTATTAAAAATTAAATACTCAGAATAAAATTATGATTTTAGTCTCATAATTTTCTTCTCTTCAAGAGCTTTCCAGAGGTATTTTTATTTTATTTTTATGAGCTCTGGATAAAAAGATATGATTTTTTGAAGTTTTTAAGGTTAATATGTTTTAACCTTGCCAAGAATTTTGTGGAGCTGCCGCGTGTCCTCGGATTCGTCGAAGGCATGGGAGGATCTGGTACGCGGATCCGAACAATGGACACGGGGAAACACGATCAGTGCCGACCGTTTTGAAACACATGAACGGACGGTGGAGATAAATCCCCAAAAATTCGAAAAATATTCAAACCGTCCAACTTCAAAGCTCAATATATCACTCATTTCTCAATGAAATTAAGTGATTTTCGAACCTATGGAATCATTTGGACGTATGGATTATATCTATACGGTGATGTTATATTTCTGGGCTAGTTTAACCCATGATTTTTCGATTATATGCATTATTTTGGACAAAATAAATCCATACCTTGGCCACAACAATCTTGAGCTTGATCAGCCTTGATTGTCAACTTCTAGGAGTCCCAAAGAAGATCTTTGTCACTTCAATTTGGTTTTGTAGCTAGCCTTGGTGAGCATATTTGGCAAAAATGGCTAGTTTGGGCTGAACTTGGGTTTTGGCCAAATTGGCTTGATTGGGATGACCTATGGCTTGATCTTGGTTGGAATAGGTTGATGAGGTCCTTAGCAAGACTTTTTTGTGTTGGGAGCTAAGGGATTTGGGCAGCCTATAGGTTTCTATGGATTTTTTCTCTCTTCTTCAAAATTTCGGCCAAGGGGTCCTTTTATAGCCATGAATGGCTATGTTTCAACCTTGGTTAGCTTAGGATTTGATCATGGTATGGTTAGAGCTGTGGAGTACAGCCTCCCCCATGTAATCTAACCATCAACTCCTCATTTCCCATGAGAATTTTGCCACTTAAGAAAGTGCACCTTTCATGGTAATCATGGATCCAAATTGTCATGATGAGCTTTTGATCTCTTTGTTTCCATTCCATTGGCTAAGGGAGAGGTTAATGGTGACTCAAATGGTCGAGACCTTCTCCTTGCAACACCTCATTTATCATTTCATGGGGTGGTGACACATTAGCTCCCCCCTTAACATTTTTTATAAAATGTTATGATGAGCTTAACCTTGGTATGGAGAATGGTTAAAGCCTTGTCTTCTCATCATTGGGTGGCTAGGGAGGTGGCTAAACTCATCTCACCATAGCAAGACACCTCACTTTGCAAAGGGGGTGAGTCACACTTCAAATCACCATGGTTTTACCACCTCACTTTCATGTCATTATGCCCCTTTACCATGGTCAAATATGACTGGGTTGTTTTATCTTTAATGGGTCATATGGGTTGTTTTATCTTTAATGGGTCATATGGGTTGTGTCTAACCCATGTGAGGTCATGTGTGATGACATAAAGGAGTTTTGGAATTTTTAGAAAACCAAAATGTCATAGGTTTAAAAATTCTAATTAATACCCCTCTTGATTTAATTTTCATTTTTAATTAATTATGTCATTAATTAAATGTTGGAAATTATTTTATTAATCAATTATTAATTGGAAATAATTCCAAATTAATTATTTGATTAATTTTCATGTCATTAAAATTGAATTTTGTCTCATTTCATGACTTTTCAATTTAATTTTCTTTTCAATTAATCATGTGATTAATTAAAATATGAAAATTAAATTATTGGTCAATTAATTAATTAAAAATAATTTTGGAATTAATTATTTGATTAATTCCATCATTTTTAATTAATTTGTGCATTTTATGGCTTTTGAATTTAAATTTTCATTTTAATTAATCATGTCATTAATTAAAATTTTAAAAATTAAATCATTAGTCAATTAATTAATCAAAATAATTTTGAGGTTAATTATTTGATTAATTTTCTCATTTTCATTACATTTTGATGCATTTTGTCACTTTATGACTTTTAATTTAATTTTCATTTTAATTAATTATGTCATTTAATTAATTAAAATATTGAAAATTAAATTATTAGTCAATTTCATTTAATTAATCAAAATAATTTTGAAATTAATTATTTGATTAAATTTGTCATTTTGGGGTATTAAACAGGTCATTGGGTCAATGTTTGGTCATTTGATAAAAAATTGACCATTTTGACCAAAGTTGACTTTTTAGGTCAAAATGTTCACCTATTGGGTCAACAGGGTTGGTCATTGGGTCAGGATTGACCATTTTGACCAAAGTTAACTTTTTAGGTCAAAAGATTGATCTATTGGGTCAACAGGGTTGGTCTTCAGGTCAGGATTGATCATTTTGACCAAAGTTGACTTTTTAGGTCAAAAGGTTGACCTATGGGGTCAACAGGGTTGGTCATTGGGTCAGATTGACTATTTTGACCAAAGCTGACTTTTTAGATCAAAAGGTTGACCTATTGGGTCAACATGGTTGGTCATTGGGTCAGGATTGACCATTTTAACCAAAGTTGACTTTTTAGGTCAAAAGGTTGACCTATGGGGTCAAAAGGGTTGGTCATTGGGTCAGGATTGACCATTTTGACCGAAGTTGGCTTTTTAGGTCAAAAGGTTGACCTATTGGGTCAACAGGTTTGGTCATTAGGTCAGGAGTGACCATTTTGACTAAAGTTGACTTTTTAGGTCAAAAGGTTGACCTATTGGGTCAAGAGGGTTGGTCATTGGGTCATGATTGACTATTTTGACCAAAGTTGACTTTTTAGGTCAAAAGGTTGACCCATGGGGTCAACAGGGTTGGTCATTGGGTCAGGATTGACCATTTTGACCAAAGTTGACTTTTTAGGTCAAAAGGTTCACCTATTGGGTTAGCGGGGTTGGTCATTGGGTCAGGATTGACCATTTTGACCAAAGTTGACTTTTTAGGTCAAAAGGTTGACTAATTGGGTCAACGGGGTTGGTCATTGGGTCAGGATTGACCATTTTGACAAAAGTTGATTTTATTAGGTCAAAAGGTTGACCAATTGTAAAAATGAGGTCAACAAAGTGAACTGGGTCCATCTGTGGACCTATTTGGACTAAGTTGAATTTAGACCAAATTTCAGTTCAAACCTAGCTAGGTTTTGGGTCTAAGATGGTTAGACCCAACATATAAGGTTTGGTTGGTTCCAATGTTGGCAGAATAAACATATAGGATTTGGTTCAAGATTGGTTAATCCTAGGGTTAGGGTTTTGATTGAGTCTAAGTTGGTGAAACTCAATGCTAAGGGTCTAGATTATGTCCTGGTTAGTTAAACCCAACATTAAAGATTTAGGTCAGGTCCAAATTTTTAGACCCAATATTAGCCTAATTTAGATGTAAATTGGGCTAAACACCAAATTGAAAATGTGTGCTCATGATTAACAGGGGTAACCATTCTATTAATTCGTAAGAAAGGGTCAAATGATTCAAATTAGGTTTTAGGATAGTTTGCGCCAAAACCATTTTTTTTTAATTTTACATATTTTACCCTTGAATTTCTAAATCTTCATTTTAGGGTTTTCAAAGGTAGAACATATTGTTTTAGGGTCTAAATGTATTTTACTAAATTTACACTAATTCCCACTTTAATTTAAAAATTTTTATGTTTTTTTGTAATTATTTTTCAAAATTATTTTCAAAGTTGATGGAAACTGTTTAATTTTATTTTAGGAACTTCCTTTGACTTTTGAAAAAATAATGGCATATTCCCAAGGATGGGGAGAATAATCCATGTAAATCTCATCATTTTTAGATTTACATTTAATTTTTAGTAATTAAAACACTCTAGAGATTATTTAATTAATTAAAATTTATTTATAATTATTTATTTTTTATTTATTTTATTATTTTGTCCTTGATTTATTGAGTTCAGGGATATTTTCGTTTTATTTTTGTAATTTCTCTACACAAAGATATGATTAATTGATTTGTTATGTTTTGTTAGATTTAATTAATTCAAAACTTCCTAATTATATAATTATCTGAGGCGACGCCCCATCATCCTCGGCAGCTCCGAACATCCATACTACTTCCTCGAGTTTGCGGCGTTTTCCATGTAAGCGCTGTGTACGATTTGAGAGTTGTCTTCAAATGATTACGACATTATAATATTAAAATGAATCCCTTAAAATGCGTTTTTGGTATTACTTCAGGGAAATTCTTAGGATTTGTTCTTCGACATCATGGAATTGAAATTGATTCACTCAAAATTGACGCTATCTTAAATATGTCTCATACTAAAAATCTAACTCAATTAAGATCATTTCAAGGAAAATTAGCATATATACGACGTTTTATTTCCAATCTGTCAGGTAGGTGTCAGCCTCTTGCTGCCCTAACCAGAAAAGCTACTAAATTTGTGTGGCATAAATAATGCCAACGCCCCTTTGAAAATATCAAACAATACTTGACAACACCTCCCATCTTAGCAGCCCCTGTGTTAAGAAGATCTCTAATCCTTTACACTGCGACATTATTTGAGCATTACTAGCACAAGTAAATGACAATGGAAAATAAAATGCATTATATTATTTAAGCCGCTGTCTGGTTCCGACAGAAATAAAATACCCAGCAATTGAGAAGCATTGCTTAGCCTTGATTTTTGCAGTTCAAAAACCGAGGAACTACATGCTTTCTCATAAAGTAACTCTTATTTCAAGAGTTAACCCGCTACAATATCTGATGACACGACTGACACTATCTAGAAGATTAGCAAGATGGGCAATGATACTGCTCTAGTTTGACATAACATTTGTGTCGTTACGTTCTGTCATAGGACAAATCTTGGCAGATTTCTTAGCAGCACACCCAATTCCAATTGGATCTCCTCTCAATGATGATTTACCTGAGGAAAAAAAATCAGAAATAAAAATCTCAAGCACGCAACAATGGGAATTATATTTTGATGGAGCATCATCTGCTCGAAAAGACAATGACAAACAGACAATTATACCAGGAAAAGCTGGAGTAGGATTAATTTTCACAACTCCAAATAAAGCAATGATGCAATTTTCATACCATTTGACTAAGCCATGCACAAATAAAGAAGCTGAATATGAAGCACTCATACTTAGTCTTAAATTGACAAAATTAATGGAAATTAAGAATATCGATATCTATGGAGATTCCTAATTAATCATTAATCAAATTGCGGGCAAATACAAGACATTGAAACCTCGACTTGAAAAATATTTCTGTTACTCTAAAACTTCTTCAACAAATTCCTGACGTGACGCTTTTCTTAGTGGCGAGACGAGACAATTCTTTAGCAGACGCTTTGGCAAAATTAACAAAAGAATTTGCTTGTCTAGAAGAAGATGACATACTGATTTCTGTAAACGGACGGCAAGTTCTTTCTCAAATCGACATGGATAATCTACACAAAATTAATGAAAGCATGACAATGACAAAAATTGATGAAGAAAAGGATGATTGGCGACAACCAATTATTCAGTATCTACAATCCGGAATATTACCCAAAAACAACTTTATTGCAACTCAAATTAAACAAATACCATTATCCTATACTCTAATGAATAATATCCTTTACAAACGATCTTTTGACCAAATGTGGTTAAGATGCTTAAACTAAACTAAAGCTCAAGAGATTGTTAAAGAAGTTCATTCAGGCCTACGTGGTGCACACCAATCTGGGCCTAAAATGAAAATGAAAATAAAAAGAATGAGATATTATTGGCCAACAAGGATGCCTGATTGTTTCAAAGTTGCAAAAAGATGTCATCAATGTAAAATACATTAAGTGGTCTTACATCAACCGCCAAATGTATTACATCCAACTATTGCATCTTGGCTATTTCAGTGTTGGGGCACAGACATAGTAGGCCCTATAGACCCTCCATCGTCTAAGGCCATAGATTTATTTTGGTAGCCACTGATTATTACTCCAAATGGGCGGAAGCAATACCACTCAGAGAAGTCAAAGCAGAACAAGTTCTCAATTTCTTGAAGACCCATATTGTTTATATATTTGGAATACCTTGGAAGGTTATATCAAACAATGGACTAGCCTTTAAAAATACAAAAATGAATAATTTTATTCAAAGACATGGGATAGAATGGAGGTATTCCACAATGTATTATCCTAAAACCAATGATTTAGCTGAAGCTTTCAATAAAACATTGGTACAAATTTTGAAATAGACTTTAATCAACAGTCCAAGACAGTGGCATAAAATATTAATAGAAGCTTTATGGGCCTATATAACTACATACTGAACACCAACACGGTCAACACCGTTTGCTCTGGTATACGGTTCTAAGGCTATTTTACCACTTGAAGTGCAAATTTCTTTTTCAGAGTTGCTGTTGCAAATAAAATAATTGAGGAAGAAAACGTCAATTTACGACTTGAAGAACTTGAAAATTTAGAGGGCAAATGTCTCCAAGCTCAACAAAATCTGGAACTTTATCAAGCAAAAATGATTTAAACCCATGACAAATTGGTCTTTCCTAGAACCTTTCAAATTGGTGAACTAGTTTTAGTTCTTCGAAGCCTACTCGCTCATCGAAAAATAGGTTGAAAGTTCGAACCAATATGGGAGGGCCCATATGTAATTTAAAAGACATATTTTGGAGGATGTTACTAATTGGTAGATTGTCAAGGAGAAAGAATCTTGCCCACAATCAACGGGCGTTTCTTGAAAAAATATTATGCGACAAGAATATTATGAACCATGACTTGTTTATGAATTGGGAAAATAATAAAAATGGTTTGTCTTGTTTGTGCAAACTTTATTTTGCCTATCTCTTTTGTGCTTACTAAGTAGATACTTATAAGCATAATCCTTCAAAATAAAATAAAAAATTTCTTAATTGATAAAAACATTTTTGAAAATGAAATTTAGTCTGACATGTTATATTACCCGGTCACTTATAGGAAAATGTCTGAAAGTAGACTTCCTTTCACTTTTCAAAATAATGTATCTTTGGCATTGGACCGCCGACACATTGACCAGGGATCAATAATTCATTTAAACCTTGATCTGTTACAACTTGAAATAATATATCGAGGAACACTGTTATATCTTGTTAATCAGGACGAAGTTGAAGACAAGACACCTCTAATGGAGTTCAAAGCTCGAGAACAATATGACACCATGAACGAACAAGGTCGAATCATTCATAAATAGAAATTAAGTACCGGAAAACTGAAATCAGTAGTAATGGCTACAACACAGAGAATCGCAGAAGCATCTGTTGCCGGTATCAAAAAACTGATGTCAGGACTTACTCGCTTTCAGAGGCGAAATCGCAACAAGCGATTAAAACAACAAGAAGAGAGGGAATTATAGAGGAAAAGACAAGTGGAAGATGATATGGACCAATTTGAATTTTCCATCCCCAAAGGCCCATACAATGAAACTTATCCTTTTTTAGGGGTACAAAGTTTGGAGCCCGAGGAAGAAGATCTAATTGAAAGGACTACTTCTATCCCAACTCCATACATACCGAGTCTGGACTTGACAGTGTTGGAAAGGCAGACTGATAGAAGAGATATTTCTAAAGAAGAATTACGACGAATTCAAAATATCAGACAACACTCTTTTGAGCAATTTAAGCATATCAATGGACAGACTATCAACATTCTTGAGGGCATTAAATTGTTCACTAAAGTATTCGATGAAGATGAACAAGTCGTTATCATCGAGCATGTAATGGAAGGTCGAGATTTGGGCCGAGCTGGGTGCCTTAAGAAAAGTACCTATTTTGAAGCAAGTAAATGGAAACGTGTCAAAAGGGCGGTTGACAATCCAGTATGGGTGTTGCTATAACTATGCAAAAGACAAAGAAGGAAACCCTCCAGGGATTCTACAACACGAGCAAGTGGACCTGTTACCCACTGTAATCATCCAAATCATTAGGCAACTAGTCACCTGGGGGATAATGCCAGCAAACTGCTTTCGGGACGGTTATATTATCAATCTTTATGATGAGGGAGACTGTATCCCTCTTCATATCGATGGTCATGATTTCGAAAGAACATTTTGCACATTTTCCTTAATGAACAGGTGTTTTATCCTCTTTGGGAAAGAGATACAGATTCTCGGACAGGGAGAATTTCAGGGCACGTACTAGATCCTTTTGACTTGAGGATCAGTCCTTTTATTGCAAGGAAATGGTGTTGATGTGGCAAAAGATTGCATACCAAGCGTCAGTAGACATCACATTTCGATCACTTTATGACAAATGCATCCAAACAAGCGACCCGTCGGATATCAGGTCATTCCAGAGCTTGAAAGACTGAAACCTTTGTAACTACCATGACCTCATAAATATCCAAACACTTGAGAAATAGTTGACAAGCAATGTCTTGGAGTGTTAGATGTTTGTGGTTGGTCTGATAGTATCCAAGGTTATGTTAACAACAAAAGAACAACATGGAAACTTCTTACATGTGATAAATATCGATAGTTTGTGGCATGCGTACTATCTGATATATGTACATATATGTACTGTTGACTTTGGTTTGCAATGTACATTACTTTTGGAAATGAAATAAATGTTGAAAGACACTCTCTGTTCTATACAATGTGTCAGCAGGTCCTGAAATGCCAAAATGAATTCTTTAAAGAAAAATAAAAATAACATGATAAACAACTTGTGATAATTAAGATGAGATTTTTCTTTTGACCCATAAAGGTCAACTCACTAGCGGATATGCTTTTCTTTGTGTGTTTTTCACACATAACTTCTTGTTATTGGATATATGACATTTCCTGGCATGGAAACGTGGCATTCCTTTAACTTTTCCTTTTGATAAAGGATGTATGTCGCATAGCTTTCCTTCTCAAAATCGACATATCGACATTTGACATTTCTGAGAGATGATATCACATGTTCTCTCTCTCTAGTTATTGGATATAAGACCCTTCCTGATACGAAAACATGGCATTCCTTTAACTTTTTCCTTTGAGAAAGGATATAAGTCGCATAGCTTTCCTTCTCAAAATCGACATATCAACATTTGACATTTCTGAGAGATGATATCGCATCTTCTCTCTCTAGTTATTGGATATAAGAGCCTTCCTGACATGGAAATACGACATTCCTTTAAATTTTTCTTTGAGAGAGATATAAGTCGCATAACATTCCTTCTCAAAACCAACACATCAACATTTGATATCTTCGAGAAACAGTATAAGACCTCCTTTAATGGAATATGGCATCCACCTTCTCTTCAAAATAAATTTTCTTTGATATTAAAAATGATTTATAAACCGACAATGAATATTATGACATCCAGACCATTTCGGTCAACGCTAATATGTGCGGCATACTTGTGCAGTATTCCACACATATTGGGGGCCCATTTGTTGACCTCACTTTTTTTAGGATCATTTCAAAGTTAGTTTGAGATAGGAATTATACCAATAGTGATTTCCTAAATCTCACTGATAGTCAATAAATCTTAATGACTAGGGTAAAACCCCAAAAAATTTTCTTTAACCCAAAATGATTAAATCAATAATGACAAACCTTGATTTAATCAATTATTGACCTAATATGTCAACTGTTGACCAAAAAGTCAATTTTGGTCAAAATAGTCAATTTTTTAAATAATTAACAATTATTAACCCAATAGGTCAACTTTTGACAAAAAAGTCAACTTTGGTCAAAATGGTCAATTTTTGACCCATGACCACCCCATTGACCCAATAGGTCAACTTTTGACCAAAAAGTCAACTTTGGTCAAAATTATCAAATTCTGACCCAATGCCAACCCATTGACCCAATATGTCAACTTTTGACCAAAAAGTCAAAATTGACCAAAATCATCAACCCAATACCTAAAGAACACCACATTCACCTCATTGGACACTTTTGACCAAAAAGTCAATTTTGGTCAAAATGATCAAACCATGACCCAAAGACTATTACATAGACTTTATTGGTCATTCTTTGACATAAATAATTAAAATTTGATAAAAACAATCCATACATGACACAAAGACGACCACCCTAGCCCCATTGATTAACTCTCCACCTAAAACGGTAAAAACTGGTCAAAATGGTTAATCCATGCCCCTTTAACCATAAAATTAATTTCAAAGACAGATATTGACATGATCAACTTTCATTGATCAAAGTGACCAAAATGTAATCCAAAAGTCACCACATTGACCTTTGGATTGACTTAAACCCTAAAATTGGTCAACATGACCAAATCAAGCTCTTAATGACAAAACCCTTGGACTTTATGACTAATCAAACCATGACAAGGTTAGAAAAGTTAAAATAGGTCACCCGTGGACAAAAATTGATCAACCTTAACTTGGGTCAACATTAGTCAACTCTAGTCAACATGTATCAAATTTGGTCAAAATACTCAATTTTGAACAAAAAATTATAAAAATAATTAAATAACTAATCCCAAAATTATTTTGATTAATTTATTAGCTAATAATATAATTTCCAACATTTTTGATTAATTACACAATTAATTAAAAATGGAATTATAATTAATAAGCCATAAAATAAAATTTGGACACATGACATCACACATGACAGAATAAATGGTTTTCAAAATTCCAAACCTCTTAATGACATCATGAGTGACCTAATATGGGTTAGACACAACCCATATGACCCATTACAAATAAATTCAACCCATGCCACATCATATTAAACATGGTTGAACCTCATCATGGTGAGAAAAATGAAGTGGCATTCTCTCCCCATTTTAAAGCATGACTCACCCTCCTCCTCAAGGTGAGGTGGCTGGCCAACCTAATGGCTTATCACACAACTCATAAGCCACCTAATAATAAAAGAACAAAGCTTCCATCCCATATAATGGTTGAGTGCAATCATAGTCAAGCCATGCATGAAGTGAGTAAGAAGGTTAATGTGTCATCTTCTCTTAGAATTCACCAAGTGAAAATATGGTTTACCTAGGGGAGGTGAATTCAGCAAGGTTAAGCTTGCCTTATCCACCTTCTTGAAGAGCAAATGAGGAGAGGGCAAGCCACCAACCAAAGGTGAACAATAGGTAAAACTCATGAGGTTTACCCTTGGAAACTTCAACCCATCTTATCCATAGTTCAAGATCTTATCCAAAGATCATTATGAGCCTGATGCCAGCTCCCCAAGCAAGCCTAAGCTCACCTTATCCATTTCCATGGCTATAAATAGGGCCAAACCCGAGAGCATCCATGAGAGAGACCAAGATAGGAAGTAGCGAACCACAACTCAAATTCTCAGGCCCTCAACACCAAAAATTCTCTTTAGGATCTAAGCAATTGATCCCACCTAAAATCAGCTCATGATACCTACTGATTCCTTGTAATTTGGCTAACCCGAATGAGCCGAAAACCATGAAAAAATCAAAATTTGAAACCGAACTCTTCCAAATTTTAAATTGATTTCTCCTACACCATCACAAAGACCTATGATGATTAGCCCAATCGAAATTGGCCATCACCATTAGCTTTAACCTAGATATTGAATTTCTTCCTTTAAGCAAATCCACCTTGAGGAGGATCTCATACATAGACCTGATTTAACTCCAAATTGAGTTAGGGGAAAGCTATTTGTGGTCGCGATGAAGCTTCAGAGTCATCCAATTTGAACTTGCATTGATTGAGGTCAAAGTATGGATTTTAATTCTAATGGCATTCGAGTTCGATACATTGTGAAGCAAAACATTTCAAAACCCATACATCACCATATGGAGGGGTTCGTCATCTCACACTCATCTTATAGAAAGAAATTTCGCTCGATTTTATCAAGAATTGAGGTAGAATTTTCTCCTAGACCATGGACGGTCTGCGAAATTAGAACAGATGAAGACGATGAACCTCAACCTTCTGTTCCTGTGTTTTGGAAATGGACGGTTAAGATTAAATCTCGTTGTCTCCTCTGTTCGGGTTCCCGTAGCGTATCAGTCGCATTTCAACTGATCCGAAGACACACGATGCCCCTAGGATTTTTTTGATTGGATAAAGGATAATTTATATCAGATTAATCATAATCCAATCAAAACTACATATCTTTGCACACAAAAATCACAGAAATATAACAAAAATACCTCTAAACTCAGGACAGTGAGGAGAAGAATGTGGAATTAAAGTTTTGAATTTTTTATTTATATTTGATTTTTAATTAACTAAATACTCTCTGGAGTATTTAATTAATTAAAATTAATTATAAGTCACAAAAATATGAAACTTTGAGGGATTAATTTATAGATTCTTAGGAACAATCATTGATTTTTTCAAGGCTAGGAAAATTCTTTAGGACAACATTTCCTAATTTTCATGAGACTCGCCAATTTTTGTTAACAATAATTCTAAAAATCATAAAATAGGAAAATGAAATTGGAAATTGGTTAGAAATTTAGGGGGACAAATCTAAACCCTAAAATGACAGATTCTAACCTTATGAAAATTTAGGATGAGATTTTTTCATTAGGGTTAAAGTTTTAAAAATTTTAAAAATATAAAAACCCTAATAATACCTTTTACCCTTTTATCTAACTCATGCAACGATGAGTTAATATTGAGTTCAAACACTCAATGGACTCAAAACAAAACTTAATTAGGATTAATCCAACATTAACGCTAATTAACTCAGTTAATCCTTAATTAAATTAGGATTAAAAAAAAATAAAATTTAATTAGGTTTAACCATACATTAAATCTAACTAATTCTCTTTTAGCCTTCATTACATTAGGCTTAGGATAAATCAAACTTTAATTAAGCTTAAGACACTACTATGCTTAATTAAACCTATTAAACCTTAACTAAATTAGGTTTAATACAAAATCAAATTCTAATTAAGCTCAAGACATCACTAGGCTTAATTAAACCCATCAAACCCTAACTAAATTAGGTTTATTACAAAATCAAACTTTAATTAAGCTTAAGACATCATTAGGCTTAATTAAACCACTTGAACCTTAACTAAATTAAGTTTAATACAAAATCAAATTTTAACTAAGCTTAAGACATCATTAGGCTTAGTTAAACCCATTAAACCTTAACTTAATTAGGTCCAATACAAAATCAAACCGTAATTAAGCTTAAGATATCACTAAGCTCAATTAAAATTTTTACACCTTAATTAAATCAAATTTAATAGAAAATCAAACCCTAATTAGGTCTAATTCATTAGACCTAATTAAACTATTAAGTCTTAACTAATTAGACTTAATCAACCTTCAAACCAATTAGACTTAACCCTAATTAAGTCTGATTAACCAATTAAACCTTACCCAAATTAGGTTTAATTAATCCTAAACCGATTAGACTTAACCCTGATTAAGTCTGATTAATCAATTAAACCTTAACTAACTAAGGTTTAATTAAACCTAAATCATAATTAAGTCTAACACATTAGACTTAATTAAACTATTAAACCTTAACCAAATAAGGTTTAATCAATCCTAAACCATAATTAAGTCTAATACATTAAACTTAATTAAACAATTAAACCTTAACCAACTAAGGTTTAATCAATCCTAAACTATAAATAAGTCTAACACATTAGACTTAATTAAACTATTAAACCTTAACTAACTAAGGTTTAATTAATCCTAAACCATAATTAAATCTAACAAATTAGACTTAACTAAATTATTAAATCTTAACTAACTAAGATTTAATCAGTCCTAAACCATAATTAAGTCTATCACATTAGACTTAATTAAACTATTAACCTACAATGGTTTAATCAATCCTAAACCATTATACTTGATTAAACTATTAAACCATAACCAAATAAGGTTTAATCAATCTTAAACCATAATTAAGTCTATCACATTAGACTTAATTAAACTATTAAACCATAACCAACTAAGGTTTAAACAATCCTAACCCTTAATTAAGTCTAACACATTAGACTTAATTCAATTATTAAACCTTAACTAACCAAGGTTTAATTAAACTTAAACTTCAATTAGGTTTAACCCGTTAAACCTAATTCAATTATTAAACCTTAATTAATTAAGGTTTAATCAAATTTATACTTTATTTGAGTCTAACTTATTAGACTTAATATTTAAGCGTTACTTAAATTAGGCTTAAATAACCTTAAATTCTAGTTAAGTCTAACTTTGACTAGACTTAATTAGATCTTAAGTTTTACTTAATAATAGTTGAACAGTCTTTAAGTTCTAATTAAGTCTAATCTAATTAGACTTAATTAACCTTTAAGTATTATTTAAATAAGACTTAAACCTTAATTAAGTCTATTTTAACTAGACTTAATTCAAATCTTAGGTTCAACCAATACTAAACCCAAGTTAACTTAGACCTTAGGTTCAACCCACATTGAACCTAAATCAATATATCTAATTTAGGTTCAACCTAAACTGAACCCAAATTGACTTAAACCTTAAGTTCAACCCACATTGAACCTAACTCAATATATCTAACTTAGGTTCAACTTAAACTGAACCCAAGTTAACTTAGACCTTAGGTTCAACCCACATTGAACCTTACTCAATATATCTAACTTAGGTTCAACTTAAACTGAACCCAAGTTAATATAGACCTTAGATTCAACCCACATTGAACTTAACTCTATATATCAAACTTGAGTTTAAACAGACATGAACTCAAGTTAACTCAACTTTAGATTCAATCTACAATGAATCTAACTTAACACTTCTAACTAGAGTTCAAACAGACATGAACTCAAGTTAAATCAACTTTAGATTCAATCTCCATAGAGTCTAAATCAACACTTCTAACTTGAGTTCAAACAGACATGAACACAAGTTAACTAAACTTTAGATTCAATCTACATTGAATCTAACTCAACAATTCTAACTTGAGTTCAAACAGACATGAACTCAAATTACTTCAACTTTAGATTCAATCTACATTGAATCTAACTTAACACTTCTAACTTGAGTTTAAACAAATATGAACTCAAGTTAACTCAACTTTAGATTCAATCTACATTGAATCTAACTTAACACTTCTAACTTAGGTTCAAACAGACATGAACTCAACTTAACTCAACTTTAGATTCAATCTTCATTGAATCTAACTGAACACTTCTAAGTTCAAACAAACATGAACTTAAGATTAACTCAACGTTTCTTCGACCCAACTTAAATTAAGCAATAAATTCAAACCACATTGAACTGAAATAAATTTTTGACTCAAAATCAATTAAAGTTCAAACTACTTTAAAGAACAAATCAAAGATATTAGATTGAAACAACATTGAATCTAATTATCAAAAGATTTTATCTAAGTCTAATTCATATTAGACTTAACAATTCTTCAAAATTCAAATGACATTGAATCTAAAATTCTAAAATCTAACTCATGTTAGATTTTATCAGAGTCTAACAAAATTAGACATAACATTTTATCCGAGTCTAAGATTTTAAAGTCTAACTTATGTTAAATTCAATATAAGTCTACTTTAGACTTAATCAAAATTATTAGATTTAAATGACAATGAATTTAGTTTCCAAACATCATAACAATATTTGATCTGAATCTTAAAATTCTAATAAAATTGAATCTAAATTTCTAGATCGAATCAGATCTTAAACATGATTTCTCAAATCTAATCGAATTTTTAGATTCAATCGACAATGAATCTAAACTCCAAAAAATCAAATGACATCGAATCTAAATTTTCAAAACTTGAATCTTTAGGTTCAAAAGACATCAAATCTAAGATTTTGACATGAAATGACAAAAGTCTTAAAAAAATCGTAAACAACCTAAAACTTTCCAACATAAAATTAAAAAATGAGATATTAAAACTTAAATGGAACCCTAATGAACAAACATCACTGAATGCAACTTGAACCCCAGTGCTCTTATTCTACGAAGATTTCTCAGATGACGCAATCTTGGTTATTGATAGAAGTTTTCCAGTCCTGGTTTAAACACCTTTCAGACTAAGTCGATTAAGACCCCTGATGTCCCTAGGACGATAGAGCCAGCGACAACTTGACCAGGTTATCCAAAATGTAACTGAATAAAATAAAAGATTTAAAAAGAAAAATCGACATTATTTCTTTTAAATCTGACATCATTTTTCTTTGCTGGATGAAATAAATTTTTGTTTTAGATTTTATTTCCATATTATCGGGTGTGCTAACTCTATTTTGCAGGATGATTAAAATGAAACAACTACATTAATTTTGTTCTAGATTTCCTTTGCATGTTATATGGTGTGTTAACTCTATTTTGCAGGACTACATTCCAAAGACGGGATAAATGACATTGACAAAACCAAAAAAACAACATTAAAATGACAAAACCAAGACAAAATAAAACCAAAACTTTTAGGATAACCATCAAACAAATGACAAAAATGACAATAAAATGACAAACTTCAATATAAAACAAAACAAAAAAATGACATAGTAAATGAAATTGACAAAACAATTAAAAATGACAAACAACAAAACAAAACAAAAAATTACCAAATCAAACCTTTAGGGTAGTATGACACATTACCCTTCGGATTGAAAATTGATATTTCTTTCCTTAAAACATTTAGGAAACAAGCAATTAACATTAATCAGATGTTTTCTTTGACAATCATATATGTCTAAGATGTAATTAACTATAGGAGCTTGCTTTTATAAGAGATTTAAAGGACTCAGAATAGATATTCCTTCAAAATCTCTGGTTACCAAAATCTCAGTCTTACAAAGAAGTTCTAGGATAAGGTATTCTAAAATCTTCTCTTATAAGAATTATCATCGACATCCCTTTTTCTATTGTTTTCTATCTTATTAGCCCTTACTTTTTTTAATTTTCTTATTATCTAAGGATCCTTTTACAGGATCCAAAGAAATGATAAATATTGAAGATTAGGGCAATATTATAGAAAAACAAAGTGGCGACTCCAAAACAACATTGACATTAACACAGAGAAAATCTCCTACAAGCCCTAAAATGCTGATAAAGTCTTCTACTTCTCTGCTTGGATTCTTGAAACATTGCTCACAAATTAATTTCCTCGAATGCATTGGATCAGTGTATCTATCCTGAGCTTTTGAACTTACAAATTTGCTTGAATCAAAAGACGCTTTCCCCTTGCTCTTCTTCATCCTTAGTGTCATTTCTGAAAATCACATTAAATTCAAAATAAATTCTAAAATCAAACCTAAATCACTATATCTAACTTCTAAATGCTTAAACTCAAATTTCTATGTAATATCCATAAAGTTTTCTTAAATTTTCATAATAAATAGTAAATTTTGAATTTTCCATAATGCACTCGAAATCTAAGGTGAAAATAAAAAAAATTTTACATAGAAGAGAAGCTTTAACTTTGAGAACAAGAAAACTAGCAAATTTAGCCCAATTTCATGAAGTTTTCTTCACTTTTAAGGATGCCCAAGATCAAAAATCGTGAAAGCCCAAAGAAGAAGATGATTCTTGGGGCAAAAATGGTGTTTTTTCGGCTCAAAATTTCACTTAAAACCATTCGCAAACTGGTTTTCATGAACTGGAGCTTAAGCGCGACTGGTTAGGCTCTTAGGCACTAGTGCACAATTTTTGATATTTTGAATTTTTGATTTAAATTCACATCTTCTTAAGTTAACCACCTCTAAATGGTCTTTTTAAATGTTAATAACTATTTTCTTCCCCTTCTATTCTCCTCTCTCTTAGAAATTCACAATTTAGATTCGATCACACTAACACAAAATTTTCACACAAACAAAAACTTTCATTCACAAGTTCAACAAATAAAAACACAATTCACAATACTAATCTGCACTCCAAAAAAATTTTGATGAGATAACATCTAAACACCTCACAACATAAAATAAATTTAATGTCAAACACTTAAAACAAACAAATACAAACATCAAGAAAACTAACTAAGCTTTAAACTTAATTCTTTTCTCAAATAGGTGGAACATATCTCTGGCCATCATTTTCTCCTTCTGAACCATTTGATACATAGATTTGATAGAACAGACGATGATGCAGAAATCTTATTGAATCCTCTTCAAACCACTTGTTCTTTAGATACATCTCTTTATTCGCTTCTTCAATATAACTTGTATGATTAAATTGCATTTTAAGTTTTCATCCAATATGCACTCAGTGAGCATTAGTTTCATTTACCTTTGCCTCAATTACAGCCACACCAACCTCAATTTTTGCAATCTTCTCCGCTATTCCTTCTATACTGACGGCTAGGAATCCTTTGTAAAACTCTTGCACACTTTAACTTAAAAATTTCTTCTTGATGGCCTCAATTCATTCTCCCAAGAAGACATATTTGCAAAATAATAACTTTTTTTCAACTCAAATCTCTCTTCACTTAGACTTTAGAATGAAAGTTTGGGGAGGGGCAAAAATTGATTCAATTTCATGCTATTTATAAAATTTGGAGGAGCCTACCAACTTTGCTCGTTTAAAAACCACAAAATAATGTTCAAAACAATTTCTCTATGTTTTGAACTTTTGCGCTTAAGTGCTAAATATGGGCGCTTATGCTCCGATGCTCATTTATGCACAGGTCAGCTTAACGTTCAAATATTCATTCTAACACGTCTAAGACATCAATTAAGGTCTTAAAATTCAAAATAATACCATAATTTTCTAAAATAAACACAACAACATAACATTAAAAACAAAACCACACTAATTTTGACATCGTTAGCACAACGTATCCAGCGCTTGTTCTGGTTGACCCAACATCATAAAATCATTCAATTTAGTTTGCACCCTTAAGAAATAGGTATTCAGTCTATGATCATTAACTTTGAATATTTTATGGGGTTTAGGATCTTTGGTATCCACACTCCATAAGGATAAAGTTTTATCATAATAAATGGGCCCAACCATGTGGAATTAAGTTTTTCTAAGAGTAATCTTAAGCTTGCATTATAAAGCAAAAGTTGTTGTCCTGACTTAAAATATTTAGTAAGAATCCTCTGATCATGCCACTTCTTCATCTTATCTTTATAAATCTTAGCAATCTCATAAGATTCATTCTTTATCTCTTCTAGCTCATTTAATTGCAATAATATCTTTTCACCAGAATCCTTCAAATTATAGTTAAATTCCTTAATAGCCCAATATTCTTTATGCTCAAGTTCAACTGGTAAATGACAAGCTTTCCTTATATTAATCTGTTTGGGGAGATTTCTATAGGAGTTCTATATGCAATCCTATAAGCTCATAAAGCATATTAGAGTTTGACTGACCAATCCATTTTTGTTGGATTTATAAATTTTTTTTAAATTATTTTAATTTCTTGATTGGATATTTCAGTCAAACCACTTGTTTGAGGATGATAAGCAGTAAAAATTTGATGATTTATATGATATTTCTTTACTAGATCACTCTTGGCATTTTAAATCTACAAAATATGTTTGCTCTTAAAACAATTATGACACATTGTGCATCACATCGAGGTAAAGCAACAACTTCTTTCCATTTAGATTCTACTATTAAAAAAATATAAAAATTTCCAAAAGATTGATTAAATGGTCATATGAAATCTAATCCCAAATCGTCAAATATTTCATCTTCCAAAATATAATTGAGGGGCATCTAATTTCTTCTAGAAATATTGCCTACACATTGACAACAATCACAATTTTTAATATAAGCATTAACATCTCTAAAGATCGTAGGCTAATAAAATCCAGATTGCAAAATTTTGTATGTTGTTTTATCAACACCAAAATGTCCCCAAAAATCAGAATAATGACATTTTTGGATAATTACATAAGTTTCTTCTAAAGGCACACATCTTCAAATAATAAGATCCTTCCTTTATTTATATAAAAATGGGTCATCCCAAAAGTAAGTCTTAGCTTCAGATAAAAATTTCCTCTTTTGTTGGTGTGTCAGACTATAAGGTATAATATTTTTAACAATAAAGTTCACAAAGTCTGCATACCATGGAACACACCATCCACTAATATTGAACAATTTTTCATCTGAAAAATGTTCATTAATTTCTTTTTCAAAATAGAGTGAATTTTTATATTAAAGCTTTGATAGCTGATCAAAAATTTGATTATCAGCTCCTTTCTATCTACTATTCCAAAATCAATTTCTTGCAAAAGAAGAATCCATCATATCTGTCTTGGTTTCACATCCTTCTTTTTCATTAAATTTTTAAAAGCAGAACGATTTGTATATACTACACATTTCGTTCCAATTAAGAATGATCTGAATTTATCAAAAGCAAATACTATTGCTAATAATTCTTTCTCAATTATGGTATAATTAATTTGAGCTTCATTTAGAGTTTTACTAGCTAGTAAATTACTTTGAAAATTATATTTCTATCCCAAAACAGCTCCAATAGCATAATCACTTACATTACACACAGCTCGAATAGCATAATCAATTACATTATACATGAATTCAAATGGTTTTTTTTAATCTGGTGAAACAATAATAGGTGCAACAACTAAATTTTCTTTTAATAGCTCAAAAAAATTTTGACACTCCTTATCAAAATTAAAAATTACATCTTTTTTGAGTAAATGGCATAGTGGCTTAGTAATTATTGAGAAGTCTTTAATATATCACCTGTAGAATCCAGCATATCCTACAAAACTCTTAATTACCCTCACATTTTGTTAGGTGAGGTAAATTAGCGATCATTTTAATTTTTACAGGATCTACCTCCATACCTTTCTATGATATATGATGTCTCAAAAAAATTCCTCCTGCTACCATAACTGGCATTTTTCCCGGACTCAAATTACAATATTATAACCCTAAGGTTCTTTATTCTATATCTTCTGTTTATGGAAAACCGTTGAAACTTGATGCGGTTGGCCACTTATTTTCCAATTGCTTTCATGCTCATCCGGAATTGCGTAAGAACAAACCAAGATCTAAATTGGATTCAGATTTGACTCAAGAAACTGGGCCTAATTCGGATACTACCTTACCCAATCAAGAAAAGGGTGGTCCATCTGCTTTGGCCTCTGATTTGGCTCTTGTTGTGATGAACCCCTCTTCTGATAAGATCTTGAATGGTATGATCTCCTCTAATCTGAATCTTTTAAATACTTTTTCTCATTCTATTCCTCAGACTTCTTTAACTGGGAAAATGCTATTTCTACCTCTATTAAAGTTAATTTGCCTAAACCTATTATTTCTTCGATATTCTTGTGAATAATTCTGTTTCTCCCGATCCTCGCATTGATGTTGATAAGCGACTTACACCGTCCGTTCAAACTATTGATAATTCTTTAGCTCTTGATAATTCCGTTTCTCTTCGAGCTATCGGGAATGATGAAATGAGTAATTCTCCTACTACCAATCTGACCCTTGTTGGTTGTGATGATAAGGAGGATTGGATTGTTCAAAAATCTTCGAGGAAAAGGAAGATAAAATGTAACGAGAGAGGCTGACTTTGTTTATCATGTTACTAGATCTTCACAATTGAAAGATCAAGTTGTCTGGGTTACAAGAGGTTGGAAAGGTTAATCAAGATCATGAAGCTTAATTCAATGGTTTGGAATATTAGGGGTATTGCAAAAAACAATGCATCTAATCGTTTAAAGAATTTAATTCGTACTTATAAGTTCTTATTCTTTGGTATTCGGAACCTTTAGTTGCTACTGCTAATAATGATGTCTATTTGAAGAAATTTAGCTCTTATAATTCTTTCACTAATAACAATAATAAAATTTGGTTTTTTTGGAAGCATTGTTTAGATGTTGAGATTCTTATCAATCACAATCAATTCTTACATGCTAGAATTCATTGTGATAATGACTCTTTTCTTTTTACCTTAGTCTATGCTAGTTGTTTGAAGCGAGGATAAGTTAGATCTTTGGCATCTTTTTTCCACTCTTAATCCCGAGAATGAAAAATGGTTTATGGGAGGCGATTTCAATATGGTTTCTTCTCCAATCGAAAAAAAGGTGGTATTGCTCCTAATCTTAATCTTATGGATTGTTTTAATAATGCTTTTTTAAAGGCGAGGTCTTTATGATATGGGCTATAAAGGTAACCCCTTTACCCGGTATAGAAGACATACTTTTGAGAGACTTGGATCGTTTTGTTGCTAATTCTCTTTGGTTGAGGTCTTTCAGCCATTACCGGGTTCTTCATCTTGTTATTGATGCTTCGATCATGCTCCTATTATTCGAACATTATCAATCCTTCTTCTAGTCATACTTATCATTTTAGTTTTTTAAAAGCTTGGACTATGCATAAGGATTATACTAAGTTTTTGAGAGATAATTGGCATGTCGATTTACATGGTTCTAATGGTTTTCGTCTTTGGATGTTGCAAAAAGGTTTGGCTAAAAATCTTAAGCACTAGAATTGGCATACTTTTGGTAATTTACATAGAAATGTTGAGTCTCTTGAGGCTAATCTTCAAAATCTTGAAAAGAATTATGCTAATGATCTCATTGATATGAATATGCTTCTTCAGGCCCAGAATCTGTTGTCTGAAGCTATTGCTAAGGAGGAATGTCTCCTTGCTCAGAAAGCTTCTAGGCTGAACTTTTTGCAGGGTGACAGGAATACTAATTATTATACTGCTTGTATTACTTCTCGCAGGAACTTCACTTCTATCCATACTATGTATAATAAGGATGGTGTCCTGCTCACCAATCTTCATGACATCATTCAGGATGGTGTTGATTATTTTACTAATATGTTTAGTGATACTCAGCCCTATTTAGAGATTGTTGATAAAACTTTATATCATGATGTTAAAGCTTTCAATAACAATGTTCTTACTGCTATTCCTAGTCCTGCAGAGATTAAGGCTGTGTTGGATACTATGGATGAGGGGCGTGCTGCTGGCCCTGATGGGTTCACTGTGGAATTCTATAAAAATGGTTGGGATATCATTCATAAAGATGTTATTAAGGTTATTCAAGATTTCTTCATTGGTAAGGATTTACCTAAGTACTTTAAAAGTTCTAATATTGTTTTAATTCCTAAAATCAAGAATCCTACCCATTGGAGTGATTTTAGACCTATAAGCCTTAACACTGTGATATCTAAACTTATTTCCAAAATTATTGTGAATAGGTGCAACCCCTTCTTAATTCTATTATTAGCATTAATCAAACTGCTTTCTTGAAAGACAGGAGTATCTGTGATCATGCTTTACTGGTTCAAGAATTACTCTTGGACATTGATTCTAGACATCGTGATGGTAATGTTTTCTTTAAGATGGATATTAAGAAAGCTTTTGATACCATTTGTTGGGATTTTATTATGGATGTGCTTCATGCTATTGGTTTTAATGATACTTTTTGTTCTCTTATTTCCAGAATTCTTAAGAATAACTATTACTCTATCCTTATTAATGGCAACAGTTATGGTTTCTTTGAAGCTCATAGGGGTATCAAACAAGGAGATCCTATCTCTCCATATTTATTCATTCTTGCTTTTGATTACCTTTCTAGAAGATTAAATAGATTATATCATGATTTCCTTCTTTAAACTATAAGCATAAAGGGCATATTAGTATTTCTCATTTATGCTTTGCTGATGACTTGATTATTTTCAGTAATGCTAATAAACGTTCCATTAAGAAAGTTTGGAATGATCTTACTATTTTCCAGACTATGTCTGGTCTTTATTTTAATGTTTCTAAATGCTCCTTTTATTGTGACAAGAAGATCACTGTTGCCAAGAAAGACTGGCTTTGTACTTATACTGGTTGCAGGAATGCTTCTCTTCCTCTTTCTTATTTGGGCTTTCTGCTTCACAAGGGCAGAAATAGAACTGCTCTTTTTAATACTTTATTTGAGAAAATCAGGACTAAAATTTTCAATTGGGAAAATTCTTTTCTTTCTTTTGGTGGCAGAGTTACTCTTCGTAAAAGTATCCTTACTTCTCTTCCCCTTTACTCTCTTCAAGTTATGAATATGCCTTCGGTCTTATTCGGAAAATAGAAAGACTTTTTAATAAGTTTCTTTGGGATGGTAAAGGTCATTCCTCTTATCATTGGAAAAGTTGGAATAAGCTATGTAAGCCCACCGATAAAGGTGGTCTTGGTTTCAGAAGTCTTAGTGACTCTATTAAGATTAATTATATGAAGCTTTGGTATCGTTTTCGTAAGGACAATTCTCTTTGGGCTTCTTATCTCAAGGATAAATATTGTTCTCAGTGCCATCCTTTAAAGGCTGTTTATAATAAGGCTTCCTTTATTTGGAAAACTATGCTTAGTGTAGCTAAGCAAACTGATGATTTACTCAGTTGGGATGTGGGTAAGGGTGATTGCTCTTTTTGGTTTGATGACTGGACTGGTTTTGGTCCTCTTGTAAACTGGTATGGGGGGCCTTTTGATATTGATGTTAAAGTCAAGGACTTTTGGCTTGATAATGGTTGGTGTATGGATAAACTTTTCTCTATTCTTAATAGCATTGATGCTAATTACATAGCTACTATTCCTATAACCAATGATAAGAAGGATGTTCCTATACCTAAAAGTAAGTTGGGTGATTCTATTGCTAAAACCTTTGCTGATACTTTTCATCAGCCGGCTGGCATGGATCTTAGCTGGAATTGGAATAAGTGGATCAAGCCTTCGATTTCTTTCTTTATTTGGCGGGTTTTTCATAACATTATTCCTACTGATGATATTATGAAGCTTAAGGGTTTACGTCTCCCTTCTCGTTGCTCTCTCCGTCATATGCGGGAAGAAACTTTAGAGCATATCTTTATTCATTGTGCTTTCTATCTTGGTATTTGGAAGCGAGTTTTTAATCAGTTGCACTTACCTTTTCCTTCTAATGGTTTCAATTCTCTTAATGAGATTTTTCATTACTTGGAGTAATTTAGGTAAGAATTTTTCTTAATCGTTCTCGCTTGTGGTAATCTGGTTTCTTTGGATTACCGAAATGAGTGTAAGCACAATGGTAAGGCTACTTCTACTCATCATACTTTCAGTCTCATTTGGAGTTATTTGATTAAATGCTTATTATGGCTACAGGGTACTAAATTAGGTTGCGGTAAGCTTTATGGTTTATTGAGATTGTTTAATATTCCTATTATCGCTACTAGCAGCACTCCGAATGTTACCGATTCCGTTAGCTCGGACTAAACTCGCTCCCCTTTTATTAAGCTCAATCTGTGATGGTTGTTGGCTGCCTACGAATGCTAGTGTTGGGGGCATTTTTCGTGATGCTTTGGGGCTTCCCTTTACTTGGTTTGCTTCTAAAACTCTTTCTTCTTCTCCTTTAATTGTTGAAGTAGAAGCAGTGGTTTTTGGTTTGTATATGGCTCTTACCTGTGGATGGAATTTTATTGTTATTGAAACTGACTCTTTATTGTTATGGAAGTACTGTACTTTACAGATTCCTCATCATTGGACGCTCAATGTAATTATGAAGCGCATTTTTTGGTTGGCTGCACACTTCACTATTCATTGGTTGCATGTTAAGAGGGATGGAAATAAGGCTGCTCACTGGATTGCTAAATGTGGTTTACAGCTGAACTCTCCTCTCATTTCTACTTATATTCCTCATGCTTTAATGGGGATTTTATTATACTGATTGTGCTTAATTTGTTTTGTTTCTTAGTTTTTGTCGTGTCGTGTGTGTGAGTGTGGATTGTATTTTTTTCTTTTTTGGTAAGAGGTCCTTATATTCCTCTTTTTTGCGTGAGTTGTATGGTTTTGTGTGTAGATAGGATCTCTTTCCCGGGCTGTATTTTTTTCTTTTTATGAAACGCGTAGGGAGCCAAGTCTCCTTTAACTAAAAAAAAAAAAAAAACTGGCATTTTTCCCAATTAAGGACTAAATTTGTTTCTTCACAACATTTAAGAACTCATGATAAATATTCTAAACATGATTTAAATGAAGTTCCAAACACCGAAAAGTCACCTATAAAAACTTCAATTCCTTTTTCCAATTAAATCACAAAAAATAGCCATCATACATCTTTGAAATATAGCAAGGGCATTACATAAACCAAAGGGCATTCTTTTAAAAGCAAATGTACCAAAAGGACTGGTAAACGTTGTTTTCTCTTAATCCTTAGGAGCAATTTGTATTTGGTGATAACTAGTATATCCATCTAGAAAACCAAAGTATTTATGTCCGGCTAGGCTATCCAGCATTTGATTTAGAATGGGTAATGGAAAATGATCTTTCCTAGTAGAAAGGTTTAATTTTCTATAATATATGCATATTCACCATCCTATAACTTGTCTTATCTGTTTTAGTTCATTTTCTTCATTAATATTTATAGTCACTCCTCCTTTCTTTGGAGCACAATGTATTAGGCTAACCCATACACTATCTGAAATAGGATAAATAATCTCAGTATCTAACCCCATTAAAATTTTTTTCATAAAATTTCTTTCTTAAAATTTCTTTCATAATTGGGTTTAATTTCCTTTGAGAATCAGCCCTGGGTTTGCAATTTTCTTTCATAAGAGTTCAATGCATACAAATTGAAGGACTGATTCCTTTAATATTAGTAGAAGTCCTTCTAAAGACTTTCTTTCTTCAAAATTTTCAATAAACACTCTTCTTCTTCTGAAGTTAAAATCAAAAAAATTATAAATGACAAAGTAGATGAATCACCTAAAAAGTCATAGTTTAAATCTTTCATAAGTAACTTCCATTCAGTTCAGTAGATTTCTCAATTGATGGATTAACATATTTGTCCTTTTCCATTATGTCCAAAATTTCAAAACTTCCTTGAACAAATTTGATCTTTTTAAATAAAATCATTACAATATTCTAATTCCTCTTCTTGCTCGTGTTCCAATTTTTTCATTTTGGATTTCTCTTCATAAGTTTTTTTTTTTAAATGGAATTCACTAAGGTATATTATTACATCCATCTTGAAACATTCATCATCTTTACCTTTTGTAGGGTATCTTATTGATTTTGAAATCTTAAAAGTAATCATTTGATCATTGACTCGAATAATTAATTCCCTTTTTTGCACATCCATCATTACTCTTCTTGTAGCTTAGAAAGGTCACCCCACAATGATAGGTATCTCTTTATCATCCACCATATCCTACACAATTAAATCAATAAGAAAAATAAATTGATCTACTTTTACCAAAGCATCTTATATAATTCCCTTAAGATATGTTATCGAACGATTTGCTAATTGCAAAGTTACAGTGGTAGGGGATATTTCTCCTAATCCTAGTCTTTAAATAAAGATAATGGCATAATATTAATGCTTGCACTTAAATCACTAAAGCTTTTCCATAAAATTTGTCTCTTATCACACATGAAATTGTGAAGCTTCCAGGATCTTTAAGCTTTTAAAAAAATCTTTTCTCAATTATAGTACTACACTCCTCACTAAGTGCAACTATCTCATTATCTTCAAACTTCTTTTTTCTGTTAAGAATATCCTTTTTAAAATTCACATAACTTGGCATTTGTTCTAAGGCTTCAACAAATGGAATATTAATTGTATGCTTTTTAAAGATTTCCATAAATTATGAAAATTATTTATCCAACTTTTGTTGACGAAGTCTCTGAGGAAATGGAGGTGGTGGTGGTTTTTTAGGTCAATTTTAAGTGGAGAAATAGGTCTCTCAAAACCTTTTAGAGTGTTCTCTTTAGGTTTTTCAATTTTTTCTCTCTCTATTTCAATCTCTTTTTGAACTCTACCTTCCAACTCTCTTCTACTTCTAAGTTGAAAAACCTTTACTTTCTCTTTATTCTAGCTATTTCAATTTACTTCTATATTACTAGGAAGTGTTCCTTGGGTTCTATTACTTAATGAATTTGCTATTTGTCCAAATTATTCTCAATATTACTAATTATAGCCCCTTAACTTTGTAATTGATTTCCCATTTGTAATACCACATCTTCTATAGACAACTTCTTATCCTTAAATTGTGGATTATTGTTAAAACATGGGGGATAATTAGGTCTATAATTACAATTGCTTTGGCTGTTATAGTTCCCCAATGGGTTTGCTTGGTTGTTTCATATTGCAGATTAATACCACTAGAATTATTATTATTCCAATTAAAGTTAGGATGTTTTTTCCAACATGGGTTATAATAGTTTTAATATGGGTTATTTGACTTATTATTTGTAGTATTTAAAGTTTCTATTGATGTTTGAGTATCTACTATTTGGCCTAATGAATTCTCTTCAATCGTTGGAATTGGTATATAAAAAAATTCAATCCAAATTGATCCACCTTCCATGAAATTATAGCAACTTGATTTACTAATATTGTAAAAGCATCAGATTCATGAATATTGGCTATCTTCTTAGGATGTACCCTCTCAGAAGGCCATTGAAACTTATTAGTTGCTATTTCTTCAATTAAAGCATAAGCATCATGAAATGGTTTTGACATTAATGAACCATCAATAGCAGTATCGGCAATAGATCTAAGAGATCCAACTAATCTAATATAAAAAGTTTAAATAATTAACCAATCTAACTCAGCACGGTGTGGAAACTTTCTTAGGAGTTCTTTAAATCATTCCCAAGCTTCATAAATAGATTCCCTTTCATACTGAAAAAAATATGTAATATCATTTCTGAGCTTCGTAGTTTTTGATGGTGGAAAATATTTAGTATGGAATATATGCGATAAATCACCCCGAATTCTGATAGATCCAAGTGCTAATGAATTCAATAATATCTTATCCTTATCCCTAAATGAGAATGGAAAAATCCTAAGTCTAATAGCATCCTTCGAAATAATATCATATTTAAATGTAGCACATTATTCTAGAAAATTGGCAAGATGTAGGTTTGAATCTTCAGTTATTGCTCCCCAAACTAATTATTTGATATCATTTGGATAATTGAAAGTTTAATTTCAAATGAATTAGCAGATACAGTAGGATTTTGAATACTACCATGAAGTTCATCCACTGTAGGGTTGTGTAATCTCTTTAAAGTCTATATTTTTGATGAATTTTAGCATATTCATTATTTTTTTAATACTTTGATGCATAACATTTCATGAAATTTTTAAATTTTTTCTGTATTTTTATTTTTTTTATTTTTTATAATAGTTCTTTTTAATTCAGAATCGTAGGGCACTATTCTTTCAGAATTTGAACTACGCATATACTATTACAAGACAACATTAAAAATAAAATAACACCACACATAAACTTTATTAAAAAAACAAAAATATTCTATAAAAAGTTTAAATAAGGCATTCTAAAAATAGAAATGTGTTTTTCTAAAAAGTCCTTAAATATTTTAAAATTTTCTTTTCAATTTCCCGGCAACGACGCCAAAAACTTGATCCCGATTTCTAGTAGTAATATGATTTATATATATGATATAATATTCAATTTTACTTTAATAAAATTTCCTTTTTTTACAACGGCACAAAAGAATTGATTTCGATGTAAATAAGAGTTCAACAGTTATATTTAAATTTAGGGATTCTACACAAGTATACAAATCATGATTAAGTAATATAGGACTTTCTGATTAAGCCCCAAAATATCAGACCCACAAGAATCTTGTAAATTTTTAATAAGGAATTAGATCAGAAAATCTATTTAGAAAAAGACACTAATTTAAATAGTAGAAAATATCAAAGTATTGAAAGGCGATTCATTTTGGTAATTTTTAATATTTTAAAATAAAGTAAACAATTAACTAATTCTAACGAGATTTTTGAAAGATAAAAGAAGTATAAATGAAAATATCTTTTTCCTTATCATGATTAAGCAAAAAGTATAGAAGTTCTATTCTGGAAGCATTCAAAACAGCATTCAAAATATGTTGTGCTAAATAGGAGCAACATTATTCTTTACCCTTACTAGAGATGCTATAAAGAACATTGGCTAGTTTAAAGTTTGAATAGTTTTGAAGAAGGGTTAGGTAGGGAAGATACTAGCTCTCACTCTAGAGTACACTTCTTTCCCTCCATGTGGGGGCTAACATCTCGTATCAAAATCTAAATAAATAAACCAAATTGGGGGCTTTACTTTGTCACCCTAAAATCCTCTAATTTTACACCCATTAAAGTATATTTCCATATTTATTTGCACAAAATTAGATGAATTACATTCTCATCCATACAATCTCATGAGATTTCTACCATTACTAACTTAGAAAATACCATTACAGATCTTACATGTTCTCATAACAAATGTTAACATCTTAATTGGCCAAATCAAAAGGTAAATGAAGTGCAAGGTTTAAATCATCACAACTTATTCCAGCATTAAAGATCAATACTTCCATAACTTCCATCCAACACTTAATTAATTTTCATTTTAAGAAAAATGAGAAAAAAAGCTAATCAGAATCTATGGAGAAAGCATAACAACAATTAATTTTACAAGTAGCAATCATGTAGAAATATAAGAAGTCTTAATTACAACCAAATGAAGTACAAAGATAAAAAAATTATCTTAAGTTCCTCTCCACCAAACTCTTGAAGTTCCTTTGAATCTCTTCCTTTCTCTTACAAGCCTCCCTAGAACTAATCACCCAACCCTAGAGAGTTAAATCTATCTAATACAATGGATTTTTTCTTAGAAATCTCTACCCACCTTCCCTTCCACTAGAAATGACATAAGTGTTAAGAAACACTAAGTAATAATCCTACAACTTCCTACTACAACTACACTTATCTAACTCTCTCCACACACCCTTTTTAGCCTCTGTAAATTCTCTTCAAGTCCTTTCTTTTATATTTTCTCAAAAAGGTACCTTTGTTTCTCTTCAAAATGTGTCTGTATCCAATGAATCTTCCCAAAAGATGCATCTATTCAGGAGCTATTTGAATGTAATTTGGTGACATTTATAAGTTACCCACGTTTGTAGCAATGGTTGCCTCAAACACCGCTTCAAAATTTACCAAAAATTCTTTAAAATTCCATTGCAAATACCCTGTGCTTAACTGCGGGGCCTTTTGTGCTTAGACGCGGTCTTCTCTTTTTGCTAGCACTTAGGCGCCAAATCAAGGAGCTTAGGTGCCCCAGTTTAATTTAATACCTTCTTCATTTTTGTTTCAAATTTGATCCTTTGCACTCCTTTCTCTATACCATTTAATTGTACCTAAAGGATAGACACACAAATACCTTCTATGAAAGTGCAATATCATCAAAAATTGGTATAAAAATGTGTACAAAAATATTATATATATATATATATATATATATATATATATATATATATATCGGTTTCTTAACTAAGTTTTGAAACATCCTGGGTAATACTTCATCTTTGAAAGAATAAACTCAATTTAATCGATCTATCATGTTTAGACTTATCCCTTGTCTGCCAGATACGGACTCTGCTGAAATTGTTACTGATCATACTACTGACTGTTTTATTGAGCAGGCTTGGCATCCTGCTGGTTGTTTCGTTGTTACCGTTGGTAACTCTGTCAAGGCTGTTCAGCTTAAATTCATATCGGATGCTTACCTTTTTCCACTGCTGCTACCGTCTCGGACTTTTTCTCAAATTTTTTTATTGGCTTCGGCTTCACAGACTTATCCAAAAATCTAAGCTGCTTAGCCTCCTCTTACAGACTCACAGCCTTTCTAAGTAACTTCTTGAAGGTCTTAATGGTGAAACCATTTAGTAAGAAGGCTATCATACCTTGGATGCTCTAGATCAAAATCTTAATTGCATGTTGCTCTTACAATTATGGTTTACACTTCATGCTCAAATTTCTCTAGCGCAAGATGTATTTGACCAAATTCTCATTTGTTTCCTGTCTCATGACCATAAGATCACTGACAGTGATATAGTGTTGAGCTCTAGTAAACTTCTTGATGAATAGATCTTTCAATGTTGAAAAGGTCTTGACTGAGCTGTTAGGTAACTCAGCATACTAATATGTGGTGACTCCGGAAAGAGTAGTTACGAACTTGTGAAATAGCAATGCTTGTTACCCCCTATATTGCAGCAACTTGCTCGGAATTTTCCAACATGCTGACAAGGTTTTCTGGTTCCATCAAATGTTTTAAATGTCAGTGGTATGAATACTTTCGGGTATTGAATGACATCAAATTTCTCCGGATAATTTCTACTAATTAGAACTACTGCCCCCTCCTTTTGGAATGGGCTAAGGCTTCCTCAACTTGCTTCTCCACAATTTTTTAATGTCTTTTTCTATTATCATGGTCTGAGCAAGATCCTTCTTTGGCACCTCATTTTTGCTATCAGAGATGGAGTCTTTCTTCTCTAAAATATGCACAACTTCTTGTTCTTTTACTTCCGGGGAAGCAGCCATTGGAGATTGGGGTTAACATTGAAGGGTAGCCATGATGGCCATCCTCTCCTCCAGCTTCTTCTCCATATGAATGATATGTTCATCTCGAAAATGGATATCCTATTGCAATTCATTGGAGGCGTTCTCCTTGGTTGGTTGTACATCATCACGCAATGATGAAGAAGAAGCTTGGGTCTCAATGTGAGTACATCTGGATACCCTTATTCCATGTAATTTGACAAATTATAGCTTTCATCCTCATTTTTGATGTTCCCTTGATAATTCTGTGATATTGAGTCTGAGCTTCTCCATAGTATTTTTAATCAAATCCCATTTAATTATTTTGAGATCTACTAGTGATCCTTGTTGGACATCTTGTGGATCGCCAAATTAGAAGTTGACGGTCGCCGGAATGGTAATCCCGTCATCCGCTTTAAAATATATTTAATTTAATGAATATATGTAATTTTAGAAAGTAATATTTTAATTTTAAAAGTACGAGACTGAATCGATCCCACATATTTGATAGTTTAAATAAACGAGCACTACATTGCAAGCCATGATTCTACACCAAAAAATAAACACATTGCTTGATAATGAGGCTCGATTGTATAAACTACAGAAATTATGACATCCATTTTGAAATAAGAAACCTCTATGTTGACCAGAAAGTTACTGATGCGATGTGACATTATATATGCTTTTAAATACAAGAATTTGATACCACTTTTTAGAATATTTAATTCCTGGCAAATGGCTTCAAAAACTTGATGTGCGATGTTTACTTTTAATTATGAATTTATATTTAGATTTTATAATAATTATTGTAAAAATCACAATTTTAAACGCAAGTATATGTATCGTTCAAGTAATACAGGGCTCTAGTGGAGTCATGGTTATCGATCCCACAGGGATAGTGTTTTTATAAAAAAGTAAGAAATGTAAGAAATATTTTGGTATTTTTCAAATTAAAAGAAACTTATATATATATATATATATATATATATATATTTAATTTACTAACAATTTTAACTATAATCAAGTAAGCAGTAAGTAGTAATAAAGTAAAGTAAGCAGCAATTAAAATTCAATGCGAGTATAAAGTTGACTCTCCTTTTCAACTAATCCAAGATTTTTAGAATAATTATCTTTTGTGGGGAATTTAAATTATGGTATTGTGCCAAATAGAAGCATTCCTATTATTTACCCTTTGGTCCAGGTGCAAAGAACATTGACTAATCTATAGATCAGTTCAGGATATTTTATTAGTTGAATGGGTTAATTTAGGCTCACACTACTAGATGTCTAAGGGTGGCTATGGTCGGCCCTACAGTGACCCGTTCCCTTTTTATAAACCAAATTATTAGAATTTAGTATGTCACTCTAAAATTAATTAATTTTACGTCCTATAAATAATATCTTCCTATTTATTTGCACTTCACCTTGAATAACCCGCATAAAGCCTTCGACTACACAAGGATTCATGTGATATCTACCAGTTAAGAATTTATCTCCGAGATAGGTCTCAAAATTCTTCAACGAGTTTTAACAATTTAAATGGCCAATTTAAAAAGTAAACTAAGATCGAGTATTAATATCATCACAATGTTTTAAATATTTTGAAATTTAATTCTCCTACAAAATTTAATTAATTTATTATCTTTTCATAGTTGAAAGGAGAAAGATAACTAACTACTCAGAACACATTGAAATCACACAACAAAACATATTTATAAAACTTTGAACCAAGGTACAAATACTTATCTAAAGTGTTCATTCGAGTGATCTGCTGACTTCTACTGACTCCAAAGCAATGATGAAAGACTCCAACAGCAACAACACACAATAAATACTCAAAATAAACTCACTAGATACAAAGTAAAGTGGCACCCTGAGTGTGGACGAGACTAAAAAAAACTAATTAAAACTTGAGGGGGTGAGAAGGTGCTAAAAGGGGTGATTTTCTCTGTAGAATGGGCTCCTATTTATAGAGCTCTGAATTTGACCAAGGGTTGCTTAAGGCACCTCTTCAAAATTCATCTAAATACAATGTATCTTCTAGATGGTAATTGTCGCGCCTAGGCGCCACTCTTTTGACCAGGTCTTCGCACCTCTTCACTTTGGTCACAACTCTTCGCGGTTAAAACCGTTTCCCTGTGTCCAAATGCATTGTACCACATGTCCAATATATTAGGAGTAACTTCCAATCTTCTAGAAGCTCCAATAACCGCTTAACACCGTCAATATAACTGCCTAAAGTCGTCAAAAATCTTATCTGCGACTGTATCGAACTGGCGCTTAGGCGCCAGATTTTGGCGCCTAGGCGCCAGGCCAATAATTCCAATATTTTGCTCCATAAGCTCCATTTTTGCTCCTTATTGTTCCTTTTTTCCTTCTTTTTCTTTCTTGGACTCTTTTTTAATCATCTACATCCAAAAACATGAAAATACCTTTCATTAAAGCATAATATCCTTAAGAATTGAATCATAAATAAGACATAAAAATGAGTATTTTTTTAGGTAGATCAGTTACCCTATCTAAGATAAAAGATTAGATAAGGTTTATATTAAGTAGAGTCATTAAATTTTTCTATAAGGGCAAGCCCCTATAGTTAATTACATTATAGATAACCGAATTCGCCTAATAAAACTCTCAATTTAGATCAGACGTATTATCTTCATGAATTTCAAAGTTTAGGGCTTTCATGATGGACATAGGAAATTCAAATGGGAAAGGATCAAATTGGAACGTTTATTATGGAATCCAAAGGAAGAAAGGTAGGGGATGTCACGGATCCTGAGGAGAACCTCGATGACTTCCAAAACTATCCTATGGTTTGGCTTCAAATTCAAAGAAATATTATTTAATTTTCCATCCTAAAAATTTTACTAAGTAAGGATTAAATTTGCATGTTACCAATCGTACAAATAGCCTTCAAGGTAGGAGGATTTACATCGTACTGAATGACTACCACAGAATCCTAAGACAAGTTAGGGCTTATATTGCACAACAGGGTTGTATGAAAGCCTAAAGATAAGTTGAGGATTTATGTCTAACTAGGAAGACAACCTCTAAGTTTTATGGCTTGTTGTTTAATTCTAAGGAAAGAGATTTGCTGTTGTAAATGTGTTTGTTCCCTTGAAGATGTCCTCCTGCAGGTTCCCATCATTCTGCCAAAGATGTGTGCTTCAGGCTCCTCGTTGAGTATCAGTCCTAAAGGTCTGAGGTTCTAGTGGTTTTACCAGGTTTATTCAAATTTTTTAGTTTAGGTTATTGTTGTTCATGTTCAAATATTTTATTTGGGGGAATTTTAATTTAAATAGTGTGACACTGGTTAGGATTCCAAGGTTCCCTCATTCTGCATCACTATTTCCTTTTGGATTTACTTAGTCTAAACAAGTTGTTACGCTCATTTAAATAGAGGAAATCTCATTAGCAACTGTAGGTAACATCATATGAGGGATTACCATAATCCAAAAGAAGTGATTTACGAGCATTCGCTAGGTTTAAAAGTGTATTTAATTTTTGAAAACATTTTTATTCCATTTGTCTTGTCTTACAGGCATACATCGTAAAGTATACTGCTGAAAAATAAAGTACAGTAAATTAAAACGTTGTAAATAAACTATAAAAGTGTACCTGGGCTTCTACACTGCTGCATGGTCAGTGCACTAAGGCAAAACATAACTTGCATGAAATGTATATAAATTATAGGAAAGTAAGTAAGAGGAGCAAGAAAAATCTAATATAAGAAAAGTAGAATAGTATGTCCCAAGAAACACGACCAAGAAAACCCGTAGTCACGTATGGAAGACCAGAACTAAGTATAAGACTTCGATAAAGGTGGGGGCTCAGAGCTAGACTGTGTGCTTCCAGTCCTGGGGAAAGAGCTACCAACCCACAACCTATAAAGGGTAGGCCTAACCTTAATCTAAATGAATAACCACGAAACTTTATAAATTCTCATCAAAATTCTTTAATTTTTATTTAAAAGTTTTCATAATGAGTTTGTTTTAACTATTAAAAGGAATTTTTATTTTATTCTTATAAAGTAGTGTAGTCCACAGGCTACTCACTTTAATCATGCTAGGACTACTAATAACCTAAGAGCATTGGGGGCAACAGTCCCACTAAGAGTCGGCAAATAGTATCATCTCTAATTTCCTCTCCCTTATTGAAGGTCCTTGAGGTAAGAGATACTATTCTAAAAATTCCCACATTATATCGTATCACATGTTTTAGCACACATTAGCATTATTGTCATTGCCTTAGCCATATAGGCCTCAGACTTATACTAGTCTGATGATCCAAATGTGGCAAAACAATGTCACCGGTTGCTCACAAGGACTTAAATACCTTAGAGATAACATATGTTCTTGAGCATCAGGTTGTAAATGTAGGATAAGTATTTTAGGGCACTTATAGTGATTTAGGTGGATTAATGCATCCCAAGGCATAACTTGGTGGGTCCCTAAAAAATTTTAAGGATGATTCTCTCCAATAAAGCAAAATAAGTTCAATTGTCCTTCAAAACACTCAAAAGATCATAGAAGTACTCGGGGAATAACCCTAAAAAACTTTTAAGATCCTTTGAATCATTTCGAGTTCTTTCGAGTTTTTTATGTTGGTAAATTATTCATCTACAGTTAAATTAATATTTAGTGATGATGTTTCAGCTTGTGCTCAATAAATCTTATTGTTTTAGTTGTCTCATGAACGGGGTAACTAGGTGTTCACATGACAATTTATTTGCGGATTATGTCGGTGGACGCCATTACGAGCAATCTGAATTATTAAGAACACTTGATCCTTCAATTAAAGTTTGGCTTTTAGTATTCTAAGGGTATTTATGATTACTTATGTTCCATTTTCTAATCCTCGTTAAACAAGTTTGATTAAGCTTAGCTCACTACTAAGCCCATAAGGTTTCATGTGTAAATTTTTGCTTATTAAGAGTGTTGAACTAAATGGGTTTAACTCTTATCAAAAGATTTGCAATTAATTATTTGATCACCAATCGGGGCTTTAGATTAGTGAAGTATTATCTCCCTAACATAATCCCATCATTCTAGAATCATCAAATCAGATTAACCTCAAAGTCATAATGATTCAAAAAATTAAAATTTTGCCCTTTTTGTAAATAGGGATGAATTAATTTCTACCACTTAAAACCTTTGTATTTCAATCATCTAAGATAAATAATTAAAATCAATATTACCCACTTACACTTTGATTAATCCTAAATTTTAATTAGAGCTCAAAATTCCATAATTGTTGTTTTGCTCAAAATGACTTTCTGCTTGATAATTCCTTAAATTTAAGTCAAATGAATTTGAAATTTCATAGTTAATCTACTCATGAGTCAACTAGAACATTAGAGGAGAAAAAATGAATTTTATAATTTTAATTTAATTCTAATAATTATTTTAACTAGAAAATAAGAATTTTTTAAAAATATTTAAAATAAATAAGAAAATAAACCTTTTGTACTTAAGAAAATTACTAGAGGTTCAATTAGGTTAGAGGACCACTAGTAAAAAGTTTATTGATTTTTCTTCAATTACATCTTAATTTTTTTTACAATTATTAAATGGTCATTTTATGAACAAATAAATAAAAAATGCATTTTTATTATTAAAAATTATTTTTCTTTTTTATATAAATATCTCCAAACTCAAAGAGCTTAGAGAAAATTATTTTATATTTTTCTTATTTTTATTTTATTTTTAATATTTTTTAATCTAAAAAATAGGCCAAAATAAAGTAATTATTTTAACTTCACTTTTATTTTTTGTGGGTGCCCCTGATCACAAGGAACACCCCAAACCACTTTTTATATATTTTTTAAAATTTTTCTTTTAATTTATATCAGTTCTTTAAGTGAATATTTATATTTACTTACAAAAGTGATTTTTCTGTCAAAAATAATTTTAATAACCTTGGAATTTTTACAGGAGCCTCATGAAGTGGTATGCTTCAATTTGGCCCAAATTAAAGATTATTTGAATTATTTGTTTTTTTTCTTTTTTTGGTATTTTTCTTAATTTTAAAATAGAAAATAGGTTTAAGCTTTTAAAAATCTAATTTTTTATTTTTTTTAGGTTCCTCTAACCACAGTGTACCTACCAAAGTCAATTTTATAATTTCTTGTTTATATCCTATTTATTGTAGTTATTCTAAGTTAAAGACAGTGATTCACCATGAAAATTAGGGTTTCTTTTTTTAGTGATGGTCTTTGACTTTAGAAAAATATTAAGAACATCCCTAAGCATGAAAGGAATGAACACAAAAAAATTAACATTTTTATGACTATTATTATTTTTTATAGTTAAAAGAATTTATGTAGTCTTTAATTAATTAAAAATAAAATAGAAAAATAAAGTTTTGATTTTTAGTCCATAATTTTCTCCTCTATTCACTCAGCACAAGGATATACTTATATTATTTTTAGGAATTTTTTGCACCAAGTTATGATTTTTTAAAGTTTTAGTATTTAAATAAATAAAAAATGCCTTATTTTTCTACATATCCGCGAGATGCCACGTAATACAACGATGGCTCCGAAAGCCCATGCGGCGTGCTCTAGTTCGACGCTGCCATTTACATAGCCGTAATCTCAGCCCGTACTTTATGCTCCATTCCTTCGTCCGGATCGATCCTAGCCGTCTAAATAATAAATGCGTGATCCAACAGTCCTCCGTCTTCATCCTTAAAAGGTTTGAATTGAGAAACATCTGCACTCAAACCCTAATATCTCTTAACCAAATCATAAGGGGTTTGTTCCTAAACTTTCAACTGGTTAATTCGAGCACATCCATATGGTTGATCAAGCATGAAATTAAACTTCTCTTCGAATAAGATAAACTCGAGCTCAGTTTGGTGGGAAATGGTGTATAACTTAGCTCAAGTGGAGTGGCCTCCATTTGTGCTTGTAGAAGCTTCAGTGGAGTCTGACGAACTTTTTCTAAGTGTCACCTTACTCTGGGAATGGGTCTGAGTAGAACTTCTACCAATAGTTGGTGCAGCCTTGATCGAAGACTGGTGAACAGAGGTCTAAAGATGCTGATTTTAGTGGGGATCCTCTTTATTTTTTCTGGGGAAGTTTAAGGGTCAATAAATTTGAAGGTTTGTGCGGTTTTAATTTGTGACCGACAAATGTCTTGTTTTGGGTGATTTTTGGGTGAAGAAATTGACCTTTGGCAGTTGGGAAGATGGCTGGATGATCATGAGCTTGCGCTCAGGAAGGGTTGGAGAAGCTCCAGAAGAATTTTGGTAGAGTCTCCCCAAGGAATTTTCACTTCTCTATACTTGGTTGTTTGGTGGTGGTGTAAAAATAGAGGGGGGAATGTGTGTCCAATTGGGCTGGCCAGGGCGTGCAAATGTTTGCTTAGGTGAAGGGCTCAATGGCGTAAGTAACTAATGGGGGTGAGCCACACTAGATGGGTGAAATTTGGTTTGATTCATGGGGTTGTATCTCTTGGTTTTGGGTTTTCTGGCGACTAGGTCAGCCGGTCAGGACATGGCAGAGGGCTAGCTGGGTCAGGGAGCTCAGTGGAGTTTATGGCGATGGTTAGGGGGCTTGGGAATGCTGGTGGCAAGTGTCATAATGGTTTAACCATTTTGGGAGGATATGCTCAAATTTAAGGGACCTTTGGTCCATGGCTCAATTATGGGCATTAAGTGATTTGATTAACATTCTAGGGTGCTTAAGCATGACAGAAATGGTTAAAGCTTGGATCAATTTGAAGGACTTGAGGAGGATTTGGATTTAAGTTCAAAATAGGGGTTTGAGCATAAAATTTGACTTGGGATTGGCTTGGGCTTAGATGCAAACTAATTTATTGCTTAATTTAGTTTAGGATGATGTCATAAAGCAATTGGGTTGAAACTGGGGTATCATGAAGTTTAATTTGAGAGACTTTGAATTTGGGGCAAAATTAAGGGTTTTGATTAGGGTTGGATTTTGGCTAGGTTTTGGTTTCATTCGAAACAGTTTAAGGGTTCAAATTGGTCGAGGAGAATGTTATGAATAATTTAGGATTTAAATTGAGGAAATTAGAATGGTTATGAAGTTTAATTTGAAGAAATTTAGGGTTAAGGTCAAATTGGGCCAATTTATTTAAAATTGGATTTAGGGTTTAGAATTGGGTTCAATTTAGCTAGGATTTGGTTCAAATTAGGTTTATACATGATAAAAATTGATTTAGATTTGAAATTGGGAGAGTTTGAAATCAATTTGGTAAAAATTGGGGTGAGATTTCAAGAGTTTATGCACTTAGGGGCAATATAGAAAATTTTGCAAATTTTGTCTAATTATAGTGGATTTGAGTGACAATGATGATGTCGAGTGGTTCAAATTGATTTTGGGGACATTTGGAATGAATTTGGAGATTATAGGAATTATTGAGACATGAAGGGTATTTTGGTAATTTTGACAAATTTATAGGTATTTTGGGATTTTTGGGTATTTTGGTGCATTTTCTGCAATTTGAGTGGTTTGGAATGGTTTGAAATGATTTTTGAAAGAAATTTGAGAATTTTGATAATTTTGGAAAAATTAGGGTTTTAGTGGCCTTTTGGTAATTTTGAGAAAATCATGGGGTAAAGGTAAAAATTGGGAATTTCGCAAAATTGAGATCAATTGAGGATGTGTTATGCTTTTCACTTGGAATTTAAATTTTGCTCATTTTAAATTTTCTTTGTATCATCCTTTGTTTGTTAAAATTTAAGACCAACATATGGTCTTGTGCCTTTTATCAATCACACAATCGTGGCAATTCATAACACATGCTAAATCCCAGAAACACGCTTCATTGAATCTACTTCGAACATGTAGTAAAACTGCTCATAAACTGACGTCACTGAAAACAATATCACGAATGCGTGCAAGTTGAACCGCAACATCCTCATATCATATACTGCCTGCTTTGGTATGACACAAAAGTAGCAAAATCTACACGTCTGCTGATGTCATCTCGTGATCAAGCTAACCTTTTAAGCTACGCTATAGAACTAAAGTTCCCTTGCGCACACTTACAAGTACAACTATCTCACAGCTCCAATAATTGAAGTCCCTCTAAGTCCGGATCGGGCTGATATCCATACGACACCTTGCTGTCATCAATTCTTCATAATGCTACTGACACTCTTCTACGTGGTACTCCAGGGATGCAATGCATAGCCAGATCTACTCTGTTTTCCATTCAAAACAAGTACTAATCCAACTGGTAGTGGAATCTCAACTGACCCTTGGAACTCCCCTGAGCCAACTATCTGTATTTCTTTTCGAAATAGAATGATGCTTTCGCTCATGAAAGACATAGTACAGAAAGGCTTGTCGAAGTTATGGTGAGCAACGCGAGGTGGAATACAATCTCATTCTTTATAAATGTTGATAATGCAGCAGTTTGGAGTACAATCCGCCGACAATATATGTCATTCCACCATTCTCTTAATGATTTTCTTTATCACATACGGTATGGGACACTCCTCATTATTTCTCAAAATCCTCGAGGGGTAATCCTTCACAAATTTGTAACAGTAACCGCATTGGATAGTTTCCTACCTTTTCTCCTCATCCATTTCTCTGCCTCGGAATACTATTTCCTCCTTAAATGACCTACATGACCCAAGTCACGGAGGCTGAACACGCAGTCCAAAATCATGCTTTCATCACTTTATAAGAATATGACAGTGTGTAACTCAAGACATTCCAAGAAGTTGATAAAATTTCTCGGAACACATACTAAAACTCTTGTTTCCGGACCCTGCATATCGTTGCTAGCATGTAACTTGGAACAACTTGTGATTGTTGGGACTGCCTCTCTGGCTCATCTCTAAGAACAACCCGCAATTGTCGTGATTCAACAAACTATGGTATATATTGCTCAAACTCTAAGTGTTCAGCACTTTTGAACATCATTAAGGCTATTGTGTATTCTTCAATTGTTCTATCGTGCTCCAAGTGAAGAATGTTACACTCTGGACACTTTGTAAATGCTTATGCCTATGGCCTATGCATTGGTATATCTGTATTGCATCTCGGGCATCCTGCAAAATGCTCATCCGGTGAGCCCTCTAATAGTATGGGCTCATCTTGTCTATGCTCCGCGGTGAATGAATTTGACTCTGCTCCCGTGGCTGGTCATGAATCTCCTTAGGAATCAAGGTAGGCCTTGAAGCTACCCATCTGGCCAATCTTCTTTCAAGTCTATCCTATGCTCTGTGCTTATGGAGATTGGCATTCTGGCGCTGTGTATGTCTCAATCGTGCGTCTGGGTCTCTCTCTCTTAGGTAGCACTGACCTAATTTCCCTCTGGCATTGTAATCATTGACGACATCTGCTTGTTCTTCCCTGTAGAATGGTGTGCATTTGAAACTTCCTCTACTTTCCTTCTTTTTGACAATTCCCCTTTCTTAGAATTGATTCAAATTACTGACTTTAATCCTTCCTTTTCTCTGTAGCTAACCACGTTCATCGAGAGGCCTTTGCAATCCAAATTGATTTGTGCAAATTCCATGTCAAAATTTATAACACCTCCTTTTACCACTTTCTCCTCATCGAGTACGAGACTCAAGCCATCTTTAAAGGTGAAGATCAACTTCTGAATCGACATTTCCCTGCATAAAATAGGAGAAACATTAGTGCATTGAAATTCAAACTAAAAAGAACAATAGCAGTTCATTATCAAGTGAATTAATGTTATATACATATACATTTTATTCAATCAGATTTTGCAAATTTTAGAATTCATGAGAATAATTTCAAAGTGCAAAAATTTTCATTAAGAAGAATTATTTTTTTTTCTTCAAATTCTATTAAAATACTATTTGAACCCAGTTATAAACACTGGCCATATAGCTACTCTTGAAACAAAAATCATCTCTTGAAATGTCACGTTGCATAGTACTTCTTTTGGCATCGTCCATTGATCGACAACATAGGTTTTTTCACCTTGAAAATCGTCTAACTGATAAGACCCACCGTGTAGACCTTCTCCATCACGAACGCTCCCTTCCAAGTTTGTTTTAACTTTTCACCTATCTTATGGAGTGCAATTATAGGCCTTATGAGAACAAGAATAAGGTCTCTAACTTTGAACTTCCTTAGACGAACCAGCTTGTCATGGGCCTGGATCATCTTTACTTTCTAGTGCACCAAATTTTGTTGTGCTTGTAATCGTTTTCCTTTGAGAGTCTCCAATTATGCAAGTTAATGTTTGGCGTTGTCTTTTATTGTAATCTTGTTAGCGATGGTGAACTTGAGAAAGGGTAGCTGATCCTCTAGCAGAAGTACTGCTTCGGAACCGTACCCGAGTGTGTACAGCGTAGACTGTGTCGCTATCCTGACTGTCGTCTGATATGCCCATAAAGCTTCTAAAAATGTCTTGTACCATCCTCTTTTTTCCTCATCCAATATCTTCTCCAAAATCTGCATAAGCAGTTTTTTGAAGGCTTCTACCAAGTTGTTTACTCTGGTTTAGTAAATCATAGAATATTTTAAATCTATTCTGTGGCATCTGATGAAGTTGTTGATCTTTGTGCTCGTGAAAGGGGTCCATATGTTTGAAATGATTCTGCATGGAACACCGAAAATGTATACAATCTGATTTCTAAAATACTAAAGAACGTGTTGCTCTATAACGACCTGTAACGGTATCATTTCTGCCCACTTGGAAATAATATGTAGCCGCAAGAAATAATTTGTGTCCCTTGAAGTTGGAGGGTCTATTGAACCTACTATGTTCGTACCCCAACACTTGGATGGCTACAACCACTCCATACACTTGGCATTGATGACACATCTTAGCTATTTCCATACAAATGATCATCATAGCTGTCTAATAATATCCAAGCCTTTTGATCTTCATCTTCATTTTTAGCTCTGCCTGGTGAGCACTACACAATCTGGCATGCACTTCTTTGATGATATTCTACGCATCTATTCTGCTCAGACATCTCAACCACATTTGGTCAAATGATTTTCTATAATGAATATTGTTAATCAAAGAATAAGACATTGCCTTTTTCTTAATCTTATATTCCTCTGAATTATCTTCTGGAAATTTCCCAGTCTACAAATACTGAACGAATGGCCTACGCCAATCCTCAGTAACATCTGTCACTGTAACAGTTATTTCTACATTGCTCAAATTATGTAGATTGTTGAGATCGATATGTGACAGAACTTAACGTCCCTACACTGTAATGTCAATGGAGTCTTTTGGTGGACATCTGAATTCCTTAGTGGGATTAACTAATGCATCTACATGAGTATTTTTCACTCGAGGAATCCTATAGAGCTTCATACAGGAAATCTGTTCTTACTACTTCATCATATACTTGTGATAATCTGGTAGTTTTTGCTACAAAATATTTTAGTGTGCGGCCACTTGATGATAAAGAGCTGTGAGTCACCATAAATGGTGATATTTATTATTTCCATTAGTATTCTAATCCAATTATCAAAACTTTGTATTCTACTTTGTTGTTGGTACATGGCACTGTTAAGTGGAAGGAGAATCTCAGCATCACCTGATCCTGTGTAATTAAAATCAAACCAACCTCTGCTTTGTCGGATATGACTGTTTTGATCCTTTATCATTCTTGGTTGATGAAGCTCAATCAAAGTACATTTCCCAATGTCTGGTACTGGGCTAATCCACTTGCATTATCTGTTAATATGGCAAGTCTTTGTTGAGTGGGGACCAATCTGGTAGTGGGTGCACTGCGAGAAAGTCTGCTAGAATCTGCCCTTTGATAGCACGAAGAGGCACAAAAGTTGTATCAAATTGTAATAAAATCATTGACCACCTCGCTAAAACTCAAGAAATATTGTTTGGGTCAACAAATATTGCATCAGATTAACTTTTAAAATTTTTTTGACCTTATAAAAAAGCATGTAGTGCCTAAGCTTCTCAGTGGAGAAAACCAAGGCTAGATAATGATTCTTAATAGAATGATACTTTACCTCCACTGGTATTTGACATTGACTCAAGTTATAGAGTGAGCTTTGCTTACTTTCATCATTGACTTGGGCTAGTAGAGCTCCGAGGGTGTCGTCTAAGTTTGTGATATAAAGTATCAACGGTCGACCAGGGATAGAGACTACTAGAACAGGAGGTGTCATTAGCCACTGCATAATATCATCAAAGGCACTGTAAAATTTCTCATCCCACGTAAACTTAGCATCCTTTTTATTTAATGCTTAGAAGGGCTGACACCTACCCGACAAAATAGGTATAAAGCCTCTCAGGTATGCCAATATCCCTTAAAAAGATTGTAGTTGTTTCAAGGTTCTAGGGGGCGGCATTTCTAAGATAACTTTAATGTTTTGTTGGGTCGATTTTGATTCCCCGATCACGAAAAACGAATCCTAGAAATTTCATGGAGCTAACGCTGAAGATGTAGTTTAAATGATTCATCATGAGAATATATTGTCCTAATCGTTCGAACACGATCCATAAATCAAACAAATGGTTGTCCCTTTATTTGCTCTTGATGACTAAGACATCCACGTAGCACTCCTGGTTGTGGATGAGGTCATCAAAGATCCTTCTCATTGCTCGCTGATAAGTTGCTCTGTCGTTCTTCAAGCCATACAGCATCACTGTGTAGCAGCATATTCCAATCAGAGTTCTGAATGCTGTCAGAGTTGCATTTTATGGAGCCATCTTGATCTAATTATATTTTTAAGAACCATTCATGAAAGAGAAGATCTCGTGTGACTACTTGATTTCCAACATTAACATGGGTATTGGTAGCGGGAACTCATCCTTTGGACATGCCTTGTTTACATCCCTGAAATCGACACACACTCGTATTTGTCAGTTTTTTCTCTTAACTAGCACAACGTTGGATAACCATGTTGGGTATTGCTCCTCCCTCACAAATTTTGCATCTATTAATTTCTTTACCTCGGCAATGCCTTATTGTTCTATTTCGAGGTGAATTCTTCTGGGTACTTGCTTCACTGCGGTTATACATTAATCTAATCCAATCCTATGAACTGTAACTTCTAGGGTTACTCCTGGAATTTCATCATTGCTCCATGCAAAAGAATCCATGAATTGTGACAATAACTTGAGTAGATCCATAGAATCCACATCACTGAGTAGAGAACATATAAATGTGGGTTGGGGCTTCTCCTCAGTCTCACTACTGATATCCTTTAACTCATCCACTGTAGTTTTGATTTCCTCCTCGAGTTTTGGTGGAGCATCAGCTATCGGCTGATATTTAAAATCATCTTTAACATTGTGACAATTCTCTTTTGATCCACTAGTATCAAACCATGCACAATTTCGAATCATTGGCCGATCCTATCATACCAAACCTAAGACCTTTCAAGTTGAGAGTTCATCCTTTAACATTCCATAATTATTTAAGGAGTTGTAACTTATCTTTTGTTATCTGATTTGGCATATATCAATGTTGAATTAGCTTTTGCACACACAGGGAAAAGTATCCAAATGGTACTTCCATTAATTCATTAGAATCATCCCCTTCCAAGTTTACATAAGTTTTAGAAGTTGAAGAAGAAGAGGCGTGGTAAAACTTAATTGGTTTCAAATCAAAACTCCAGACTTCCTTGACCTCCATACTCTTGACCTTTTGAGGGTAGATCATTGTTAAGGTTATGGCTTGCACGTAGTGGTTGATCCAATCGTACATCGATTCATATTCATTCATTTCAGCATCGTCCAAGGAGATCTCGAACTGAGGCTTCTTCTGATGTATCATCATCATATATTTTTTTAGACTTATCCTCCTCAGAACTTCACTCCACATCAATGTTAATATTTAGCTTCATCTATTCAACAATCTTATTAGTTCTTCTTTGCCCGCATCCCCGGCCTTGATCTCGGATGCGTGGGCTAAACGATCCCCCTCCGACTCATTGTAAAGGAGTGATGGGAGATTGTTGAACTGGAGCTGAATGGTCTCATTATTGCGATCCTTTTGAATCTTGAATCTTATTTGACACACTTTCTCTTGAAAAGACGGTCTTCTTTTGGGGAGTGTAGTAGGTAGCGTCTTCATGGATGCCTACTTAATGTATCAAAAATGGTTGTAAGTCTCCCTTGATGCAGTGTTCTTTTCTTTTTTTGTAGTATGCACTGATGTAACGATGACATAACAATATTGTATTCATGAAGCCATGGTCGACCAAGTAGAGTGTTGAATGAAGTCTCTGCATCGATAACATGGAATTTTGTGGTGGTTACTAAATCTCCAACTTTTAATAGCAGTGTAATCAATCCAAGTGAACTTTCTCCTTTCTGGTTGAATCCGCTTAACATCAACTTATCGGTAGTAAGCTCTTGTGTGTCAATATCTAAATATGCTAACATCTGTAGACTCATTTATTTGAGTGATGCTTTTGGATCTACTAGAACTCTAGAAAGTACAAATCTGTCGATGTTGACTGAATGTAGAGCGGGCGGTTGTGGTCAGTAGTGTCGAGAAACAAATCTTCATTTGTGTGGTTACCCCGGTTTGTTCCTTTAAAGCACAAACTCCGTCCAAGGATGTGCTAGCCAAATGAGATAAGCAAATTTCTGGATTAAGCAGAGCCTTGATCAGAGTTTCGATTATCACCTTTGACAGGATTAGAGCATCGTAAATGCTTAGTATGACTGAAAAATTTCTAAGATGAGCTAGTATGTTGTCATCCACTTTATTTGAACCTCCAAGTTCTTCTTGTGCATGTGTCTCTTCCATCGGTAATGGTGTCTCTTCTCGTGTAACTGCTTGCTTACTTTTTTTAATTAGAGCCATTCTCGGGGGTAATACCTTTCTGCTCCTCAAATTAATTTCTATTATCTCATCTTATTTTACTGTAATAGCTGAAACTAATGGTGTGGATTCTGAATCTGAGAAATCCAAGCTGATTGTAATCGGTGTTCCTTTACACTCGAGGACTGACTCAACACTTTCTGAACTGTTGTACCTGGTGTTGTCTTCTTCATCCTTGTCAACATACGTTTCGGGACTTTATATGATTTAAGCATCATTTTGAGAATCTTAGGGTTAGATTGGTTGGGTTCAGTTAATTCGTCACTAGAGACAGTCAAAATGTAGATGAAATTATCACTCTTCCAGTCAAAACTCTGGAGGGGCTTAGCGGAAATCGTACAGAGCCAGTGGTTTGAGGATTTCTCCCCTAAATTAAAGATAACCAATCTAACAGGGTAGCCCCTATCCTACCCTTAGTGCTATCTTCTTTTGGTTTGTCCATGATAACCCTCTTCTTAATACTCAGCTGCAATGGCTTCTCTGATGTGATTCCTAACTATGGCATGGTAGTTTGGAGACTCTGAATGGCAGCTTATTCTGAAGTAAACTGAATTTGATACAGAATCTTCTTAGAGGATTTGGTCTGAACTATGCACCATCCATCCTTCTCTACGTACAAATTTATCAGACTAATAGGCTTGATTAATATCACATTTACAAAACCTCTTTCAGGTTCTTTTAATTTTTTTTTTGAAATCATTATGTTCCTCTCTTTGAAATTCCTCTCGAGCCAATCTTTGAAATATAGTGCTCTATGGTGTGTCTGAGTAGATTTTGGTAAAAGTAGTAGTTAGGATGATCCTTCTTGTCCACCTCATCTAGCTTTTAGGCACAGGTAATTTGAACTCGGGCTTCTTCATCAAATTCAGAACAGCTTTGGCACTGTTTCGTTCTTGAAGGAATAGACTCTGTTCAACCGATCTGTGATCGGCGGACCTTATCTACCATCTGTTTGGTACGGCCTATATTAAATAGAATGCTAATTGGGCTGACTGTACTACTGACCATACTAATGTGAACAAGGCTAACTGTACTGCCGTGTTTGAGGCTGACTGTATTGGTTGTCAATAACCTTGACGAGACTGCATAGACTGAAATCGCTTCGTCTAAAACTGTACTAGCTGTCAAAAATTAGCTTCTAACCTTTGTCGACCTTTGCTACTATTCTAAACTTCTTTAGAAATTCCTTAAATTGTTTTGGCTCTTTGGTCTTTTCTAAAGACTCCATATGCTTAACTTCATTCTGAAGATTGCTAACCTTTATATGTAGCTTTTCGAATGACTTTATGGTATTTCTATAAGCTTGAAGGCTATCAGACCGTGGATACTCTTTTTGGTCAAAAGTTGACCTTTTGGGTAAATGGATGGTCATTATGTCAAGGATTGACCATTTTGACGGAAGTTGACTTTTTGGTCAAAAGTTGACCTATTGGGTCAATGGGGTGGTCATTGGGTCAAGGATTGACCATTTTTACCAATGTTGACTTTTTGGTCAGAGATTAACTTAATGGGTCAATAATTGGTCATTATGTTAAAAATTAACTTTCTTGACCAAAATTGACTTTTTGGTCAAAAGTTAACCTATTTGGTCAAGGGGTTGGTCATTGGGTGAAGGTTTGATCATTTTTACCAAAGTTGACTTTTTGGTCAAAAGTTGACTTATTGGGTCAATGGGTTGGTCATTGGGTTAAGGATTGACCATTTTGACTAAAGTTGACTTTTTGGTCAAAGATTGACTTATTGGGTCAATAATTGGTCATTTGGTCATAAATTAACTATCTTGACTAAAATTAACTTTTTGGTCAAAAGTTGACCTGTTAGGTTATTGGGTCAAGGATTGACCATTTTGACCAAAGTTGACTTTTTGGTTAAAAGTTAACCTATTAGGTCAATGAGTTGGTCATTGGGTCAAGGATTGATCATTTTGACCAAATTTGACTTTGTGGTCAGAGATTGACTTATGGATCAATAATTGGTCATGGGGTTAGAAATTGACCATTTTGACCAAAGTTGACTTTTTGTTCAAAAGTTGACCAATTGGGTCAATGAGTTGGTTATTGGGTTAAGAATTGACCATTTTGACCAAAATTGACTTTTTGGCCAAACGTTGATGTATTGGGTCAATGAGTTGGTCATTGGGTCAGATATTGACCATTTTAACTAAAGTTGATTTTCTAGTCAAATGTTGACTTATTGGGTCAATGGGTGGTCATTAGGTCAAAAATTGACTATTTTGACCAAAATTAACTTTTTGGTCAAAAGTTAACCAATTGGGTCAATTAGTTGGTCATTGGGTCAAGAATTGACTGTTTTGACCAAAGTTGACTTTTTGGTCAAAAGTTGACCTATTGGGTTAATGTGTTGGTCATTGGGTTATAAATTGACCATTTTGACCAAAGTTGATTTTTGGTCAAAAGTTGACCTATTTGGTAAATTTGGTGGTCATTAGGTCAAAAATTGACTTTTATGACAAAAATTGCTTTTTGGTCAAAAGTTGACCTATTGGGTCATTGGATCAAGGATTGACCATTTTGACTAAAGTTAACTTTTGGTCAAAAGTTGACCTATTGGGTCAATGGGTTGGTCATTGGGTCAGTGATTGACCATTTTGACGAAAGTTGACTTTTTGGTCAGAGATTGACTTATTGGATCAATAATTGGTCATTAGGTCAAAATTTGACTAAAAATGAATTTTTGGTCAAAATTTGACCCATTGGGTAATTAAGTGGTCATTGGTCAGAAATTGACCATTTTGATTAATGTTGACTTTTTTGTCAAAAGTTGACCTATTTGGTTAATGAGGTGGTCATTAGGTAAAAAATTGACTATGTTGACCAAAATTGACTTTTTGTTCAAAAGTTGACCTATTGTGTCAATGGGTTGGCCAATGTGTCAAGGATTGATTATTTTGACTAAAGTTCACTTTTTGGTCAATAGTTTGCCTATTGGGTCAATGGGTTGATCATGGGGTCAAGAAATGATCATTTTGACCAAAGTTGACTTTTTTGTCAGAGATTGACTTATTGGGTCAATAATTGGTCATTATGTCAAAAATTAACTTTTTTGGTCAAAAGTTGACCTATTGGGTTTATTGGTTGGTAATTGGGGTCAAGGGTTGACCATTTTAACCAAAGTTAACTTTTTGGTCAAAAGTTAACCTATTGGGTCAATGGGTTGGTTATTGGGTCAGAAATTGACCATTTTAACTAAAGTTGACTTTTTGGTCAAAAGTTGACCTATTGGGTCAATGGGGGCGTTTGTTTGGTTAAAAATTAACTATTTTGACTAATATTAACTTTTTGTCAAAAGTTGACCAATTTGGTCAATGGGTATGTCATTGTGTCAAGGATTGACCATTTTGACCAAAATTGACATTATGGTTAAAAGTTGACCCATTGGGTTGGTCATTAGGTTAAAAGTTGACAATTTTGATCAAAATTGACTTTTTGGTCAAAAGTTCACTTATTGGGTCAATGGGTTGGTCATTTGGTGAAGGATTGACCTTTTTGACCAATGTTGACTTTTTGGAAATAAGTTAACCTATTGGGTCAAAGGGTCGGTCATTGGGTCAGGGATTGACCATTTTGACTAAAGCTGACTTTCTGGTTAGTGATTGACTTATTGGTTCAATAATTGGTCATTAGATCAAAAATTGTCTATTTTGACCAAAAAGGAAAATTGGCTTTTTGGTCAAAAGTTGACCTATTGGGTAAATGGATGGTCATTAGGTCAAGGATTGACCATTTTGACCAAAGTTGATTTTTTGGTCAAAAGTTAACCTATTGGGTCATTGGGGTTGTCATTGGGTCAAGGATTGACCATTTTTACCAAAGTTGACTTTTTGGTCAGAGATTAACTTAATGGGTCAATAATTGGTCATTATGTCCAAAATTGACTTTTTGTGACCAAAATTGACTTTTTGGTCAAAAGTTGACCTATTTGGTCAAGGGGTTGGTCATTCGGTCAAGGTTTGATCATTTTGACCAAAGTTGACTTTTTGGTCAAAAGTTGACCTATTTGATCAATGGGTTAGTCATTAGGTTAAGGATTGACCATTTTGACCAAAGTTAACTTTTTGGTCAAAGATTGACTTATTGAGTCAATAATTGGTCATTTGGTCAAACATTAACTATTTTGACCAAAATTAACTTTTTGGTCAAAAGTTGACCTATTGGGTCATTGGGTCAGAGATTGACCATTTTGACTAAAGTTGACTTTTTGGTTAAAAGTTAACCTATTGGGTCAATGAGTTGGTCATTGGGTCAAGGATTGACCATTTTGACCAAAGTTGACTTTTTGGTCAGAAATTGACTTATTGGATCAATAATTGGTCAAGGGGTCAGAAATTGACCATTTCGACCAAAGTTGACTTTTTGGTCAAAAGTTAACTAATTGGGTCAATGAGTTGGTTATTGGGTTAAGAATTGACCATTTTTACCAAAGTTGACTTTTTGGCCAAACGTTGACCTATTGGGTCAATGGGTTGGTCATTGGGTCAGATATTGACCATTTTGACCAAAGTTGATTTTTTAGTCAAAAGTTGAACTATTGGATCAATGGGCGGTCATTAGGTCAAAAGTTTACTATTTTGACCAAAATTGACTTTTTGGTCAAAAGTTAACCTATTGGGTCAATTGGTTGGTCATTGGGTCAAGAATTGACCATTTTGACTAAAGTTGACTTTTTGGTTAAAGTTGACCTATTGGGTCAATGTGTTGGTCATTGGGTCATAAATTGATCATTTTAACCAAAGTTGATTTTTGGTCAAAAGTTAACCTATTTGGTCAATTGGGTGGTCATTAGGTCAAAAATTGACTTTTATGACAAAAATTGCTTTTTGGTCAAAAATTGACCTATTGGGTCATTGGGTCAAGGATTGTCCATTTTGACCAAAGTTGACTTTTTTGGCCAAAAGTTGACCTATTGGGTCAATGGATTGGTCATTGTCATTGATTGACCTTTTTGACGAAAGTTGACTTTTTGGTCAGAGATTGACTTATTGGATCAATAATTGGTCATTATGTCAAAATTTGACTAAAATTAAATTTTTGGTTAAAATTTGATCCATTAGGGAATGGGGTGGTCATTGGAACAGAAATTGACCATTTTGACCATACTTAACATTTTGGTCGAAAATGGACCTGTTTGGTCAATGAGGTGGTCATTAGGTAAAAAATTGACTATGATGACCAAAATAGACTTTTTATTCAAAAGTTGACCTATTGTGTCAATGGGATGGTCAATGTGTCAAGGATTGACTATTTTGACTAAAGTTCACTTTTCGGTTAACAGTTTACCTATGGGTCAATGGGTTGGTCATTGAGGTGAAGAAATGATAATTTGACCAAAGTTGGCTTTTTGGTCAGAGATTGACTTATTGGGTCAATAATTGGTCATTATGTCAAACATTGGCTATTTTGGTCAAAAGATGATCTACTGGGTTTATGGGTTGGTAATTGGAGTCAAGGATTGACCATTTTAACCAAAGTTGACTTTTTGGTCAGAAGTTGACCTATTGGGTCAACAGGTTAGTCATTGGGTCATAAATTGATCATTTCGACCAAATTTGACTTTTTGGTCAAAAGTTGACCTATTGGGTTAATGGGGTGGTCATTAGGTCAAAAATTGACAATTTTGACCAAGATTAACTTTTTAGTCAAAAGTTGACCTAATTGGTTAATGAGTCTGGTCATTGGGTCAAGGATTGACCATTTTGACCAAAGTTGACTTTTTGGTCAGAGATTGACTTACTAGGTCAATAATTGGTCATTAGTTCAAAAATTGACCATTTTGACCAAAGTTAACTTTTTGGTCAAAAGTTGACCTATTTGGTCAATGGATTGGTCATTGGGTCAAATATTGACCATTTCGACCAAAGTTGACTTTTTGGTCAGAGATTGACTTATTGGGTCAATAATTGGTCATTGGGTCAATAATTGATTATTATGACCAAAACTGAATTTATGGTTAAAAGTTGACCCAATGGGTCAATTTGGTGGTTATTGTGTAAGAAATTGACCATTTTGACCAAAGTTAACTTTTTGTGAAAAGTTGACCTATAGGGTCAATAGGTTGGTCATTGGGTCAGAAATTAACCATTTTGACCAAACTTGACTTTTTGTCAAAAGTTGAATTATTGGGTAAATGGGTTGGTTGTTAGGTCAAAAATTGACTATATTGACCAAAATTGACTTTTTGGTCAAAAGTTAACCTTTTGTGTCAATGAGTTGGTCTTTGTGTCAATGATTGACTATTTTGACTAAAGTTCACTTTTTAGTCAAAAATTGACCTATTGGGTCAATGGGTTGGTCATTGGGTCAAGGATTGACCATTTTGACCAAAGTTGACTTTTTTGTCACAGATTGACTTTTTAGGTCAATAATTGGTCATTATGTCAAAAATTGACTATTTTGGTCAAAAGTTAACCTTTGGGTCTATGGGTTGGTCATTGGGTTAAGAATTGACCATTTTGACCGAAGTTCTTTTTGGTCAAAAGTTGACCTATTGGGTCAATGGGTTGGTCATTGGGTCAGAAATTGACCATTTTAACCAAACTTTACTTTTTGGTCAACAGTTGACCTATTGGGTTAATGGGGTGGCCATTAGGTTAAATTTGACAATTTTGACCAAAATTTACTTTTTCGTTAAAAGATGACCTATTGGGTCAAAGGGTTGGTCATTGGGTTGAGGATTGACCATTTTGATTAAAGTTGACTTTTTGGTCAAAAGTTGACCTATTGGGTCAATGGGTTGGTCATTGGGTCAAAGATTGACAAATTCAACCAAAGTTGACTATTTGGTCAGAGATTGACTAACTGGGTCAATAATTGGTCATTCGGTCAAAAAATTTTTATTTTGACAAAAATTAAAATTTTGGTCAAAAATTGACACATTGGGTCAATTGGGTCGTCACTGTGTCAGAAATTGACCATTTTGACCAAAGTTGACTTTTTGTCAAAAATTGACCTATTAGGTCAATGTGTTGGTCATTGGGTCAGAAATTAACTATTTCGACAAAACTTAGCTTTATTGTCAAAAGTTGACCTATTGGGTCAATGGGGTGGTTATTAGGTAAAAAATTGACTATTTTGACCAAAATTAACTTTTTAGTCAAAAGTTGACCTATTTGGTCAATGGGTTGGTCATTGGGTCAAGGATTGACCATATTGACTAAAGTTGACTTTATGGTCAGAGATTGACTTATTGGGTCAATAATTGTTCATTAGGTCAAAGATTGACTATTTTGACCAAAATTAAATTTTTGATTAAAAATTGATCTATTGGGTTAATGAAGTGGTCGTTGGGTCAAGGATTTACCATTTTGACCAAAGTTGACTTTTTGGTCAAAAGTTGACCTATTGGGTCAATTAGTTAGTCATTTGGTCGAAGATTGACCATTTTGACCAAATTTGACTTTTTGGTCAGAGATTTACTTATTGGGTCAATAATTGGTCAATCGATCAAAATTTTATTATTTTGACCAAAATTGAATTTTTGGTCAAAAGTTAACCCATTGGGCTAATTGGGTGGTCATTGTGTCAGAAATTGACAATTTTGACCGAATTTGACTTTTTATCAAAAATTGATCTATTAAATCAATGGGTTGGTCATTGGGTCACAAATTAACCATTTTGACCAAACTTGACTTTATTGTCAAAAGTTGACCTATTGGGTCAATGTGGTGGATATTAGATAAAAAATTGGCTATTTTACCAAAATTGTCTTTTTGGTTAAAAGTTGACATATAGGGTCAAAGGGTTAGTCAATGGGTCCAGAATTGACCGAATTTACCGAATTGACCAAATTGACCAAAGTTGACTTTTTAGTCAAAAGTTGTCCTATTGGGTCAATGAGTTGGTTATTAGGTCAAGGATTGAACATTTTTACCAAAGTTGACTTTTGGTTCATTGGGTCAGAAATTACACATTTCGACCAAAGTTAACTTCTTTGTCAAATGTTGACCTATTGGGTTAATGGTTTGCTCATTGGGTCAAAGATTGACCATTTCGACCAAAGTTGACTTTTTGGTTGGAGATTGACTTATTGGGTCAATAATTGGTCATTTGGTCAAAAATTGATTATTTTGACCAAAATTGAATTTTTGGTCAAAAGTTGACCAATTGGGTCAATTAGGTAGTCATTGTGTCAGAAATTGACCATTTTGACAAAAGTTGACTTTTTGTCAAAAGTTGACCTATTGGGTCAGAAATTGTCCATTTTGACCAAACTTGACATTTTTGTCAAAAGTTGACCTATTTGGTCATTGGGGTGGTCATTAAGTAAAAAATTGACTATTTTGACCAAAATTAATTTTTTGTTCAAAAGTTGACCTATTTGGTCAATGGGTTGGTCATTAGGTCAAGAATTGACCATTTTAACCAAAGTTGACTTTATGGTCAAAAGTTAACTTATTGGGTCAATAGGTTGGTCATTAGGTCAATGATTGACCATTTTGACCAAAGTTGACTTTTTTTTCATTGGGTCAGAAATTAACCATTTTGACCAAAGTTGACTTTTTGGTCAAAAGTTGACCTATTGGGTAATGGAGTGGTAATCAAGTTAAGAATTGACTATTTTGACTAAAATTGACTTTTTGATCAAAAGTTGACCTATTTGGTCAATGGGTTGGACATCGGGTCAAGGATTGGCCTTTTTGACCAAAGATGTATTTTTGGTCAAAAGTTGACCTATTGGGTCAATGGGTCAATTATTGACCAATCTGACCAAAGTTTACTTTTTGGTTAGAGAATGACTTACTGGGTCAATAATTGATCAATAGGTCAAAAATTTACTGTTTTGACCAAACTTGACATTTTGGTCAAAAGTTGACCTATCTGATTAATAGGTTGGTCATTGGATTAAAAGTTGATCATTTTGACCAAAGATGACTTTTTGTTAAAAAGTTGACCTATTGGGTCAATGGGTTCTTCATTGGGTTAGAAATTGACCATTTTAACCAAAGTTGACATATTGGGTCAATAGGGTGGTCATTAGGTCAAAAATTGACTATTTTGACAAAAATTGACTTTGTGCTCAAAAGTTGACCTATTGGGTCAATGGGTTGGTCATTGGGTCAAGGGTTGACCATTTTGACCAAAGTTTACTTTATGGTAAAAAGTTGAACTATTGGGTGAATGGGTTAAGCATTGGGTCAATGATTGACCATTTTGACTAAAGTTGATTTTTTGGTCAGAGAATGACATATTGGGTCAATAATTGGTCTAAGTTCAAAAATTAACTATTTTGACAAAAATTGACTTTTTGGTCAAAAATTGACCTATCGGATCAATAGGTTGGTCATTGGGATAAAAATTCATCATTTTGACCAAAGTTGACTTTTTGATAAAAAGTGTCACCTATTGGGTCAATGGGTTAGACATTAGGCCAAAATTGATTATTTTGACCGAAGTTGACTTTGTGTTCAAAAGATGACTTATATGGTTAATGAGTTAAGCTTTGGGTTGATTGGCCATTTTGACCAAAGTTGACTTTTTTCAGAGATTGACTTATTGGGTAAATAGTTGGTCATTTTGTTAAAAATTGACTATTCTGACCAAAATTGACTTTTTGGTCAAAGTTGACCTATTGGGTCATTGGGTCAAGGATTGACCATATTGACCAAAGTAAACTTTTTGGTCTAAAGTTGACCTATTGGGTCAATGGGGTGGTCATTGGGTCAAGGATTGACCATTTTGACCGAAGTTGACTTTTTGGTCAAAGATTGACTTATTGGGTTAATAATTGGCCATTATGTCAAAAATTGACTTCTTGGTTAAAAGTTGACACATTGGGTCAATGGGTTAGTCATTGGGTCAAGGATTAATCATTTTGACCAAAGTTAACTTTTTGGTCAAAAGTTGACCTACTGGGTTAATGTGTTGGTCATTAGTTCAACGATTGACCAAAGTTTACTTTTTAGCCAGAGATTGACTTATTGGGTCAATGGGGTGGTCATGAAGTCAAAAATTGACTACTTTGACCAAAATTGACTTTTTTGTCAAAAGTTGAACTACTAAGACACTGGGTAAAGGATTGACCATTTTGACCAAACTTGACTTTTTTGTCAGAGATTGACTTATTAGGTTAATAATTGATCATTAGATCAAAAATTGACTATTTTGGTCCAAAGTTGACCTATTGGATTAATGGGTTGGTCATTGGGTCAAGGATTGACCATTTTGACCAAAGTTAACTTTTTGGTCAAAAGTTGACCAACTGGGTCAATGGGATGGTCATTGAATCAAGGATTGACTGATTTGTCCAAAGTTGACTTTTAACTAGAGATTGACTAATTAAGTCAATGGGGTGGTCATTTGGTCAAAAATTGACTATTTTGACCAAAATTGACTTTTTGGTCAAAAGTTGACCTATTGGGTCAAGGATTGACATTTTGACGAAAGTTGACTTTTTGGTCAAAAGTTGACTTATTGGGACTTGTTGACCTCATTTTTGATGAGGTCTTCTCTTCTCTCTTTAGTACTTAGGATCTAGCATTAGAGCTCTTTCGACTATTATCTTAGAGGACTAGAAGTGGAACCCACCCTTTAGAAGTCCAAACACCTCTTGACTCCTTGCAAACCCCACAAGCTTGATTGTAGACCCCTAATCACCTAGAGGGTTGAAATCAAATGTGGAAGTTTAAAGGATGAGCTCCTAGAGGGTTGAAATCAATTTCTGACCCCCGGGACCCCAGACCCGCCTAGCCTACCCAAAACCCTTGAAATTCCCCAAATTTTTCAAAATTCTCCAAAATCACCCAAATTCATCAAAATCAATCTCAAACATTCTACCACCACTCAAATTGACCATTTTTACCCAAAATACTCAAAATTCCAAAAAATACCCCCAATACCCTCCAAACTACCAAAATGCCCCTCTTGACCCAAAAATCCAAAAATTCAGAAAATTCCAGAAAATCTCAAATATTCCCAATTTCATTTCGTCCAACTACACCATGGGCCAATTTTGTCAATTTACCCCACTTTTGTCAAAATCCCCAATTTGACCCATTTTAACCCAAAGTGAACCCAATGTCGAGCCAAACCTACCCAATTGACCCAAATTCTTGTCCAATTCAATTCTAAACTTCAATTCAACATCTCCAACACCAATCTAGACTAAATCCAAGCCCAATTTGATTGGCATTTGAATCCAATTTAACTTTTGACTTTAAAGCCCAATTTGGACCCATGACCCAAACTTAGCCCAAACCAAACCAATTCAACTCCAATTGACCCCAAACCTTTTGTAAACCTTCCCTAACATCCCCACAAACAAAACGCTAACATAATTTGCCCAAAATTTGAACCCAAACCCAACTCAAATTCAACCCAAAGCCAAAACTCCTTACATGGGCCTACACCTAAACCTAACCCAAATAGGCCCAAACCCCAAAATAGAAACCCAACCAAAGTTGAAACCCCTTTGAAACAACCCTACAAACATTTCTCAACATTAATTTTACACCAATTTCAACATTAGCCCAACATTAGCCCAAGTTAACCTAATTTGGCCTACCATTGGCCACTTTACCAAAAAAGCTCAAATTCAACCCAATTCAAACCCAAATCACTCCAAACTTGTTTCAAATCAATCATGACACATCCTTAGACAAAACTCAACATTTATTTGGCATGGACCATTGCAATTTTTTCTATTCAAAAGCCCATTTTCAAACCTAAAGGCCCACTTCCTTAAACCACTTTAAAAGCCCCCCAAGACCATTTTAAAAGCCCAAGTTTTCAATCCAAAGCCCACATGACATTTCTCCATATCATCTATTTAATCAAATTCACCCCTAAGTTTCAAAATCATCATTAAACCATTCCAAATCAAGCTTCATGAAAATTCTCCACCAAAATACCAAAATTCCTAAATTCTATTTCCATGAAATTGACCAAGCTTTATCCTAAGCCATAGGTAAGCCATGAAGCCACTCTTAAGCCACATGCAAGCCATGTGAGTTGTTCACATGTGACCTTACCACATTGGGCAAAAGGAGGAGATCCTTTCCACATTCCCTTAAGGTGATTAACCCTTTCCATGTCTCCCCTAAACCATGTTTAATCCTAATTGTACTTGGATTGTGACTTGACCCCACTAATCAAGCTGATCCAAATCACTTTCTCTTTAGCCTAAACTAAGCCTTGGGTGGTGCACCTAGCCCAAAAGGATGGGTTGACCCATTTAGAGCCAAAATAGCCATGCCCCCATGCCATTTTGATCCAACTCCTTTGCACATGTCCAAACCCAATTGACTTCACCATTGCCAAGCCCTGACCTCCCTGGTCAAGATGGTGACTCATGCCTGGCCGGCCAGCCACCAAGCCGCCGGAAAACACCATGGCCGAAAGCTCACATGTGAGCCAACATTGAAATTCCCCCTTGCTAAAGTGTCCCAGCCCAATTGAATAGCATGGCTGTTCTTCTCTTGCATGGAGTAGCTGATCCCAAGCCTTAAACCCCCCTGGGAGGCCCTCCAGCCTCTTCTATTTAAACCTCACCCCTCTCGGCCATGAGGAGGTGCTGAACAAACCTTAAGGAAACTCTGCCAAAATCACTCTAGACTCTCCCCCACACTTAGAGCATTTGATCCCCCATCGTTCTGTCGCCTCAATCCCCACTAATTGAGCTCAATTTTGGAGCTCAATTCTCATGTCAGAACATGACATTCCCAAATCCTCCACCAAAGTCAAATTAAACTCACCCACACCTGCACAAGACCAAGAGAAGGAGTTCCCCAGTGAAAGCCCCCTCTCCAGGCCACCCACCGTTCCGGACTCGAAGGTTGAAATCGGTTGTGGTCGAAATCATACTGAGACGATTCACCGAGCCGAGGGACTTCAGCTGGAGCTTGCTTGGACCCGATCGAAGGTGACACAACTCTCGGATCGAAGCTTCACTTCTGCGAGCAAAGGTATGGACTCACTCTTATTCCCGAGCTTACGGGGATTCTCCATTTAATTTGAATCGATTTCAATGCATGTTTACCATATGGATGTGTTCCTCTCCTGAAGACGAATCCATAGAGCATAAGAACACAAAAATCCGTTGAGAATCGAGTGAGAAATTAGGGTTAGAAGGTTGACGGTCACGGGTGCACACCAGTCGTAGACGATGACTGGGAGCCGTCGGATCGAGTGTGTATCGAGCGGACGGTTTGGATCGAGCCGGACAGCGCGATAGTACATGAACCGCGGGCCCCCGGAGCGCTGAGTCGGATGGCGGCGCCGAATCAGAGCGCGCCGCGTGGCCCTTCGGAGCTGCCGAGGATGGCGTGGCGCCGCGTGGATAAGTAGAAAAATAGGGATTTTTCTTATTTATTTAATTACCAGAACTTAGAAAATTCATAACTTTGTGTAGGAAAATCCTAAAAATAAAATAAAAATACCCTCTTGCTTAGTGAACAGAGGAGAATAATGTGGAAAAGAAATCATTTAATTTCATTGAATATTTGATTTTTTAGGATTTATTTACTCTCTGCACATTTTCAATTCTCCATGCATGTATACAATTCACCATGGCATGTGACCATAGGGCTTTTGAGGCCTCTGAATTTGGGGACATTCCCTGAATTTTCCAAAGTCAGAGGCCATCCCTATGAAGAGTTATTGATTTTTCAATTCTAGGTCACTATTCTGAGTATTTTAATTCCAATAATTAGCATGTTGTGAAATAAATCTTAGGAAAATTTGGTGATGTTTCTTATGACCAGAGGACCCTACGGAAAATAGGTTTTGAGTTAACTCACTTGGAATAATCCTAATTGGCTTAAACACCCAAAATAGAGCTTTAATTAATTAGAGCTAATCATACATCAAATTGACTTGAAATCAATTCTCCACTGACCTTTAGGATCAGAGGAACCCACCATAAAAGTTTGAAGTCAATTGGACTTTGTTAGCCCTATCAAATGGGTTGATTAAGCCATTTAGCCAAACCTAAACTTCAAAAATTCATAACTTTCAAAATACTTCTAAAAAATTCACCAAATTGGTTTTGGAGCCTCTCTGATATCAGGGGAATTTATGAAAATTAAAATTGCAATTTTCCAAAAAAGTTGATTTTTTGCATTATTTTAATATTTTTAATAATTAAAAAATAATAAAATTCATCAAAATGTCACATTTTGAATTTTAATCACTTAGGAACAAACCCCATATTTTTATTAAGTCTCTATGATGAGATATCAAATTTTAAAGCCTAAGGTAATTTTAAAATTAAAAAAATGTATTTTCTAGCATTTCCACTAAAATAATTCTAATAAATCAAAGAAAAATCAAAAAATTATAAAAATTAGTTCTCTGGTTTCCTTGATATTAGAGAGATTTTTGAAAAATATAAAATTCATTTTTCAACCTTTATTTTATTTTTAAATTAATTAATACTCCAAAACTCAAAATAATTATAATAAAAATAATATAATTCAAAAAATCACTAAAATTGGTCCAAGTGGTCCTCTGGGCATTAGGAATGTCTCATAATTTTCTTAAGGACTGAAACTTACCCTTGGTCATGTTGTTGAATTTTCTTTGAAAACCCTTATTTTCCACCAAAAATAATTACATAAATAAATTAAATACAGAAAAATCACATTTTCTCCTCTAATGTCTTGATTGATATATGAGTGAAGTCACATAAAAATTTCAAATTCATTTAAGCTCAATTTAGTGAGTTATGGAATTAGTAAGTTTAAAGGGCAAAATGGTAATTAAAATTTTAACCTATAATTAAAAATTTTAGGTTTAATTAAAAGGGTGGGTAAAATATTTGATACTAAGTTGATTTTGGATGTTTGAAACTTAGGTAGTTAAAGGGTAGAAACCTACCAAATAATTTGAAAATAATTAAAATAAACCTTAATTAAATAATTAATTAAACTTGGAAGAATAATAAAAAATTGGAATTATTAAAATAGGGATACTTATTAGGAGGAGATTTGTTCTTTAATTTAAGAATCCCCAAATTAATCACCTCAATAATATTTAATTCCTAATTAAAATGATAATCCAAATTCAATATTTAAAATGCTTAAAAGACTTAATCATTAAATTAAATTAAAGTTAAAACATTTAAATTAAATCCTTCTAAGATTTCAATTAAATTAATATTTTAACAATTAAAATTAAATCATCCTTAAAGCATAAAAAATAAAATATTAAATTAAAATTAAAATAAAAATAAAATTAAATTGAATTAAATTAAAATTTAAATTAAATTAAATTAAATTAAATTAAATTAAACTAAATTCAATTAAATTAAATTAAAACATATTAAATTAAATTAAATTAAATAAAAAAATAAAATCGAAGTTAAAATAAAATTAAAATTAAATTAAAAAATAAAATTAAATTAAAATTAAAACTAAACAAAATTAAATTAAATTAAAATTAAATTAAATTAAATTGAATTAAATATAACATCACCTAAGACATAAAGAATTCAAAATAAATCTAAAACAACTTGAACATTATTCCAAACTTAAACCCATTAATTAAAATTAAATTAAATCACGAAATCACTTGAACATCAATTTGCCCTCAAAAGCTCTTGTTGTCATAACTCCTAAACGGAGTATTAAGTGAAGTTTTACTTCACTTATAAGATATTCAAATGTCCTAGTTCACTAAGCAAGAGAACAAAACTTGAACTCCTAGACGATTAATTCACTTGTATGATTAAATTCTCTTGGAATTAAAACAATCCTAGAGGTATTGAAAAGATGTTTTAAGACTCGTCTTAAGCACTTCCTCAATATGATAGGATATTTATAAGAACAATTGAACTTAATTGTTCTTTGATGAAGAAAATCGTCTTTAAACCAAAACACAAGAACCTAGACGTCATAGGTGGTGACTAGCTATAGGATTAGGAACTTGGTAGAAAACCAAAAACCTTTCCTTAGCTTTACCTAGGTACTTGTCGGGATACTTAAATGCTCGATATGTGTTTTAAGTGCGGCTTGGGATGACGGGAAGACCCTCTAGGTACGCTTTTATTTTATTGCGATTTACTTTATTGCAATTGCATCGCACTTACTTTTCTTGCATGATAAACAACTGTTGCATGAAAACCCACACCTTTAGGATAGTCCCTAAAACTAAAACCAAAACTAAATTAAAAATCATTACAAGATAAAATTCACCACCACAATATTTCAAAATATAAAAGAACTCAAAATTTAATCACAAACAGAATAACAAAACTACAACTACAACTAAATTAAAACGTCTTGTTGGATGATCGGGAATACCTCAGATGATGTAACCTACGTGTTGCTAACGGGATTTCCCACGGTCTAAATGAAAGTGTGGAACTCATTTAGTTGAGTTTAGCAAATTCATATGGACTAAGTGAATCCGATAAAAATAACGATGCCGGAAGGATGGAACCGTGGGATCTTAACCGGTGTCGTTATAATCAACTTTAAGATTTGTTTTAATTAAAACATAGAAAACACTATGGAAATTAAGACCTTCTCTAAACCAAAACACTTCTCTCATCTCTTGATTTATGATTTCTAAACCTCTGCAACAACAAGGAGCTCGGAGCATGGTGGGCAGCATGGCCATCTTCATCAGCAAAACAACTCTACATGAGCTAAACATTTCTTAGAATTAAATAACTAAACCATAGGACTTCGAGGTAGTTTGCCTAGTGCAACATAAATCCTCAACCTTTTGTTAGGCATTTGCATTGCAAATTAAGCCCTAAACGGTCTTAGGATTCCGAGGTAGCCATCCGATATGACATAAACTCTCACATCTTCGAGGCTATTTATGTGATCACATCATACAAATATAAGTCCTAATTAATTAAAATTGGCAAGATCAAAACATTAAATAAACATTAGGACTTTCCTAAATTCAAGCCAAACAATAGGATAGTCGGGAAATTACCGAAGTTCGCTTCGAATCCAGTAATTTCTCCTACCTTTCTTCTTTTGAATTCCCAAAACAAAAATGTTCCAAATTTGATTCATTCCCTATTGAAATTCTAAAATTCAATCCCTTGAAAACTTAAACTTTGAAATTCTTGAGAGCAGAATTACGATTATTATCGAGAGTTTTCTTAAGTGATTCCCCTCATTTAAGATGTAATTAACTATAGGGGCTTGCCCTTATAGGGAACTTTAAGAACCTGGGTAATATAAACCCTGCTTAATTTCTTTGTATTAAGCAGGGGAACTTGTCGGCTTATAAAATTGGTTCGCGAGACCAAACGGATGTCACAAATCTTCTAGTTTATTTAATCGAGCCCCATCATCGAAGTAGTGTGTCTATTCTTCGGGATAGATACACAGCTTGTGATGTGGCGCTCATTTATATAAACTATTTGGGATGTGAGATCAGTTTGATTTCATATCTTAAGATTTTCAAATTTAAAATTATTTTCAAATCAAATGCTACTTTCTAAATTATATATTTAAATTAAATTTAAAATATAAAAATTCGCCGACAATTTCTGTAGGCGACCCCTTTTCAAAATACAACACACTAATCTAAAAATATGCCGACAATTTCTGGCGACTCCGCTGGGGACAAGTTCCTCTCTCCATTTTAATCAGATGGTTTTGCTTTCATAAATCGGTAGTGAGCTCGTGCCCCTAGTGGACCAAACTACCGTTCTTCCGTTGGAATACCCTGTTCATTTCTGTCTTGAACGAGTATAACCAACTCCTCTCGGATTTAGGAGCCACTGTTTAGACACCCCTAAACAGAGAGGTTCCGAGATCCTTTTACCTCTTTTCTGAGGTGGGGTGGACCCCCAATAGGTGTTAGTTTAGGAGCGGTCTTGCGGGTCGAGAAGTTTCTACGAGACTTTCTATTCCTTTTCCGGTGCCTAATCATTTCCTTTACCCTTCCTACAACACTCCTTTTTTTAATAATTCTCTGTCCTAACGAACAAATCTTTTCGAAAAACAATTATCTAAATAAATTTTCTTTTAATACCAAAAATACACTAAGATAAACAGAAATGTGTTCGGACTCTTTCTTTTTCGTCATAAGTTTTACGACAAGAAGAAGCACGATTCGGGGACTAACACTTAGAATCTGCCCTGCATAAATGGAAGCCCTAAAACTGATCTTCTCCTTCGTCAACGGACTGGACCTGGCCGTGTTCGAGGACGAGCCGCTCTAATAATGGAATCATTCGATTCGGACAAGGATTCGGGGACACCGACATCAAAATCCCGACGTCACTCTCTTTTCACTCACAAGCAAAATACCGGAAGCGAGAAGCCGTTGATTGAGTTTAACCTCGAGTCGACTCATGAATTCCCTCCTCTCGCAAAGATTCCAGTCGAGAGGAGTACTTGTTGTTCACGAAGGACTTGTTGTTGCTACTCCCACCGGTCTAGTTGTCTCCGTACCTACCTCGGCTTCTGCTAGACTAAAGGGGAAGGAAATTCAGAACTGTGATGAACCTATGAAGGGTACAGATCTTCCTGTGAGACCTTCCATTTTCGAGGTCGGGTCCAGCTCGAGAATTCCACCACTGACACGGACTCAGAGGAGGAATAGAAGTAGAAAGATTGCTAGAGAAGCCAGAGCTGCTGAAGTTGCTTTCTGAAGGAAATCCCGGAAGCGCCCGAGTATACACCATTTGCCTGAATACATACTACTTTTGGGAGGAAGTAGGTTCCATCCCCTCTCCGCCGCAGAGGACGAGGAAAATGTCCGCAAGAATGCTTCTGCATTGCCTCAGCCCGCATATTACAACGACTGCCGTAAGAAAAGGGCTAGAATTACGCCATTTGCTCGACTGCAGACCCTGATAGAGAAGTTAGCAAAGAAAGAAAAATGCCCTATATCAGAGATTTTAAGAAGGATAGGGCGGGTGCCGGCCAAATCCCGTCTTGTGCCACGAGTAGAACCTGCTATCGGCCGAAGAAAAGCCGAATAAGAGAATGAAAGCTAGTCCACCTATCGTTGTTTCGGGACTAAAAATAGGGAGGATACCACCTTCCGGCATTTGGTCGACAGACCATCCGGTCTCTGGACCTTGTTGCTAGAAGGATGGTATGGCGTCCCACTACTGGGACAATTAAGATTAAAACAACAACTCGAGAAGGAAAGTCTCGTCGGGGAGACTTGAGTCCGAAGAAAGCGCTACCGCGATGAAGGGGACTCATGAGAAGGAAACCCGACGAGTTATCGCATGACAAGCTGCGAGGATGTACGAGAAAAGACCATCTAGAAGATCTTATGGAAAAGCTAGAGCGATATTCGGCGATTAGCAAGAAGAGAGAAGAAAAATTCGGAGATGAAGTCGACTCGTCGAGTTCATGGATGATGAATATGCGAGAATTAACATGGTTGAAACACGAGCTTCGTCGGCTTCACGAGGTGCTCCTGCAGCCGCGAAGAGAGGAGCCGGAAGTGATGAGGATGCGGCTTGAGAGAAAGATGATACGATCTCCCGAATGGCAAAGAGGATAGAAGAGATGGGCTGCGGCCCTAGCCACTCTCCGAGTCGGGTTCGACCCCGAAGAAACACCCCCGAAGTTATTCACATTGTAGACGCAAGAAAGGAGATTAAATCCGTCGACGGGGATGATCGATTAAAAAAGGATGCAATACGAAAGCATGATTCGGAAAAGGATATCAAGAGCATGGTGGAACGAGCAGGTGCGAGAAGCCTTGGCACAATCGAAAGAGCGGGACATCCATTCGGACGGGTAGGCCTTACCCCGAAGAAGTCGACGGCTGTCCCGATATCAGAAAGGCTTCGTACCACCTCTCGTTCAAGACCTTTGATGGAGCAGGAAACCCTCGGCGGCATGTTGCACATTTTCGTGTCAGTTGTTGCAATGTCGGCGGAAGTGATGCTTTACTCTTCAGACAATTTGTCAGCAGCCTGTCAGGGTTCGCCTTTGATTGGTATGCAGAATTACCGAACGGTTCGGTGAAGACATTTTCAGAATTAGAGAACCTCTTCTTCAAGCAATTTGCCGGAGCTCGGCACCACATCACTATAGGTGATTTAGTGGTAGAGAAGCGAAGCCGAACGAAACTTTGGTGGACTACATACTTCGATGGAGGAATCTAAGTATGAAGTGTGAGCCACGGCTACAAGAACGGCATGCGATCGGCATTTTACTTAAGAGCATTCATGGCCAGATAGCACTTCTCCTCGAGGATTTACTATTAAGACTTTCGAGAAGTTGTTAAGCAAGAGCCGGAAGCTTGCAAGAAGAGGCGAAGCAATTAAGTTTCACCGACAAAACAGAACAAACAGAAGCCCGTGAAAACTTTTGAAAAGAAGTCCGGGATCGTCGCGGCAGTCGATAAAGGCAAGCAGCCAATACAAATACCGCCAGAACGGCCGCAGCAAATTCAACGGAGATTACCGGCAACCCCGACCCGGCTATCGGTCATCTCGACGGTATGAACAACCGCCTCGTCCACGACGTACGTTAAGGGAGCTTCGAGCGGGGAATATCCGTTCGAGAATGAGGCGATGCCGAAAATGTTCCGCCGGTCGATGAAGACTCCGGATTTCCAGCTGCTGGAGCCTAAGAAACCGGAAGAAGTCGACAAGAAAGGTGATCCCGACTTTTGCCCTTACCACGGATGCTTGGACACGAAGATAGAAGATTGTATTACCTTCGAAAAGTTGGCTCGACGACGATCTTCGAAAAGGGAACATAACGATCCCGAAGGAATACATGAAGGAACCCCGAAAGGAGGTTCCGTCGATGTTATCTCGACGGATCTCATTGTTCCGATAGATCCTATGCGGCCGATGATGGATGGACTACCGCTTGGACAAAGTCTTCGAAGAAGATTTTGGATCGCATCCAGAACCACTTCGGTGCGAGCCTCGATTCGGAGTTCGAAACTCGTCGAGTCGGCACTATCACTTGCGATAGAAGAACCACCTCGACGAGAGACGATTGAAGAAAAGAAGAAAATTGATGAAGAAGAAAAGACCGAGGCTCTTAAGGCTAGGCAGAGGCTGCTTATCCTAGGATGGTTGTTTCCGATTCGGGGGAGAAATCCCTCGAACCTCGACTTCTGTATGATTATTTGCTCACTCCGGTGGGATCTTATAATGATAAGGGTTATGGCGTTGGCTACGTTTTGAGTCATTTCTAACGATTACGTAACTAGCGACAACCAGCCTAATCCGGACATCGATTCCGATACAAGTAACAATTCTCGAATCATACACGATCTCGACGATCACGATGACGAAAAAGACATCCACCAAGGAGGCTACGAGAGTTCAACAAGCAACGAATCTATTTGCGAGTTTCGAGGAGCTCCGGTCACTAATAGAGTTAGAGCCTTCGGACTGCGAAGCTAATCCGGAAGAACTCGTCATTCCGATTCGGGAGGAGACACCGGCAAACTCGATACTAGATTCGGAAGAAATTACGGAAGTCGACTTAAGAAGTGGAAGAGTTCTACCTCCGAGAATGGGTCCGAAAGGACAAAGGAAAGCGGTGGTTGTTCGGGAAGAACCAACCCGGCGAAGAAATACCCATTCGGGAAGAAACCGAGACACATGAAAATAAAGTGGACTACAACGTGCTAGCTCATCTTAGGAAACTACCGGCCAGGCGAGCATCTACGACGCTCTCATCTTATCGAAAGGAGATGAGAGAAGCTCGATCGAGGCCTTGCTTGATCCAGAAATTTGCTTAGCTCGAATGACCGGAGATTCCTTAGATGAGGTTTGCTCGTTAAAGGAACGACGAGGTGTTACCTTCGCGAGACGATGACCTACTTACTTGGGACAGACGGACCACGACCGACCGTTGTACATTTCGATTATAATTGGGAAGTTTACACTCTCCGGAGTATTGGTGGATCCGGGAGCATCAATCGATATAATGAATCTTCGAACGCTAGCATACTTGGAAATTGATGCTCGCGAGCTTGAAGCGGACAAAATGTTATTAAGAGGATTCGACCAGAAAGGAGAAAGAGCCCTCGGATCAATAACACTGCTAATGAAGACCGGTGACTTAGCGAAGACAACCGCGAAATTTCACATAATTGATTCGAAACGTCATTCGACGCTCTGCTGGGCCGACCATGGATACATGAAAACCGGATGGTACCATCATCCCTACATCGGTGCATCGAATACTACGATGGAGGGGAACGATGCATCAAAGGTGACTTACAACCATTCTCCGTACATGAAATTGGAATCCATGAAGATGCGGCTTATTATGCACCTCCGAAGAAAATAATCTTCTCCGGAGATACCATAACGAATGAAGCGAAAGGAAGTTCGGGACGACGAAGAACCTGAAGTTCTAGTCGACGATCGCTCACCGCTCCCTTACGGCGAGACGGTGAAGGTTTCTCCACAACTCGCATCCGAGGTCCGAGGCCGGGGACGAGGTCGTGGCGAGAGACGTTAGGACGAGTTGGACGAGAGGAAACCGGCCATCAATGTTGATTGGGAAGACGAGTTACGAAGAAGAAAAAAAATGAAGCAAGAAGCGGCGACAATAAGTCGGAAGAAGCCGCAATTCGGGATCTCTCTCGAAGATGAAAAGAACGAGGAATATAAATCGATGTACGAGAAGATTATCCACTATGTACATACTATGACCACGACCCCGATCCATTCTAATAAGATCGAGGGTATGGTGGTCGAAGAGGTACGTAGTGGCGGTGCAAAGCCCATCAAATTCTACCGTGGTGCTCCTTCCTCCAAAGGCGAAAATAATGTACAATTTGAAGATGCTACTTCATCGGAATTAATGGAATTGCCTTTTGAGTGGTACTCTCCCTGTGTTCAAAATTTAATTCAGCGTGGTTTCTTACCTCGACAATGGACAAAAGGTCAATCACAACATTTTGAAAAATTATGGAATAACTCCGGTCTTCCAACCAATTCGAAGCATGGTCTCGGATTCGGCACAGTAGGATCAGTTGACGATACTGAATTTTGCTTGGTTGTCAATTGCGAGTCTAATGAAAACTGCATGGAAACTACAGAAGAACTTGAAGATCTACAAATTGGAAACGCTCCACCAGAGTTGGAAGAAGAGATCAAATCTACAATAGATGAGTTAACGGAAGTTAACTTAGGTACTAGCGAAGAGCCTAGACCTACCTTTGTTAGCTCCTTACTCAATAAAGAAGACTCCGAAGAAATAATCAAGTTATTAATGGAATTTAAAGACTGTTTTGCTTGGAGCTACGATGAGATGCCGGGGATTAGCTCCGGAGGTCGCGATCCATAAGCTAGGAGTGGATCCTGCTACGTTCCGATCGGACGAGGTTCCGGAAGAATGCGTCTAGAAATCGAACAACAAGTCATAGGCTGAAGTTAAAAAACTAATAGACGCTAAATTTGTCACGTGAAGAACAATACCCGACTTGGTTAGCCAATGTGGTACCGGTCGGGGAAGAAGAATGGTCGGATCGGAATTTGTGTGGATTTCGAGAGATTTAAACAAGGCATGTCCAAAAGATGAATTCCCTCTGCCGATCCCGGAATTAATGATCGACATTGCTTCGACACATGAAATATTCTCATTCATGGATGGATCTTCAGGATACGACCGAGATAAAAATGGCTCCAGAAGATGAAAAACTTACGGCATTCGGAACGCCGATCGGAGTATATTGCTTACACGGTGATGCCATTCGGACTCGAAGAACGCGGGAGCAACCTACCGAGAGAGCGATGACAAGAATTTTTGATGATCTCATCCACAATCGAGTCGAATGCTACGTGGATGATGTGGTCATCAAAAGCAAAGTAAAGGAAAACCACTGTATGATTTGAGAATTGTTTTCGAACGATTAAGACAATTTAACCTTAAGATGAATCCCTTAAAATGCGCCTTCGGCGTCACCTCCGGGAAATTCTTAGGATTCGTTGTCCGACATCGTGGAATTGAAATCGACCCGGAAAAGATTAAAGCTATCTTAGAAATGCCACCTCCCAAAACCTTAAAACAACTACGATCGTTTCAAGGGAAGTTGGCATATCTTCGACGCTTTATCTCGAACTTGTCAGGTAGGTGTCAGCCTTTCTCGGCATTAGTTAAAAAGGACGCCAAATTTATTTGGGAAGAGAAATGCCAGAGGGCCTTCGAGGACATTAAATAATATTTAATGACACCTCCTGTCTTAGCAGCCCCAGTCTCAGGTAGACCGTTGATACTTTATACCGCGGCTTTAGACGACTCTCTCGGAGCCCTGTTAGCCCAGGTCAATGATGAGGGTAAAGAAAATGCTCTTTACTACCTAAGCCGTCGTTTACTTCCGACGGAAATAAAGTATCCCGCAATTGAAAAGCACTGTTTGGCCCTGATCTTCGCCGCTCAAAAGCTCAGGCACTACATGCTTTCTCATAAGGTCAACCTGATCTCGAAATTTAATCCATTGCAATACTTGATGACCCGTCCAACGCTTTCGACGGACTTGCCGGGTGGGCGATGATATTATTGCAATTCGATATAACTTTCGTGCCTCTTCGTGCCGTAAAGGGACAAGTCTAGCGGACTTTCTCGCAGCACAACCTCTCGCCGGCAGAATCTCCTCTCGATGACGACTTGCCGGATGAACAAATAATGAACTTAGAAGACCACGATGATCGACGTTGGGAATTATATTTCGACGGAGCATCTTCGACACACAAAGACGAAGAATCGCAAGTGATAGTGCCGGTAAGGCGGGAATTGGACTAATCTTTATAACACGGAGCGGGGGATGTTAAGATACTCCTACCACTTAACGAGCCGTGTACGAACAACGAAGCAGAATACGAAGCTCTTGTAACGGGATTGGAATTAACTATTCGAATGGGGATAACAAACATCAACATCTACGGGGATTCGCGGTTAATCATTCAACGGATCGCCGGACGAGTACGAAATTTTAAAGCCGAGACTCGAGCAATACTTCCGGTATGTCATACGATTGTTGGAACGGATTCCGAATGTGACGATCTACAAAATTCCCGAAAGAAAACGCTTTAGCGAGATGCGTTAGCCCGCCTCGCAAAAGAATTTGCACGCTTGCAAGATGAATCGGTGGAGGTGTCGGTTCACGGACGTCGAGTCCTATCACGGCTCGACATAGACACAATACACAAATCGAGAAAAGAAGAAGAATCGGTTGCGGCGGTGACGAGAAAACACGGAAGATTGGCGACGGCCATTAATAGACTACCTGCAAACGGGAAAACTACCGGACGATAGGTCGTTAGCCCATCGAGATCGAAAAAGAACTTCGTCCTACGCATTAATAAACAACACGTTATACGGAAGGTCTTTCGATCGAAATGTGGCTAAGGTGCCTAAGCGGGTTCGAGGCCCGTGAAATTGTTAAAGAGGTGCATTCGAGGACTACTGTGGCGCTCACCGGTCGAGTCCGAAGATGAAAATGAAAATTAAAAGACTAGGGTACTACGGCCCTCGATGATGACCAGCGCATGAAAATCGCGAGAGAGCTGTCACCAATGCCAAGTGCACGGAGTGGTTCTACACCAACCTCTAAATGTGCTACATCCGAAAATTGCGTCGTGGCCATTTGAATGTTGGGGCACAGATATAGTGGGTCCAATAGAACCACCATCTTCAAAAGGAGATCGCTTCATTCTTGCGGCTACGGATTACTTTTCCCGAGTGGGCGAGGCGGTTCCACTCGGAGAAGTGAAAGCACACCACGTGCTACATTTTTTAAGAACCGAGTTGTCTACCGTTTTGGAGTGCCGCGCGAGGATCATCTCGGATAATGGGTCGGCATTCGAAGCACGCAAATCAATAATTTTGTCGGGAGACACGGAATCGGCCGGCGGTATTCAACAATTTACTACCCGAGAGCAAACGGCACAGTGAGGCTTTTAATAAAACTCTCGTTCAAATTTTAAAGAAAACTTTGGATGATAATAAGAGAAATTGGCACGAGAAGTTATTAGAAGCCTTATGGGCCTACGGACAACCTTCGAACTCCTACTCGAGCTACACCTTACGCTCCGGTGTATGGGTCCGAGCGAGTGTTACCCTTAGAGGTCCGAGCTTCCTTCACTCGGAATTGCGGTTGCAAACAAAATCACGACGAGAGAGAATGCCAAATTACGATTAGAGGAATTGGAAAGCTCGGAAGGGAAAAGACTTACGGCGCGGCGGAATTTAGAACTATACCAAGCTAAGATGGTTCAAGCCATGACAGACCGGGTCCGCCCGAGAACTTCGAAAGTTGGTGACTTAGTTCTCGTTCTCAAGAGACCTATCCTTGCACACCGCAAGATAGGAGGAAAATTTGAACCCACTTGGGAAGGGCCGTTTGTGGTTGAGGCGAGTCTACTCGGGAGGCTCCTACCGGCTAGTGAATTGCCGAAGAGAACGACATATGCTTCCGATCAATGGACGATACTTGAAGAAGTATTACACTACCTGATGTTTCGAAGGAATGAATTTTTTTTTCATCCCTAGAAGCACAGGTGAAGTAATTACTTATGACTGGGTCCGAACCCAAAAATAATAAAAAAATGTGCTAAAATAAATAAAATCGTGATAATAAAGTTTTCCTTATCCACTCTTCCAAATCAAAATCTTTTTTCCGATCTTTTCCCACTTCATTCCTGTTGAATTTAAAAATACAAAAGGAATAATAAAAAAAAGAGAAAAAAGAAAACTCTGTCTCTAATAAACATTTTCTTAATGTTCTTGTTCTTAGTACGGCCCACGATCCTTTTCCTTGTCTTTTCGCGGGGAAATGTCGAACGGGCGGTTGGTCCCGAACTTTAGAAATGGCGTAAGCCTTACACTCGACGAAAAGAGGGTGAAAGATGGAGCGATAATAGAGATTAACTCGGACTTCGCACCGAGCGGGCACGCAATACGAGGAAGGTGAGCTGGGTCCCGGTTGACCTGGAGGAACCGCCCGATCGGACCGATAATGAAAGTGGGTGGCCCAAGCCACCGACCCGGCAGACGAAAAGGAAAACAAATGCGAGGAGGACAAGAGAATCAAGTACGTAGTCGCTACGGCGGAAGGCGAGGCTTATCGGCGCCGCGCCCGCGAGATTCGGGAAGTACGAAGAGCTACTCTCACGACGACTCGGCGAAGAAATAAAAATTGCCGTATCCGCAAGATGTTAACTAAACTAGCGACGGACCGGCGCGAAGAGGCGGTCGCTACTACCGGTGCATATACTTCAAGGATACCGGTTCGCCGAGGAACACGAAGAAAGGAGGCCGGCTCCGAGGATAACGAAGAGACTAGGGAAATCTCAAGAAGATCGGAAGAAGGAAGGCTACCATGCCACCGGATTAAGCCACCGGTAATGCATGACCTTGTTGCGAAGCAGCCCCGGAGGATGTCCCGACGGAGACCATCCCCGAGGAGCCGAGGTATGCGGGAGAACGCGAAGGGATTGAGCCATATATCCCACGATGCGTCACTGAGGCCTCGCCATTTGCGGATTATTCCGGAATACGAGCTAGAAAGAATGCGGAATGTAGAGAAGCAAACTTTTGAATACTTCGAGAGAATTGGAGGCGGGGAGGATCAATATACTAGAAGGCCTCGAGCTACATACGGACGTGTTCTCGGAATACGAACAACAACAAATTGTGGATCGCATCCGGGATTTGAAAAGGATGGGTCGAGCGAGCCGCCTAAGAGAAAACACTTACTCGGAACCCCGGAGATGGATGCCGGGGAAAGGGAGAATTACAATACAATGTGGATGCTTCGCTACAACTTCGCGAGAAGACGGGAAGGGAAACCCACGGGGATACTCCGTCATGGCAAGGTAGATCCAATGCCATTAGTCATCAAAAGGATGGTAAAGAGAATGATAACATGGAGAGTACGCCGGCAGATTGCATACCCAACGGTTGCATCATTAACATTTACAAGAAGGGTGACTCGCATACCCCCGCACATAGATCACCACGACTTTGTCGGACCTTTCTGCACAATTTCTTTTCTGAACGAGTGTAATATCATGTTCGGATCTGACCTCCGGATAGCAGGCCCAGGTGAGTTCCGAGGGCCAGTAAGGATACCATTACCGGTAGGTTCCGTCATGATATTAAAGGGCAACGGAGCAGATGTCGCTAAACATTGCATACCGGGAGTACCAATGAAGCGGATCTCAGTTACTTTCAGAAGGATGGATGACGGAAAGCACCTTACCACTTCCGGCCGGACCCGGAGCTAGAGAGCCTCCGGCCTTACGAGCCGTGAGTTACATGGAAAATATCACACCTCCAACGTACATCCATACGACATTCTTAACAAGGATGGCTTGGAAGGTGATGTTATTGACCATGTACTTCACTATTCAGACATGGATTTTTTATAGATGCCTTTTTTGGATAGATCGACAAAGATCATACATAGTCCGTTTTGAGTCTACATGGATTGTATGAGATGTATTCCAAATCGAGTTGTATGATGTATCTTCAACATGATTGGAATGAAAGTGACCATGTCACATTTTGGCCTTCACCTCTTTTGTGCAAATTGACCAGGAAACGCCATTAAAGTTAAATGAACTTCGAACAAAGAACAGAAAAGAAACAAAAAGAATAAAAGAAAACTTTCCTTAAAAATCTAAAAAAAAAATGATGAACGCCAAATTCACATGAACATTAAATGAACGATAAAATAAATTTGAATTGTTAAAGGACAAACAAAATGAACACAAATTTTAAATCAAATCTCAATCAAATTCAAATTCAACCTTCCAGATCTCAAATCAAATCTCGATCAAATTCAAATTCAACCTTCCGGATCTCGAACCAAATCTCGATCGAATTCAAACTCAACCTTCCAAATCCGAAATCCAATCCGTTCTACTCTCTCCCTTGTCTGGGATGGAAGCTGTCGATTCCATTGACACGAAGCCATGAGGTTTTCGATTCGGATCTGATGGCGAGGAATTATATCCAATCCAAACCAGAAACTTTCGATCAACTCTTTTGAATGGGAGATGTAGCATCTACATATTCCCTCCTAATCTGTTTCTTTCCACAAAAATCTTTTACAACTTTCATGAAATTCTCGAAACACCAAAATTCCACACTTTTCAAATCAACACTAAAAATCTTTGCAAAATCAATTGCCATTCAAAATCAAATTCTTGGGGTTGAGGATTTTACATCCGATACTGCATTGCTTTAGGTTCTTTCCCTATCGCAATGAAATACATCAAAATCAAATTCTTGGGGTTGAGGATTTTACATCTGATACTGCATTGCTTTAGGTTCTTTCCCTATCGCAATGAAATACATCAAAATTAAATTCTTGGGGTTGAGGATTTTACATCCGATAATGCATTGCTTTAGGTTCTTTCCCTATCGCAATGAAATACATCAAAATCAAATTCTTGGGGTTGAGGATTTTACATCCGATACTGCATTGCTTTAGGTTCTTTCCCTATCGCAATGAAATACATCAAAATTAAATTCTTGGGGTTGAGGATTTTACATCCGATACTGCATTGCTTTAGGTTCTTTCCCTATCGCAATGAAATACATCAAAATCAAATTCTTGGGGTTGAGGATTTTACATCCGATACTGCAATGCTTTAGGTTCTTTCCTTATCGCAATGAAATACATCAAAATCGAATTCTTGGGGTTGAGGATTTTACATCCGATACTTGCATTGCTTTAGGTTCTTTCCCTATCGCAATGAAATACATCAAAATCAAATTCTTGGGGTTGAGGATTTTACATCCGATACTCGCATTGCTTTAGGTTCTTTCCTATCGCAATGAAATACATCAAAATCAAATTCTTGGGGTTGAGGATTTTACATCCGATACTTGCATTGCTTTAGGTTCTTTCCCTATCGCAATGAAATACATCAAAATCAAATTCTTGGGGTTGAAGATTTTACATCCGATACTGCATTGCTTTAGGTTCTTTCCCTATCGCAATGAAATACATCAAAATCAAACTTTTGAGGTTAAGGATTTTACATCTAATACCGCATTGCTTTGGGTTCTCTCCCTATTGCAATGAAGCACACCAAATCAAGCTGTTGAGGTTAATGATTTTACATCCAATACCGCATTGCTCTGAGTTCTTTCCTCATTGTAATGGTTCAATCTAATCAATTCAAATTTTTGAGGTTGAAGATGTTACATCTAAAACCACAAAATTCCAATTTTCATTTCAAGTTCAAATCCCTTCAAATTAATTTTAACAAAACTTTAATCTAAATTGAAACTCAAACTAAAATCTGAGCTCACACATCAAAACTTAAACTGAAACAAAATGAAATCTAAGTTGAAATTCCCCCAGATCATGTGATTTGGGATTCACCTCCTTTTCCTTTCCCCAGCGAGAGTTCAGGAATCTCCAGTCTCAGAGATATACTTGACACTCCCCAGCAGAAATTCTTCTACTTTGTCCTAAGTTTGTCACTTGGACATCTGTGTTGGTTTGTTGATCTTTTTGGTCAATGCCAATACGCGCGGTGTGCTTGGATAGCACACCACACCTATTGGGGGTCCATTTGTTGACCTCATTTTTTATGAGGTCTTCTCTTCTCTCTTTAGTACTTATGATCTAGCCTTAGGCTTTTCCTTTGACTATCTTAGAGGACTAGAAGTGGAACCCACCCTTTAGAAGTCCAAACACCTCTTGACTCCTTGCAAACCCCACAAGCTTGATTGTAGACCCCTAATCACCTAGAGGGTTGAAATCGAATGTGGAAGTTTAAAGGATGAGCTCCTATAGGACTCTTTAGCCTTAGGAGCGCCTACTGGTGGTACGGTACGATGAAGGGCTGACTTACACACACACTACACTTATACACTACACTTTCACACACCTCCTAAAACCACACCCATACCCAACTTGACCTCCTGACTCATGCAGGTGATTCACATGGATGGTCCTTAACCCCTAAGCCCTTGGCTAAGAGGGTTAGGAACAGCATAGTGAATGCCTCAAATGAGTCCCTTCATGGCTCATGTGGGCTTGATATGGCTTCATGGCTCAATCAAAATGATTTAATTCCACTTACATTTATACAATCTTCAATTTTCTAAGTTTTCAATTTTTGACCCCCGGGACCCCAGACCCTTCTAGCTTACTCAAAACCTCGAAATTACCCAAAATTTTCAAAATTCTCCAAAATCACCCAAATTCCTCAAAATCAATCTCAAACATTCTCCCACCACTCAAATTGACCATTTTTACCCAAAATACTCAAAATTCCAAAAAATACCCCCAATACCCTCCAAATTACCAAAATGCCCCTCTTGACCCAAAAATCCAAAAATTCAGAAAATTCCCAGAAAATTCTAGAAAATCCCAAAGATTCCCAATTTCATTTTGTCCAACCACACCATGGGTGAATTTTGTCAATTTACCCCACTTTTGTCAAAATCCCCAATTTGACCCATTTTAACCCAAAGTGAACCCAATGTCAAACCAAACCTACCCAATTGACCCAAATTCTGGTCCAATTCAATTCTAAACTTCAATTCAACATCCCCAACACCAATCTAGACCAAATCCAAGCCCAATTTGATTGGGATTTGAATCCAATTTCACTTTTGACTTTAAAGCCCAATTTGGACCCATGACCCAAACTTAGCCCAAACCAAACCAATTCAACTCCAATTGACCCCAAACCTTTTGTAAGCCTTCCCTAACATCCCCACAAACAAAACGCTAACATAATTTGCCAAAAATTTGAACCCAAACCCAACTCAAATTCAACCCAAAGCAAAAACTCCTTACATGGGCCTACACCTAAACCTAACCCAAATAGGCCTAAACCCCAAAATCCAAACCCAACCAAAGTTGAAACCCCTTTGAAACAGCCCTACAAACATTTCTCAACATTATTTTTACACCAATTTCAACATTAGCCCAACATTAGCCCAAGTTAACCCAATTTGGCCTACCATTGGCCACTTTACCAAAAAAAGCCCAAATTCAACCCAATTCAAACCTAAATCACTCCAAACTTGTTTCAAATCAATCATGACACATCCTTAGACAAAACTTAACATTTATTTGGCATGGCCCATTGCAATTTTTTCTTTTCAAAAGCCCATTTTCAAACCTAAAGGCCCACTTCCTTAAACCACTTTAAAAGCCCCCCAAGACCATTTCAAAAGCCCAAGTTTTCAATCCAAAGCCCACATGATATTTCTCCATATCATCTATTTAATCAAAGTCACCCCTAAGTTTCAAAATCATCATTAAACCATTCCAAATCAAGCTTCATGAAAATTCTCCACCAAAATACCAAAATTCCTAAATTCTACTTCCATGAAATTGACCAAGCTTTATCCTAAGCCATAGGTAAGCCATGAAGCCACTCTTAAGCCACATGCAAGCCATGTGAGTTGTTCACATGTGACCTTACCACATTGGGCAAAAGGAGGAGATCCTTTCCACATTCCCTTAAGGTGATTAACCATTTCCATGTCTCCCCTAAACCATGTTTAATCCTAATTGTACTTGGATTGTGACTTAACCCCACTAATCAAGCTGATCCAAATCACTTTCTCTTCAGCCTAAACCAAGCCTTGGGTGGTGCACCTAGCCCAAAAGGATGGGTTGACCCATTTAGAGCCAAAATAGCCATGCCCCCATGCCATTTTGATCCAACTCCTTTACACATGTCCAAACCCAATTGACTTCACCATTGCCAAGCCATGACCTCCCTGGTCAAGATGGTGTACGGCTTATATTTTAGGTTGTGTGTTTAATTTTTTGAAAAGAGGTTGCCTACAGAAATTGTCAGCATATTTTTAATTTAATTTAAATAAATAATTTGAAAAGTAGTATTTGATTTTGAAAATAATTTTTAAATTTGAAGATTTTAAGATATGAAATCAAACTGATCTCACATCCCGAATAGTTTACATAAATGAGCACCGCACCACAAACCGTGTATCTATCCCGAAGAATAGACACACTGCTTGATAATGGGGCTCGATTAAATAAACTAGAAAGGTTTGTGACATCCTTTTGGTCCGCGAACCAATTTTATAAGCCGACAAGTTCCCTCGCTTAATATGAAAACATTAACCGGGGTTTATATTACTCGGGTTCTTAAAATTCCCTATAAGGGCAAGCCCCTATAGTTAATTACATCTTAAGTGACGGGAATCACCTAAGAAAACTCTCGATAATAATCGATAGTTCTCGCTCTCAAGAATTTCAAAGTTTTAAGTCTTCGAGGATTGAATTTTGGAATTTCAATAGGGAATGGATCAAATTTGAAACATTTTATTTTGGGAATCCAAAGGAAGAAAGGTAGGAGAAATCACGGATTCGAAGCGAACTTCGGTAATTTCCCGACTATCCTATTGTTTGGCTTGGATTTAGGAAAGCCACTAATGTTTATTTAGTATTTTGATCTTGCCAATTTTAATTAGTTAGGACTTATATTCGTATGATAAAATCATACAAATAGCCTCGAAGATGTGAGGGTTTATGTCGTATCGGATGACTACCTCAGAGTCCTAGGACCGGTTAGGGCTTAATTTTCATGATATGATCATGCAAGTGCCTAACGAAGAGTTGAGGATTTATGTTGCACTAGGCAAGCTACCTCGAAGTCCCTATGGCTTGGTTATTTAATTCTAAGAAAGTTTTGCTGAAGTAGACTCAGGTTTTGCTGATGACGATGGCCGTGCTGCCCACCGTGCTCCAAGCTCCTTGTTGTTGCAGAGGTTTAGTTTTAGAAGTCATAAATCAAGAGATAAGAGAAGTGTTCTGGTTTAGAGAAAGTCTTAGTTTCCAAGTGTTTTTTATGTTTTAATTAAAACAAATCTTAAAGTTGATTATAACAACACCGGTTAAGATCCCACCGGTTCCATCCTTCCGGCATCTTTATTTTTATCGGATTCACTTAGTCCAGATGAATTTGCTAAACTCAACTGAATGAGTTCCACACTTTCATTTAGACCGTGGGAAATCCCGTTAGCAACACGTAGGTTACATCATCCGAGGTATTCCCGATCATCCAACAAGACGTTTTAATTTAGTTGTAGTTGTAGTTTTGTTGTTCTGTTTGTGATTAAATTTTGAGTTGTTTTATATTTTGAAATGTTGTGGCGGTGAATTTTATCTTGTAATGACTTTTTAATTTAGTTTTGGTTTCAGATTTAGGGACTATCCTAAAGGTGTGGGTTTTCATGCAACAGTTGTTTATCATGCAAGAAAAGTAAGTGCGATGCGATTAAGTAAATTGCAATAAGGTAAATTGCAATAAAATAAAAGCGTACCTGGAGGGTCTTCCCGTCATCCCAAGCTGCACTTAAATCACAATTAGAATCTTTAAGCATTTAAAGCAAGTTCCTAGGTAAAGCTAAGGGAAGGGTTATGGTTTTCTACCAAGGTCCTACTCCTATAGCTAGTCACCTTCTATGACGTCTAGGTGTCGGTATTTTGGTTTGAGGACGATTTCCTTCATCAAAGAACAATTAAGTTCAATTGTTCTTATAAACATCCTATCATATCGAGAAAGTGCTTAAGACGAATCTTAAACATCTTTTTAATATTTCTAGGATTATTTTAAGTCCAAGAGAATTCAATTATACAAATGAATTAATCGTCCGGGAGTTCAAGTTTTGTTATCTTGCTCAGTGAACTAGGACATTTGAATATCCTATAAGTGAAGTAACACTTCACTTAACGCTCCGTTTAGGAGTTATGACAACAAAAGCTTTCGAGGGCAAATTGATGTTCAAGTGATTTATGATTTAATTTAATTTCAATTAATGGGTTTAAGTTTGGAATAGTGTTCAAGTTGTTTTAGATTTATTTTTGAATTCTTTATGTCTTAGGTGATGTTATTTTAATTCAATTCAATTTAATTTAATTTTAGTTTGGTTTATTTTAGTTTAATTTTAATTTTAATTTGATTTATTTAATTTAATTTAATTTTAATTTTAACTTGGTTTTATTTTAATTTAATTTAATTTAATTTAATTTAATATGTTTTAATTTAATTTAATTTAATTTAATGTGATTTAATTTAATTTAATTTTAGTTTAATTTAATTTAATTTAACTTAATTTAATTTCATTTAATTTAATTTAATTTGAATTAATTTGATTTAATTTAATATGTTTTAATTTAATTTAATTTAATTTAATTTAATTTAATTTAATTTAAATTTTAATTTAATTTTATTTTTGATTTTAATTTAATATTTTATTCTTTATGTTTTAAAGATGATTTAATTTTAATTGTTAAAGTATTAATTTAATTGAAATTTTAAAAGGATTTAATTTAAATAATTTAACTTTAATTTAATTTAATAATTAAGTCTTTTAGCATTTTAAATTTTAAATTTGGATTATCATTTTAATTAAGAATTAAATATTATTGAGATGATTAATTTAGGGATTCTTTAATTAAAGAACAAATCTCTTCCTAATAATATCCCTATTTTAATAATTCCAATTTTCTATTATTCTTCCAAATTTAATTAATTAATTGGTTAAGGTTTATTTTAATTATTTTTAAATTGTTTAGTAGGTTTCTACCCTTTAATTATTTAAATTTCAATCATCCAAATCAGATTAGGATCAAATATTTTACTCTTTTAATTTTATTAAGCCTAAAGTTTTAATTAAAGGTTAAAATTTTAATTACCATTTTGCCTTTCAAGCTTAATAATTTCATAACTCACTATATTGAGCTTAAATGAACTTGAAATTTTTATGTGACTTCACTCATATGTCAATAAAAACATGAGAAGAGAAAATGTGATTTTTCTGTATTTAATTTATTTATGTAATTATTTTTTGGTGGAAAATAGACATTTCCAAGGAAAATTTAATAATATGACCAAGGGAAAGTTTCTGTTCTTGAGAAAATTATGGGACATTCCTAATGACCAGAGAGCCACTTGGACCAATTTTGGTGATTTTTTTGAATTATATTATTTTTATTATAATTATTTTAAGTTTTGGAGTATTAATTAATTTAAAAATAAAATAGAGGTTGAAAAATGAATTTTATATTTTTCAAAAATCTCTCTGATATCAAGGAAATCAGAGAATCAATTTTTACAATTTTCTGATTTTTTTTGATTTATTAGAATTATTTTAGTGGAAATATTAAAAATATACATTTTTTTAATTTTAAAATTACCTTAGGGCTTTAAAATTTAATATCTCATTAAATAGACCTAAGAAAAATATGGGGTTTGTTCCTAAGTGATTAAAATTCAAAATATAACATTTTGGTGAATTTTATTATTTTTGTGATTTTTATTATTTTTTAATTATTAAAAATATTAAAATAATGCAAAAAATCAACTTTTTTAGAAAATTGCAATTTTAATTTTCTTAAATTCCCCTGATATCAGAGAGGCTCCAAAACCAATTTGGTGAATTTTTGAAAAGTATTTTGAAAGTTATGAATTTTTAAAGTTTAAGTTGGCTAAATGGCTTAATCAACCCATTTGGTAGGGCTAACTAAGTCTAATTGACTTCAAATTTTTATGATGGGTTCCTCTGATCCTAAAGGTCAGTGGAGAATTGATTTCAAGTCAATTTGATGTATGATTAGCTCTAATTAATTAAGGACCTATTTTGGGTGTTTAAGCCAATTAGGATTATTCCAAGTGGATTAATTCAAAACCTATTTTTCCTAGGGTCCTCTCGGTCATAAGAGACATCACCAAATTTTCCTAGAATTTATTTCACAATATGCTAATTATTAGAATTAAAATACTCAGAATAGTAACCTAGAATTGAAAAATCAATAACTCTTCATAGGATGGCCTCGACTTTGGAAAATTCGGGGAATGTTCCCAAATTCAGAGGCTTCAAAAGCCCTATGGTCTCATGCCATGGTGAATTGTATACATGCATGGAGAATTGAAAATGTGCAGAGAGTAAATAAATTATTAAAAATCAAATACTTGATGAAATTAAATGATTTCTTTTCCACATTATTCTCCTCTCGTTCACCGAGCAAGAGGGTATTTTTATTTTATTTTTCGATTTTCCTACACAAAGTTATGCATTTTTGAAGTTTAGGGAATTAAATAAATAGGAAAATAACCTAATTTCCTACTTATCCACGCGGCGCCGCGTCAACCTAGGCATCTCCGAAGCTCCACGCGTCGTCTCCCGATTCGGCGCCGCCATCCGACTCAGCAATCCAGGGCCCCGTGGGTCACGTACCAACGCGGTTGTCCGGCTCGATCCAGACCGTCCACTCGATACACGCTCGATCCGACGGCTCCCAGTCATCGTCTACGACTGGTGTGCACCCGTGACCGTCAACCTTCTAACCCTAATTTCTCACTCGATTCTCAACGGATTTTCATGTTCTTATGCTCTATGGATTCGTCTTGAGGAGACGAACACATCCATACGGTAAACATGTATTTAAATTGACTCAAATTAAATGGAGAATCTCCGTAAGCTCGGGAAGAAGAGTGAGTCCATACCTTTGCTCGGAGAAGTGAAGCTTCGATGCGAGAGTTGTGTCACCTTCGATTGGGTCCGAGCAAGCTCCGGATGAAGTCCCTTGGCTCGGTGAATTGTCTAGGTATGATTTCGACCAAGCCCGATCACAAAGCTTGGAGTCCGGAACGGATGGGTGGCACGGAGAGGGGCTTTTGCTGGTGGACCTCTTCCCTTGGTCTGGTGAAGGTGTAGGATCAATCAATTTGGGGATTGATCCACTGTGGAGAAGTGTCATGTTTTTGGGTGGAATTTTGGCTGAGAAATTGGGCTCTGTTGGTGGAGATTAGGGCAAATTGTCACTGGGGATCAACTGCTCTAAGTATGGAGAGTGATCTGGAGCAATTTTGGCAGGGTTTCAGTAAGGTCTGGTTCAGCACCTCTCATGGCCGAGAGGAGGTGAGGTTTAAATAGGAGAGGGTGGAGGGCCTCCCAGGGGAGTTAGGGCTTGGGATCAGCTGCTTAGGTCAAGGGAAGAACAGCCATGGTGGCCATTGGGCATGGGGCAGCTCAGCAAGGTGGAATTCCAAAGTTTGGCTCCTCCCAAGGTCTCGGCCATGGTGTTTTCCGGCGACCCAGGCGGCTGGCCGGCAGGCATGGGTCACCCTCAGGTCCAGGTGGGTCAGGGTTGGAGGTTTGTGCAATCAATTGGGCTGAGGGAGGATCAGGTGAATCAGCTAGAAAAGGGTAGAGAGGTCACCATCCATGAATATTTTGATTAATCATGGATTAAGGTGAAGCATTAAAAGGGTTAAAACCTTTTTAAGGGGGCTTAAAAGAGGCTCCTCCTTTTGCCATTAATGGCTTGATCACATGTCAAACCTTCCATGATTTCATATGACTTATCCATGGCTTGCATGTGGCTTCATGGCTTGTCTTTGGCTTGGGGAAAAGCTTGGTCAATTTCATGAAAATGGAATTTGGAAATTTTGGTAATTTAGGAGTGATTTGATGGGATTTGGCACATGGCTTAATTTGGATTTATTTTATCATGGGTTTAGAACTTAGGAGATGGTTCCATCCGATGGATGATGATATAAGGTTGTCATGTGGGCTTTGGGCCTTTGAAATTTAGTGAAGGTGGGCTTTTAAAGTGATTTAAGGAAGTGGGTTTTTTTTTATTTTAGGATGAGAATTTTGCAAAGGATTGGATCCAATAAGTGTTGAATTTAGTTTAGGATTGTTTCATGAATGATTTGGAATAAATTTGAAGTGTTTGGGCTAGGTTTGGGTTGGATTTGGACCTCTTTGGTGAATGGGCCAATATAGGTCAAATTGAGCTAACTTGGGCCAATGTTGGGCTAGGGTTGAAATTGATGTAAAATAAATGTTGGGAAATGTTTATGGGAGTGTTTCAAAGAGGTTTTGGCTTTGGTTTAGTTTTGATTTTGGGGTTTGGGCTTATTTGGGTTAGGTTTGGGTTTAGGTCAAAATTGGGCCTTTTAGCTTTGGGTTGAATTTGAGTGGGGTTTGGGTCAAAATTTTGGGCAAATCATGTTAGTGTTTTGTTTGTGGGGATGTTAAGGAAGGTTTAGAAAAGATTTGGGGTTAATTGGAGTTGCATTGGGTGAGTTTGGATTAGGTTTGGGTCATGGGTCCAAATTGGGCTTTAAGGTCAAAAGTGAAATTGGATTCAAATGACAGTCAAATTGGACTTGGATCTGGTCTAGATTGGTGTTGGGAGTGTTGAATTGAAGTTTAGAATTGAATTGGACCAGAATTTGGGTCAATTGGGTAGGTTTGGTTTGACATTGGGTTCACTTTGGGTTAAAATGGGTCAAATTGGGGATTTTGATAAAAGTGGGGTAAATTGACAAAATTGGCCCATGGTGTAGTTAAACAAAATGAAATTGGGAATATTTGGGATTTTCTGGAATTTTTTGGGAATTTTCTGAATTTTTGGATTTTTTGGCTAAGAGGGGCATTTAGGGTATTTGGAGGGTATTGGGGGGTATTTTTGGAATTTTTGGTATTTTTGGCTATGGATGATCAATTTGATTGGTGAGGAAATGTTTAGGAATGATTTTGGAGAATTTTGGGTAATTTGGAAATTTTGGAGGATTTGGGTAATTTGAGGGTTTTGGGTAAGGTAGGCGGGTGTAGGGTCCCCGGGGTCAAAAATTGAAAATTTGGAAAATTGAGGATTGGGTAAATGTAAGTGGAATGGAATCATTTTGGTTGAGCTATGAAGCCATATCAAGCCCACATGAGCCATGAAGGGACTCATTTGAGGCATCCATTATGTTGTTCTTAACCCTCTTAGCCAAGGGCTTAGGGGTTAAGGACCATCCATGTGAATCACCTTTATCAGTCAGGAGGTCAAGTTGGGTATGGGTGTGTGAAAGTGTAGTGTATAGGTGTAGTGTGTGTGTAACTCGACCCTTCACCGGACCGAGGCCACCTGGGGCGGTCCTAAGGCCGAAGAGTCCTATAGGAACTCATCCTTTAAACTTCCGCATTTGATTTCAACCCTCTAGGTGATTAGGGGTCTACAATCAAGTTTGTGGAGTTTGCGAGGAGTTAAGAAGTGGTTTGAATTTCTAAGTGGTGGGTCCCGATTCTAATCCTCTAGGATTGTCGAAGGAAAAGCCTAAGGCTAGATCCTAATTACTAAAGAGAAGAAGAGAAGACCTCATCGAAAATGAGGTCAACAAATGGACCCTCAATAGGTGTGGTGAGCTGACGGAGCACACCGCGCGTATTGGTGTTGACCGAAGCGATCAACAAAACCAACACAGATGTCCAAGTGACAAACTTAGGACGAAGTAGAAGAATTTCCGCTGGGGAGTGTCAAGTATATCTCTGGGACTGGAGATTCCTGAACTCTCGCTGGGGAAAGGAAAAGGAGGTGAATCCCAAATCACATGATTTGGGGGAATTTCGATTTTAGATTTCATTTTTTTTCAGTTTAGATTTTGATGTGTGAGTTCAGATTTTAGTTGGAGTTTCAATTTAGATTGAAGTTTTGTTAAAATTAATTTGAAGGGATTTGAATTTGAAATGAAAATTGAAATTTTGTGGTTTTAGATGTAATATCCTCAACCTCAAAAGAAAATTGAATTGATTAGATTGAACCATTACAATGAGGAAAGAACTCAGATTGATGCGGTATCGGATGTAAAATCCTCAACCTCAAGAGTTTGATTTGGTGTGCTTCATTGCAATAAGGAGAGAACCTAAAGCAATGCGGTATTGGATGTAAAATCCTTAACCTCAAAAGTTTGATTTTGATGTATTTCATTGCGATAGGGAAAGAATCCTAAAGCAATGCAGTATCGGATGTAAAATCCTCAACCCCAAAAGTTTGAATTTTGATGTATTTCATTGCGATAGGGAAAGAATCCTAAAGCGATACGGTCTCGGATGTAAAATCCTCGACCCCAAAAGTTTGAATTTTGATGTATTTCATTGCGATAGGGAAAGAATCCTAAAGCAATGCAGTCTCGGATGTAAAATCCTCGACCCCAAAAGTTTGAATTTTGATGTATTTCATTGCGATAGGGAAAGAATCCTAAAGCAATGCAGTCTCGGACGTAAAATCCTCGACCCCAAAAGTTTAATTTTGATGTATTTCATTGCGATAGGGAAAGAATCCTAAAGCAATGCAGTCTCGGACGTAAAATCCTCAACCCCAAAAGCTTAATTTTGATGTATTTCATTGCGATAGGGAAAGAATCCTAAAGCAATGCAGTGTCGGACGTAAAATCCTCAACCCCAAAAGTTTGATTTTAATGTATTTCATTGCGATAGGGAAAGAATCCTAAAGCAATGCAGTGTCGGATGTAAAATCCTCAACCCCAAAAGTTTGATTTTGATGTATTTCATTGCGATAGGGAAAGAATCCTAAAGCAATGCGGTCTTGGATGTAAAATCCTCAGCCCCAAGAATTTGATTTTGATGTATTTCATTGCGATAGGGAAAGAATCCTAAAGCGATGCGATCTTGGATGTAAAATCCTCAACCCCAAGAATTTGATTTTGATGTATTTCATTGCGATAGGGAAAGAATCCTAAAGCAATGCAGTCTCGGATGTAAAATCCTCGACCCCAAAAGTTTGAATTTTGAATGGTAATTGATTTTGCAAAGATTTGTAGTGTTGATTTGAAAAGTGTGGAATTTTGGTGTTTCGAGAATTTCATGAAAGTTGTAAAAGATTTTCATGGACGGAAATATATTAGGAGGGAATATGTAGATGCTACATATCCCATTCAAAAGAGTTGATCGAAAGTTGCTGGTTTGGATTAGATACAATTCCTCGCCACTAGATCCGAATCGAAAACCTCGTGGCTCCGTGTCAATGGAATCGACAGCTTCCATCCCAGACAAGGGAGAGAGTAGAACGGATTGGATTTCAGATTTGGAAGGTTGAGTTTGAATTTGATTGAGATTTGATTTGAGATCTGGAAGATTGAATTTGAATTTGATTGGAAATTTGTGGTCATTTTGTTTGTCTTTTAACGATTCAAATTTTATTTTATCGTGAATTTGGAGTTCATCATTTTTTAGATTTTTAAGGAAAGTTTTCTTTTATTCTTTTTGTTTCTTTTCTGTTCTTTGTTCGAAGTTCATTTAACTTTAATGGCGTTTCCCAGTCAACTTGCACAAAAGAGGTGAAGGCCAAAAATGTGACATGGTCACTTTCATTCCAATCATGTTGAAGATACATCATACAACTCGATTTGGAATATATCTCATACAATCCATATATACTCAAAACGGACTTTGTATGATCTTTGTCGATCCATCCAAAAAAGGTATCTGTCAAAAATCCATGTCTGAATAGTGAGGTACATGGTCAATAACATCACCTTCCAAGTCATCCTTGGCAAGGATGTCGTATGGATGTACGTTGGAGGTGTGATATTTTCCATGCAACTCACAGCTCGTAAGGCCGGAGGCTCTCTAGCTCCGGGTCCAGTCGGAAGTGATAAGGTGCTTTCCGTCATCCATCCTTCTAAAAGTAAGCGAGATCCGCTTCGGTGGTACTCCCGGTATGCAATGTTTAGCGACATCCGCTCCGTTGCCCTTTAGTATCATGACGGAACCTACCGGTAATGGTATCTTTACCGGCCCTCGGAACTCACATCGGTCCCGCTATCCGGAGGTCGGACCCGAACATGATATTACACTCGTTCGAAAAGAAAGCGTGCGAAGGTCCGACAAAGTCGTGGTGATCTATGTGCGGGGGTATGCGATCACCCTTCTTGTAAATGTTAATGATGCAACTGTTAGGTATGCAATCTGCTGGCAATACCCTCCATGCTATCATTCTTTTTACCATCCTTTTGATGACTAATAGCATTGGATCCACCTGGCCATGATGGAGTATCCCCGGTGGGTTTCCCTTCCTGTCTTCTGCGAAGTTGTAGCAGCATCCACATTGTATTGTAATTCTTCCTTTCCCTGGCATCCATCTCCGGGGTTCCGAGTAAGTGTTTTCTCTTAGGCGACCCGCTCGGCCCATTCTTTTCAAATCCCGAATGCAGTCCACGATTTGTTGTTGTTCGTATTCTGAGAACACGTCTGTATGTAGCTCGAGGCCTTGTAGTATATTGATCCTCCTGCCTCTGATTCTCTCGAAGTATTCAAAAGTTTTCTTCTCGACATTCCGCATTCTTTCTAGCTCGTATTCCGGAATAATTTTCAAATAGCGAGGCCACAGTGACGTCTTGTGGGATATATGGCTCAATCCCTTCACGTTCTCCTGCATACCTCGGCTCCTCGGGGATGGTGTCCGTCGGGACATCCTCCGGGGTTGCTTCTGCAACAAGGTCATGCATTACTGGTGGCTTTATTAGGTGGCGTGGTAGCCTTCCTTCTTCTGTTCTTCTTGAGATTTCCCTGTTCTCTTCTATTATCCTCGGAGCTGGCCTCCTTCCTTCAGGTACACAGTGAATCGGCGTCTTTGAAGTATATGTCGCGCGATGCAACTCGCCTCGTTGCGCTGGTCCGCTGCTAGTTTAGTTAACATCTTGCGGATACGGCGATTTTTATTTCTTCGTTGATTGCTGTGAGAGTAGCTCTTTGTACTTACTGAATTTCTGTGGGCGCGGCGCTGACAAGCCTACCCTCTGCTGTAGCGACTACAGACTTGATTCTCTTGTCTTCTTCGATGTCTCGTTTTTCTTTTCTCGTCTGTCGGATTGGTGGCTTGGGCCACCCACTTTCATTACCGTCGGTCGGGCGGTTCCTCTCGGTCGATCGGGACCCGCTCACCTTCCTCGTATTGCGGAGCCTGCCGGTGCGAAGTCCGAGTCAATCTCTATTATCGCTCCATATTTCACCCTCTTTTCGTCGAGTGCGAAGGCTTACGCTATTTCTAAAGTTCAGGACCAACCGCCCGTTCGACATTTCCCTGCGAAAAGACAAGGAAAAGGATCAGGGGCTGTACTAAGAACAAGAACATTAAGAAAATGTTTATTAGAGACAGAGTTTTCTCTCTTTTTTTTTTATTATTACTTTTGTATTTTTAAATTTAATAGGAATGAAGTGGGACAAGATCAGGAAAGAGATTTTGATATGGAAGAGAAAACAAGGAAAACTTTATTATCATGATTTTATTTATTTTAGCATATTTTTTATTATTTTTGGGTTCGGACCCAGTCATAAGTAATTACTTCGCCCGTGCTTCTAGGGATGAAGAATTCATTCCTTTGAAACATCAGGTAGCGTAATACTTCTTCAAGTATCGTCCGTTGATCGGAAGCATATGTCGTTCTCCTTGGCAATTCACTAGCTAATAGGAACCTCCTGAGTAGACTGCCTCGACCACAAACGGCCCTTCCCGGTGGGTTCAAATTTTCCTCCTATCTTGCGGTGTGCGAGGATAGGTCTTTTGAGAACGAGAACTAAGTCACCAACTTTGAAGGTTCTTGGGCGGACCGATCCGTCATGGGCTTGAACCATCTTAGCTTGGTATAGTTCTAAATTACTGTCGCGCTACAAGTCTTTTTCCTTCCGGGCTTTCCAATTCCTCTAGTCGTAATTTGGCATTCTCTTCGTCGTGATTTTGTTTGCAACTGCAATTCCGAGTGAAGGAAGCCTGGACCTCTAAAGGTAACATCTGCCTCGGACCCATACACCGGAGCGTAAGGTGTAGCTTGAGTAGGAGTTCTGAAGGTTGTCCGGTAGGCCCATAAGGCTTCTAATAACTTCTCGTGCCAATTTCTCTTATTATCGTCCAAAGTTTTCTTTAAGATTTGAACGAGAGTGTTGACCTCATTTTTGATGAGGTCTTCTCTTCTTCTCTTTAGTACTTAGGATCTAGCCTTAGGCTTTTCCTTTGACTATCTTAGAGGACTAGAATTGGGATCCACCATCTAGAATTTCAAACCACTTCTTAACTCCCTGCAAACTCCACAAACTTGATCGTAGACCCCTAATCACCTAAAGGGTTGAAATCAAGTGTGGAAGTTTAAAGGATGAGTTCCTATGGGACTCCTTGGCCTTAGGATTGCCACTGGTGGCTCGGATGCAGTGAAGGGTTGACTTGCACACACACTACACCTGTGCACTACACTTTCACACACCTCTTAAAATCACACCCCTATACCTAACTTGACCTCCTGACTCCTAAAGGTGATTCACATGGATGGTCCTTAACCCCTAAGCCCTTGGCTAAGAGGGTTAGGAACAACATGGTGAGTGCCTCAAATGAGTCCCTTCATGGCTCATATAGGCTTAACATGGCTTCATGGCTCAACCAAAATGATTTCATCCCACTTATATTCACCCAATCTTCAATTTTTCAAATTTTCAATTTTTGACCCCGGGACCCTACACCCGCCAACCTACCCAAAACGCTGAAATTACCAGAATCCTCCAAAATTTCCAAATCACCCAAAATTCCTCAAAACCATTCCTAAACATTTCCACATCACTCAAATTGACCATTCCTAGCAAAAAATACCAAAAATTCCAGAAATACCCCAATACCCTCCAAATAACCTCCAAATACCCAAAATACCCTTTTGACCCAAAAAATCCAAAAATTCAGAAAATTCCCAGAAAATTCCAGAAAATCCCAAATATTCCCAATTTCATTTTGTTCAACTACACCATGGGCCAATTTTGTCAATTTACCCTACTTTTATCAAAACCCCCAATTTGACCCATTTTAACCCAAAAAAACCCAATGTCAAACTTAGCCTACCCAATTGACCCAAATTCTGGTCCAATTCAATTATAAACTTCAATTCAACATCCCCAACACCAATCTAGACCAAATTCAAGCCCAATTTGATTGAAATTTGGATCCAATTTCACTTTTGGCCTTAAAGCCCGATTTGGACCCATGACCCAAACTTAGCCCAAACTCACCCAATTCAACTCCAATTAACCCCAAATCTTTTCTAAACCTTCCTTAACATCCCCATGAACAAAACACTAACATGATTTACCCAAGATTTTGATCCAAACCCCACTCAAATTCAACCCAAAATCAAAAGGCCCATTTTTGGCCTAAACCCGAACCTAACCCAGAATGAGCCCAAACCCCAAAATCAAAACCCATCAAAGCTAAAACCTCTTTGAAACACTCCCATAAACATTTCCCAACATTAATTTTACATCAACTTCAACTCTAGCTCAACTTTGGCCCATGGTAGTCCATTTTGGCCCACCTTAGCCTCTTTACCAAAAAGGCCATATCGACCCAATTCAAACCCAAATCACCTCAAATTTGTTTCAAACACTCATGACACATCCCTAAACCAAACCCAACAATTATTTGGCCCAAGCCTTTACCAAAATTTCATCCCAAGATCCATTTTAAAATTCAAAAGCCCACTTTCCTAAACCATTTAAAAGCCCATCTAAAACCATTTCAATGAGCCCAAAATTGATTCTAAAGCCCATATGACATTTTCATTTGTCATCCATTTGATCAAAATCATTCCCTAAGTTCCAATTCCATCATCAAATAAATCTAAATCAAGCATTATGCCAAATTACCCAAAAATACCAAAATATTCCTAAAATCCATTTTCATGAAATTGACTTGACTTTTCCCGAAGCCAAATGGAGCCATGAAGCCATGCACAAGCCATATGCAAGCCATGAGAGCCTCTTTACATGTCACCATGCCATTTTGGGCAAAAGGAGGAGATTCTTTCCTTAATTCCTAAAGGTGATTAACCACTCCCATGATTCCCCTTAACCATGCTTATGCTCAATTGTGCTTGGATGGTGACTTGACCCTGCCGATTATGCTTGAGCCAAGTCACTTTTCCTCGGCCAAAACCGGGCCTTGGGTGGTGCACCTAGCCCAAATGGGTGGGTTGACCCATGTAGGTCCAAATTTAGCCATGCCCCCATTCCATCTAAATCGAACCCTTTACACATGGCCAATGCTAATTGACTGCACAAGCCTCCAGCCCTGACCCACCTGACCTTGAGGGTGACCCATGCCTGGCCGGCCGGCCACCCAGTCGCCGGAAAACGCCATGCCCGAGACCTTGGGAGTGAGCCAACATTGAAATTCTCCCTTGCTGAGCTGCCCCATGCCTAGTGGTCACCATGGCCTGTTCTTCTCCTCACCAGAGCAGCTGATCCCAAGCCCTAACTCCCCCTGGGAGGCCCTCCACCCTCTCCTATTTAAACTCCACCCCTCTCGGCCATGAAGAGGTGCTGAAACAAACCTTAAGGAAACTCTGCCAAAATTGTTCCAGATTACTCCCCATACACAGAGCACTTGATCCCCACTGAAATCCCCCTGCCATTTCTTCTCTCGCGAGCTCGATTTCGGAGTTGAAATCCGAAGCCCAAAACCGGGACACTTCTCCACGGTGGACCAATCCTCGAATTGATTGGTCCTACACCTTCACCGGACCGAGGGAAGGTGTCCACCGATGAAAAGCCCCATCTCCGGGCCACCCGGTTGCTCCGGCCTCCGAGCTTTGTGATCGGGCGTGGTCGAAGTCCAACCTAGACGATTCACCGAGACCGGGAGACTTCATCCGGAGCTTGCTAGGACCCGATCGAAGGTGCGACAACTCTCGGATCGAAGCCACACTTCTGCGAGCAAAGGTATGAGCTAATTCTTCATCCCGAGCTTCGGAGATTCTCCATTTCAAATGCTTTAATTTCAATGCATGTTTACGCGTATGGATGTGTTCGTCTCTTGAAGACGAATCCATAGAAGCATAAGAACACGAAAATCCATTGAGAATCGAGTGAGTTCTTAGGGTTAGAGTGCGGACGGTCACGGGATCGCACCAGTCATGGACGATGAACGGATGCCGTCCATTTAATACACGCGCGCACGGATGGCCAGGATCGCGCCGGATGAGGATACGGAACGATACGGCGGGCCCGAGGACGGGTGACTCAGATGGCGGCGCCCAATCCCAGCGCGACACGTATCCCTTCGGAGCTGCCGAGGTTTCGCTGGCGCCGCGTGGATAAGTAGGAAAATAGGCTTTTTTTTATTTATTTAATTGCCAGAACTTTAAAAATCCATATCTTTGTGTAGAAAAATCACAAAAATAAAATAAAAATACCCTCTTGCTCAGTGAACAGAGGAGAATAATGTGGAAAAGAAATTAATTAATTTTGTCTAGTATTTTATTTTTAATTAATTATTTACTCTCTGCATACATTTAATTCTCCATGCATGCATACAATTCACCATGGCATGAGACCATAGGGCTTTTGAAGCCTCTGAACTTGGGGACATTCCCTGAATTTTCCAAGGTCGGAGAGCCATCTGTAAAAAGTTATTGATTTTTCAAATTCATGTCATTGTTTTGAGTATTTTAATTCCAATAATTATCATATTGTGAAATAAATTCTAGGAAAATTTGGTGATGTTCCTTATGACCGAGAGAACCCTAGGAAAAATAGGTTTTGAGTTAGTTCATTTTAGACAACCCTAATTGGCTTAAACACTCAAAATAGGTCTCTAATTAATTAGAGCTAGCCATACATCAAATTGACTTGAAATCAATTCTCCACTGACCTTTAGGATCAGAGGAACCCACCATAAAAATTTGAGGTCGATTGGACTTGGTTAGTCTCTATTAATTGGGTTGATTAAGCCACTTAGTCATTTTAAACTTTAAAAAATTCATAACTTTCAAAGTATCTTTCAAAAATTCACCAAATTGGTTTTGGAGCCTCTCTGATATCAGGGAATTTAAGAAAATTAAAATTTCAATTTTCTAAAAAAGTTGATTTTTAACATTATTTTAATATTTTTAATAATTAAAAAAATAATAAAAATCACAAAAATAATAAAATTCACCAAAATGTCACATTTTGAGTTTTAATCACTTAGGAACAAACCCCATATTTTTCTTAGGTCTATTTGGTGAGATATTAATTTTTAAAGTTCTAGGGTAATTTTAAAATAAAAAAAATGTATTTTCTAGCATTTTCACTAAAATAATTATAATAAATCAAAGAAAAATCAGAAAATTGTAAAATTTAGTTCTCTGGAATCCTTGATATCAGAGAGATTTCTTAAAATTATAAAATTCATTTTTCAACTTATATTCTATTTTTAAATTAATTAACACTCCAAAACTTAAAATAATTCTAATAAATACAATATAATTCAAAAAATCACCAAAATTGGTCCAAGTGGTCCTCTAGTCATTAGGAATGTCCCCTATTTTTCTTAAGGACAGAAACTTTCCCTTGGTCATGTTATTAAATTTTCCTTGGAAATCTTTATTTTCTACTAAAAATAATTATATAAATAAATTAAATACAGAAAAATCACATTTTCTCCTCTCATGCCTTCATTGACATATGAGTGAAGTCACATAAAAATTTCAAGTTCATTTGAGCTCAATTTAGTGAGTTATGAAATTATTAGGCTTGAAGGGCAAAATGGTAATTAAAATCTTAACCCCTTTAATTAAGACTTTAGGCTTAATAAAATTAATAAGTAAAATATTTGATCCTAATCTGATTTGGATGATTGAAATTTAATAATCAAAGGGTAGAAACCCATTAAACAATTTAAAATAATTGAAATAAACCTTAATTAAATAATTGATTAAATTTGGAAGAATAATGAAATTGGAATTATTAAAATAGGGATATTATTAGGAAGAGATTTATTCTTTAATTAAAAGATCCCTAAATCAATCATTTCATTAATGTTTAATTCTTAATTAAAGTAATAATGCAAATTTAAAACATTAAAAGACTTAATTATTAAACTAAAATTAAATTGTTGAACACTTTTAAAATTTTAATTAAAATTAAATAAAATAAAATTAAATTAAATAAAATTAAATTAAATTAAAAAATTAAATTAAATTAAATTAAAAATTAAATTAAATTAAATTAAATTAAATCAAATTAAATTAAATTAAAAAAAAAATTAAATTAAATCAAATTAATCTAATGTAACATCAAATCAAACTAAATTGAATTAAATTAAATTAAATTAAATTAAATTAAATTAAATTAAGTTGAATTAAATAACATCACCTAAGACATAAAGAATTCAAAAATAAATCTAAAATAACTTGAACACTATTCCAAACTTAAATCATTAATTTGAAATTAAATTTGAATCACGAAATCATTAAATATCATTTTGCCCTTAGGAGCTTTTACCTATTATAACTCCTAAATGGAGTATTAAATGAAATGTCATTTCACTCATAAGGATATTCAAATGTCCTAAGTTCACTGAGCAAGTTAACAAAACTTGAAAACCTCGGACGATCGATTCATTTACATAATTAAATTCATTTGGACTTAAAACAATCCTAGAAATATTGAAAAGATGTTTAAGATTCTTCTTAAGCACTTCCTCGATATGAAAGGATATTTATAAGAACAATTGAACTTAATTGTTCTTTGATGAAGAAAATCGTCTTCGGACCAAAACACAAGGAACCTAGACGTCATAAGAAATGACTAAGCTATAGGATTAGGAATTTGGTAGAAAACCATAACCCTTACCTTAGCTTTACCTAGGAACTTGCTTAAATGTTCTAATCATGTTTTAAGTGCGGCTTGGAATGACGGGAAGACCCTCCAGGTACGCTTTTATTTTATTGCAATTTACCTTATTGCAATTTATTTAATCGCATCGCACTTACTTTTCTTGCATGATAAACAACAGTTGCATGAAAACCTACACCTTTAGGATAGAAATCAAAACTGAAACCCATAACTAAATTAAAAGACACCACAAGATAAAATTCACCGCCACAACATTCAAAATATAAAACAACTCAAAATTTAATCACAAACAGAACACAAAACTACAACTACAAAACGTCTTGTTGGATGATCGGGAATACCTCGGATGATGTAACCTACGTGTTGCTAACGGGATTTCCCACGGTCTAAATGAAAGTGTGGAACTCATTCAGTTGAGTTTAGCAAATTCATCTGGACTAAGTGAATCCGATAAAAATAATGATGCCGGAAGGATGGAACCGTGGGATCTTAACCGGTGTCGTTATAATCAACTTTAAGATTAGTTTTAAAACACAAAAAAAACTTGGAAATTAAAACTTCTCTAAACCAAAACACTTTTCTCATCCCCTGAGTTATGATTTCTAAAACTAAACCTCGGCAACAACAAGGAGCTCGGAGCATGGTGGGCGACGCGGCCATCGTCGTCGGCAAAACAACTCTACATCGGCTAAACCATTCTTAGAATTAAATAACGAAGCCATAGGATTTCGAGGTAGTTTGCCTAGTGCAACATAAATCCTCGGCTTTCGTTAGGCATTTGCATAATCATGTTATGCAAATTAAGCCTAACTGGTTTTAGGATTCCGAGGTAGTTGTTTGGTACGACATAAACCCTCACATCTTCGAGGCTATTTGTATGATTATGTCATACTAACATAAGTCCTAATTAATTAAAATTGGCAAGATCAAAACATTAAATAAATATTAGGACTTTCCTAAATTCGAAGCCGAATAACGGGATAGTCGGGAAATTATCGAAGTTCGCTTTGAATCTGTGATTTCTCCTACCTTTCTTCCTTTGAATTCCCAAAACAAAAAAATGTTCCAAACTCGATCCATTCCTTATTGAAATTCCAAAATTCAATCCATTGAAAACTTAAACTTTGAAATTCTTGAGAGCAGAACTATTGATTATTATCGAGAGTTTTCTTAGGTGATTCCCGTCACTTAAGATGTAATTAACTATAGGGGCTTGCCCTTATAGGGAATTTTAAGGAACCCAGGTAATATAAACCCTGTTTAATGTTTTCATATTAAGCGGGGAATTTGTCGGCTTATAAAATTGGTTCGCGGACCAAACGGATGTCACAAATCTTCTAGTTTATTTAACCAAGCCCCACCATCAAGCGAGTGTGTACTATCCTTAGGGATAGATACACGGTTTGTGATGCGGTGCTCGTTTATATAAACTATTTGGGATGTGAGATCGGTTTGATTTCATATCTTAAAATCTTCAAATTTAAAATTATTTTCAAAATCAAATACTACTTTTCAAATTACTTATTTAAATTAAATTTAAAATTCGCCGACAACTTACGTAGGCGACCCCTTTTCAAAATAAAACACATAACCTAAAATATGCCGACAACTTACGGCGACTCCGTTGGGAATAATTCCTCTTTCCATTTTAATCGAAATAATTACGCTTTCAAAAATCGGTAGTGCATCCATGTCCCTTATGGATCGAACTACCCTTCTTTCTGTTGGGGTACTATGTTCATTTCTACCTTGAACAAGTATAACCAACATTCTCTCGGATTTAGGAGCCATTGTTTAGACACCCCTAAACGGAGAGGTTCGAGATCCTTTTACCTCATTTACGAGGTGGGGTGGACCCCGAGTAGGTGTTAGTTTAGGAGTGATCCTTCGAGTCGAGAAGTCTTGCTTAAGACTCTCTTTTCCTTTCCAACTCCGATTCGGATTCCTTACCTTCTCTACACCTTTGAACACTCCGTTCTAAATAAACAAACCCTCTAATAAGTGATTCTTTTAATAAGTGTTTCCTTCTTATAAATACATGAACAAGAATGAGTTCGGACTCTTTTCAATTCCTTTCTTTTCGTCCTAAAGAAAAGAAGCATAACTTGGGATCGACAACCGGAATCTATCCTGCGAAATGGAAGCCCCGAAACTGATTTTCTCTTTCACCAATGGACTGGACTTCGGCTGTACATAAGGATGAGCTGCCCGATAATGGAATCATCCGATTTGGACGGGGATTTGAAAACACGAACGTCAAGATCACCGACGTCTCCCTCTTTGCACCGATGAACAAGGTATCCGAAGTCGAAGAGCCGTCGCTTGAGTTCAACCTTAGGTCGACCCAAGAATTCCCTCCCCTGCAAAGGGTTACAACTAAGAGGAGTGCCGCTGTCCATAGAAGGACTGTTATCTCTACCCCCGCTGGTCTAGTTGTTTCTGCACCTACCCCGACTTTTGCCAAATCAAAGGGGAAAGGAATCCGGAATTATGATGGACACATGTACGTGGAGGGTACAAATCTTCTTGTAAGACCTTCCGTTTTCGAAATCGGGTCCGGTTCGAAGATTCCGTCACCGACGAGGACCCGGAGAAGAAACGAAGTAGAAGGATCGCTAGAGAAGCCGGAGCTGCTGAAATTGCTTTCTAGAGGAAATTCCGAAGCTGTCGGAATATACACCATCTGCCAGAATATACACCACTTGCAGAATATACACCGCTGCCGAATACATACCACTCTTGGGAGGAAGCGGGTTTCATCCCCTCTCCGCCGCGAGAAGATGAAGAAAATATTCGCAAGATTGCGCCACATTACCACGGCCCGCATATTACAACGACGGCTCGCAAGAAAAGAACTAGAACTACGCCGTTTGCTCATTGCAAACTTTGGTAGAAAAGTTAGCAAAGAAGGAAAACGCGCCCGTATCGAAATTTTACGAAGGATAGGGCGGGTGCCGGTCGAAATCCCGTCTTGGGCCCGAGTAGAGCCCGCCATCATGACGGAAAAGCCAAGTAAAAGAATGAAGGCTAGTCCGCCCGTTGTCGTCTCGGGATTACGGATTAGGGAGGATACCACCTTCCGATGTTGGCCGAAGCGGACCATCCGGTCCTAGACCTTCGCTGTTAGAAGGATGGTATGGCGTCCCCACTACTAGGCGATTGAGATTGAAACGAGCGGCCCGAGAAAGAAAGTCTCGCCGGGAGACTTGAATGCGAAGAAAGTGCTACCGCGATGAAGGGGACTCGTGAGAAGGAGACCCGGCAGCTATCGCACGACAACCACGAAGACACACAGAAAGCCCCGCTAGAAGATGCCATGGAAAAGTTGAGAACCGATATCCGACAGTTGGCAAAAGAAAGAGAAGAAAAGTTCGGAGACGAGATTGATTCATCGGAGTTCATGGACGACGAATACGCAGAAATCAACATGGTAGAAACACGAGCTTCATCAGCTTCACAAGGTGCTCTGCAGCCGCGTGAAGAGAGGAGCCGGAAGTAATGAGAAGGCGACTTCAAGAGAAAGATGATACGATCGCCCGGATGTCGAAAAAGATGGAAGAGATGGGCTGTAGCCCTAGCCACTCTCCGGAGTCGAGTACAACCACATGAGAGACACCCCGAGAGGTCATTCACATTGTAGACGGAGGAAAGGAAATTACGTCCGTCGATGGGGATGATCGGCTGAAAAAGGATACGGCACGAAGTATGATTTCGAAAAGGATATCAAGAACTTGGTGGAACGGCGGAGTGCGAGAAGCCTTAGCACAATCGAAGAGCGGGACATCCATTCGGACGGGTAGACCTTACCCGGAAGAATTCGACGCCGTCCGATACCCGAAAGGCTTCGTACCACCCTCGTTCAAGACCTTCGACGGAGCCGGGAATCCCCGACGGCATGTGGCACACTTTCGCGCCGGTTGTTGCAATGCCGGCGGAAGCGATGCATTACTCTTCCGACGGTTCGTCGGCGATCCGTCGAGAATCGCCTTCGGCCGGTATGCGGAATTACCAAATGGTTCGGTGAAAACGTTCTTAGAGCTAGAGAACCTCTTCATCGAGCGATTCGCCGGAGCTCGGCACCACATCACTTATAGGTGATTTAGTGGTAGAGAAACAAAAGCCGAATGAAACTTTGGTGGATTACATACTTCGATGGAGGAACTTAAGCATGAAGTGTGAACCACAAGCTGCAAGAACAACACGCGATCGGCATTTTACTTAAAAGCATTCATGGCCCGATAGCACTTCTCCTCGAGGGATTCACTATTAAGACTTTTGAGAAGTTGTTAAGCAAGGCCGGAAGCTTGCAAGAAGAGGCGAAGCAATTAAGTTTCGCCGACAAGACGGACAAACAAAAGCCTGTAAAGACTTTTGAAAAGAAATCCGGGATCGTTGCAGCAGTTGACAAAGGCAAGCAACCGATACAAATACCACCAGAACAACCGCAGCAACCTCAACAGAATTACCAGCAACCCCGGCCCAGCTATCAGTCATCTCAACAGTATGAACAACCACCTCGTCCGCAACGTACATTAAGGGAGCTTTTGAGCAGAGAATATCCATTCAAGAATGAGGCAGTGCCGAAAATGTTCCGCTGATCGATGAAGACTCCGGATTTCCGAGTGCCGGAGCCTAAAAGACCGGAGGAAGTCAACAAGAAAGGTGATCCCGACTTTTGCCCTTACCACCGGATGCTTGGGCACAAAATAGAAGATTGCATTACCTTCAAAAGTTGGCTCAATGACAACCTTCGGAAAGGGAATATAACAATCCCGAAGGAGTACATGAAGGAACCCCAGAAAGGAGGTTCCGTCAATGTTGTCTCGACTGATCCCATCATTCCGATAGATCCCCATACGACTGACGATGGATGGACTACCGCTTGGACGAGGTCTTCGAAAAAGATTTTAGACAGCATCCAAACCGCTTCGGTGCGAGCTTCAATTCAGAGTTTGAAACTTGTTAAGCCGGTACTATCACTTGCGATAGAAGAACCACCTCAACAAGAGACGATTGAAGAGAAGAAGAAAATCGACGAAGAAGAAAGTACCGAGGCTCCTAAGGCTAGACTAGGGAGCGCTTATCCTAGGATAGTTGTTTCCGATTCGGGGGAGAAATCCCTCGAACCTCGACTCGTATGATTATCTCGCTCACTTCGGTGGGATCATATAATGATAAGGGTGATGGCGTTAGCTACGTTTGACTTGTTTCTAACGATTACGTAACTAACGACAATCCGGATATCGATTCCGATACAAATAACAATTCTCAAATCATACACAATCTCGACGATCACAATGACGAGGAAGACATCCGTCAAGGAGGCTATGAGAGTTCAACAAGCAATGAGTCTATCTGCGAGTTTCGAGGAGCTCCAGTCACGATAGAGTTAGAGCCTTCAGACTCTGAAGCTAATCCGGAAGAGCCTGTCATTTCGATTCAAGAAGAGACACCGGCAAGCTCAACAATAGATTCAGAGGAAATTACAGAAGTCAACTTAAGAAGTGGAAGAGTTCTACCTCCGAGAATGGGTCCAAAAGACAAAGGAAAGCGGTGGTTGTTCGGGAAGAACCAACCCGGCGGAAGAAATACCCATTCGAGAAGAAAACGAAGCACATGAAAACAAAGTGGACTACAACGTGCTAGCCCATCTTAGGAAACTACCGGCCAAGCCGAGCATTTATGATGCTCTCATCTTATCAAAGGAGATGAGAGAAGCTCGATCAAGGCCTTACTTGATCCGGAAATTTGCTTAGCTCGAATGGCCGGAGAGTCCTTAGATGAGGTTTGCTCGTTAAAGGAACGACGAGGTGTTACCTTCACGGACAACGACCTACTACTTGGGACGACGAGACCACGACCGACCGTTGTACATTTCGATTACTAATCGGAAAATTTACACTCTCCGGAGTATTGGTGGATCCGGGAGCATCAATCAATATAATGAGTCTTCGAACGCTAGCATACTTGGAAATTGATGCTCGTGAACTCGAAGCCGACAAAATGTTATTAAGAGGATTCGACCGAGAAAGGAGAAAGAGCCCTCGGATCAATAACAGCTACTCGAAGACCGGTGACTTAGCAAAGACAACCGCAAAATTTCACATAATTGATTCGAAACGTCGTTCAACGCTCTCTTGGGCCGACCATGGATACATGAAAACGGGATGGTACCATCATCTCTACATCGGTGCATCAAATACTACGATGGAGGGGAACGATTGCATCAAAGGTGACTTACAACCATTCTCCGTACATGAAATTGGAATCCACGAGGATGCGACTTATTATGCACCACCGAAGAAAACGATCTTCTCCGGAGATACCATAACAAATGAAGCAAACAAAGTTCGGGACAACGAAGAACCTGAAGTTCTAGTCCAACGAGTCACTCACCACTCCCTTCGGCGAGATGGTGAAGGTTTCTCCACAACTCGCATCCGAGGTCGAGGCCGGGGACGAGGCCGTGGTAGAAGACGTTAGGACGGTTGGACGGAAGAAACCGATCATCAACGTTGATTGGGAAGATAGTTACGAAGAAGAAAACGAAATCAAACAAGAAGCGACGACAATAAGTCGAAGAAGCCGCAATTCAAAATCCCTCTCGAAGATGAGAAGAACGAAGAATACAAATCGATGTACGAGAAGATTAACCACTATGTACATACTATGACCACGACCCGATCCATTCTAATAAGATCGAGGGTATGGAGGTCGAAGAGGTACGTAGCGGTGGTGCAAAACCAATCAAATTCTACCGTGGTGCTTCTTCCTCCAAAACTGAAAATAATGTACAATTTGAAGATGCTACTTTATCAGAATTAATGGAATTACCTTTTGAGTGGTACTCTCCCTGTGTTCAAAATTTAATTCAAAGTGGTTTCTTACCTCGACAATGGACAAAAGGTCAATCTCAACATTTTGAAAAATTATGGAATAATTCCGGTCGTCCACCCGACTCGAAGCATGGTCTCGGATTCGGCACGGTAGGGTCGGTTGACGATGTCGAATTTTGCTTGGTTGTCACTTGCGAATCTAATGAAAGCTGCATGGAAACTACGGACGAACTCGAAGATTTACAAATTGGAGACGCTACACCGGAATTCGAAGAAGAAATCAAATCTACGATAGATGAGTTAACGGAAGTTAACTTAGGTACTAGCGAAGAGCCTAGACCTACCTTTGTTAGCTCCTTACTCGATAAAGAAGACTCGGAAGAAATAATCAAGTTATTAATGGAATTCAAAGACTTGTTTTGCTTGGAGCTACGATGAGATGCCGGGTTTAGCTCCGGAGGTCGCGGTCCATAAGCTAGGAGTGGATCCTACTTCCGTCCCGGTCGGACGAGGTCCCGGAAGAATGCGTCTAGAAATCGAACAACAAGTCATAGCCGAAGTTAAAAAGTTAATAGACGCTAAATTTGTCCGTGAAGAACAATACCCGACTTGGTTAGCCAATGTGGTACCGGTCGAAAGAAGAATGGTCGGATCGGAATTTGTGTGGATTTCGAGAGATTTAAACAAGGCATGTCCAAAAGATGAATTCCCTCTGCCGATCCCGAATTGATGATCGACATTGCTTCAACACATGAAATATTCTCATTCATGGATGGATCTTCGGGATACAACCGGATAAAAATGGCTCCAGAAGATGAAAAGCTTACAGCATTCAGAACGCCGATCGGAGTATTTTGCTACACAGTGATGCCATTCGGACTAAAGAACGCAGGAGCAACCTACCAAAGAGCAATGACAAGAATTTTTGATGATCTCATCCACAATCAAGTCGAATGCTACGTGGACGATGTGGTCATCAAAAGCAAAGTAAAGAACAACCACTTGTATGATTTGAGAATTGTTTTCGAACGATTAAGACAATTTAACCTTAAGATGAATCCCTTAAAATGCGCCTTCGGCGTCACCTCCGGGAAATTCTTAGGATTCGTTGTCCGACATCGTGGAATTGAAATCGACCCGGAGAAGATTAAAGCTATCTTAGAAATGCCGCCTCCCAAAACCTTAAAACAACTACGATCTTTTCAAGGAAGCTGGCATATCTTCGACGCTTTATCTCGAGCCTATCGAGTAGGTGTCGGCCTTTCTCGGCACTAGTTAAAAAGGACGCCAAATTTATTTGGGAAGAGAAATGCCATAAGGCCTTCGAGGACATTAAACAATATTTAATGACACCTCTGTCCTAGCGGCCCAGGTCTCGGGTAGACCGGCGATACTTTACACCGCGGCTTTAGACAACTCTCTCGGAGCCCTGTTAGCCCAGGTCGATGATGAGGGTAAAGAAAATGCTCTTTACTACTTAAGCCGTCGTTTGCTTCCGACGGAAGTAAGGTATCCCGCAATTGAAAAGCATTGTTTGGCCCTGATCTTCGCCGCTCAAAAGCTCAGGCACTACATGCTTTCTCATAAGGTCAACCTAATCTCGAAGTTTAATCCATTGCAATACTTGATGACTCGTCCAACGCTTTCCGGCAGACTTGCCAGATGGTCAATGATATTATTGCAATTCGATATAACTTTCGTGCCTCTTTGTGCCGTAAAGGGACAAGTCTTAGCGAACTTCCTTGCGGCACACCCTTTGCCGGCGAATCTCCTCTCAATGACGATTTGCCAGATGAACAAATAATGAACCTAGAAGACCTTGATGATCGACGTTGGGAATTATATTTCGACGGAGCATCTTCAGCGCACAAAGACGAAGAATCGCAAGTGATAGTGCCCGGTAAGGCAGGAATCAGGCTAATCTTTATAACACCGGAGCGGGGGATGTTAAGATACTCCTACCACTTGACAGAACCATGTACAAACAACGAAGCGGAATACGAAGCCCTCATAACGGGACTGGAATTAACCATTCAAATGGGGATGACGGACATCAACATCTACGGGGATTCACGAGTTAATCATTCAACGGATCGTCGGACGATACGGAATTTTAAAGCCGAAGACTCGAGCAATACTTCCAGGTATGCCATACAGTTGTTGGAGCAGATTCCAAATGTGACAATCTACAAAATTCCCGGAAAAGAAAATGCTTTAGCGAGATGCTTTAGCCCGTCTCGCAAAAGAATTTGCTGTTTGCAAGATGAATTAGTAGAAGTGTCGGTTCACGGACGTCGAGTCCTATCACGGCTCGACATAGACACAATACGCAAATCGAGAAAAGAAAAAGAATCGGTTGCGACGGTGACGGAAAACACGAGAAGATTGGCGACGGCCATTGATGAGCTACACCGCAAACGGGAAAGCTACCAGACGATAGGTCGCTAGCCCATCAGATCAAGAAAAGAACTCTGTCTTACGCATTAATAAACAACACATTGTACAGAAGGTCTTTCGATCAAATGTGGCTAAGGTGCTTAAGCGGGTCCGAGGCCCGTGAAATTGTTAAGGAGGTGCATTCAGGACTACGTAGGCGCTCACCGGTCGAGTCCGAAGATGAAAATGAAAATTAAAAGACTAGGGTACTACGGCCCTCGATGATGACCGATCGCATGAAAATCGCCAAGAGCGTCACCGGTGCCGAGTGCACGGAGTGGTTCTACACCAACCTCCAAATGTGCTACATCCAGACAATTGCGTCGTGGCCATTTGAATGTTGGGGCACGGATATAGTGGGTCCAATAGAACCACCGTCTTCAAAAGGACATCGCTTCATTCTTGCGGCTACGGATTACTTTTCCGAGTGGGCGAAGCGGTTCCACTCGGAGAAGTGAAAGCACATCACGTGCTACAATTTTTCAAGAACCAAGTTGTCTACCGTTTCGGGGTGCCGCGCGGGATCATCTCGGATAATGGGTCGGCATTCGAAGCACACAAATCAACAATTTTGTCGGGAGACACGGAATCGGCCGGCGATACTCAACAATTTACTACCCGAGAGCAAACGGCCTCGGCGAGGCTTTTAACAAAACTCTCGTTCAAATTTTAAAGAAGACCTTGGACGATAATAAGAGAAATTGGCACGAGAAGTTGTTAGAAGCCTTATGGGCCTACCGGACAACCTTCGAACTCCTACGCAAGCTACACCTTACGCTGCGGTGTATGGGTCCGAGGCGAGTGCTACCTTTAGAGGTTCGGCTTCCTTCACTCGGAATTGCGAGTTGCAAATAAAATCACAACGAGAAGAGAACGCCAAATTACGACTCGAAGAATTGGAGAGCACGGAAGGGAAAAGACTTGCGAGCGCAACGGAATTTAGAACTATACCAAGCTAAGATGGTTCAAGCCCATGACAAGCTGGTCCGCCCAAGAACCTTCGAAGTTGGTGACTTAGTTCTCGTTCTCAAGAGACCTATTCTTGCACACCGCAAGATAGGAGGAAAATTTGAACCCACTTGGGAAGGACCGTTTGTGGTTGAAGCGGTATACTCGGGAGGTTCCTACCGGCTAGTGAATTGCCGGGGAGAACGACATATGCTTCCGATCAATGGACGATACTTGAAAAAGTACTACGCTACACGATGTTTCGAAGGAATGAATTCTTCGGCCCTAAGAAACACGGGTGAAGTGATTATTTATGATTGGGTCCGAACCCAAAAAATAATAAAATGTGCTAAAATAAATAAAATCCGATAATAAATTTTCCTTGTTTTCTTTTCCAAATCAAAATCTCTTACCCGATCTTATCCCACTTCATTCTGTTAAGTTTAAAAATATAAGAATAATAAAAAAAATGTCTTTAATAAACATTTTCTTAATGTTCTTGTTCTTAGTACAGCCCCCGATCCTTTTCCTTGTCTTTTCGCGGGGAAATGTCGAGCGGGCGGTTGGTCTCGAACTTTAAGAATGGCGTAAGCCTTGCACTCGATGAAAAGAGGGTGAAAGATGGAGCGATAATCGAGATTGACTCGGATTTCGCACCGAGCGAGCATGCTGATACGAGGAAAGTGAGCGGGTCCCGGTTGACGAGAAGAGCCGCCCGACGGACGGTGATGAAAGTGGGTGGCCCAAGCCACCGATCCGGCGGACAAGAAAAGAAAGGCGAACATTGAAGAAGATAAGAAAATGAAGTCGCGTAGTCGCTACGGCGAAGGCGGAGCTTGTCGGCGCCGCGCCCACGGAGATTCAAGAAGTTCGAAGAGCTACTCTCACGAGCAACGCAACGAAGAAATAAGAATCGCCGTATCCGTAAGATGTTAACAAAACTAGTCTGCGGACCAGCGCGACGAGACAGGTTGCTAACGTCGGTGCATACACTTCGAGGACACCGGTTCACCGGGAACTCGAAGAAAGGAGGCCAGCTCCTAGGATAACAGAAAGAACCAGGGAGATCTCTAGAAGATCAGAAGAAAGAAGGCTACCACGCCACCGGATAGAACCACCAGTAATGCATGACCTTGTTGCAGAAGCAACCCCGGGGGATGTCCCGACAGGCATCATCCCTGAGGAGCCAAGGTATGCAGGAGAACGCGAAGGGATCGAACCGTATATTCCACAATATGTCACCAGGCCTCGCCATCTGCAGATCATTCCGTAATACGAGCTAGAAAGAATGCAGAATGTCGACAAGCAAACTTTTGAATACTTCGAGAGAATCAGAGGCAGAAGGATCAATATACTAGAAGGCCTCGAGCTACATACAGATGTGTTCTCAGAATATGAACAACAATAAATCGTGGACTGCATCCGGGATTTGAAAAGAATGGGTCGAGCAGGTCGCCTAAGAGAAAACACTTACTCGAACCCGGAGAAGGATGCCGGGGAAGGGGAGAATTACAATACAATGTGGATCTTGTTACAACTTCGCGAGAAGACGGAAGGGAAACCCACCGGGGATACTCCGTCATGGCCGAGTGGATCCGATGCCATTAGTCATCAAAAGAATGGTAAAAAGAATGATAACATGGAGGGTGCGCCGGCAGATTGCATACCCAATAGTCGCATTATCAACATCTACAAACGGGGTGATTGCATACCCCCACACATAGATCACCACGACTTTGTCGGACCTTTACGCACGCTCTCTTTCTCGAACGAGTGTAACATCATGTTCGGATCGACCTCCGGATAGCGAGGTCCGAGGTGAGTTCGAGGGCCGGTGGAGATACCTTTACCGGTAGGTTCCGTCATGATGCGAAAGGCAACGGAGCGGATATCGCTAAGCATTGCATACCGGGAGTACCGGTGAAGCGGATCTCGGTTACTTTCGGAAGGATGGACGACGAGAAGACACCTTACCATTTCCGACCGGACCCGGAGCTAGAGAGCCTCCGGCCTTACGAGCTGTGAGTTACATGGAAAATATCACACCTCCAATGTACATCCATACGGCATCCTTGCCGAGGATGGCTTGGAAGGTGATGTTATTGACCATGTACCCCACTATTCGGACATGGATTTTTGACGGATGCTTCTTTGGATGGATCGACAAAGATCATACACAGTCCGTTTTGAGTTTACATGGATTGTATGAAATATATTCCAGATCAAGATGTATGATGTATCTTCTACATGATTGGAATGAAAGTGACCATGTCACATTTTTTTGGCCTTCACCTCTTTTGTGCAAGTTGATTGGGAAACGCCATTAAAGTTAAATGAACTTCGAACAAAAGAACGGAAAAGGAATAAAAAAAGAGAATAAAAGAAAACTTTCCTTAAAAATCTAAAAAAAAAAAGAAATGACAAACGCCAAATTCACATGAACATTAAATAAACGATAAAATAAAATTTGAATCATTAAAAGATAAACAAAATCAACATAAATGTTAAATCAAATTCTCAATCAAATTTAAAATGTGATCTTCCAAATTTCAAATCAAATCTTAAATCAGATTTCAACCGAGTTCAAACTCATCCTTCCAAATTTCAAATTCAATCTTTCCAGACTCCAAATCTCAATCAAATTCAAGTTCAATCTTTCCAGATTCCAAATCTCTATCATATCTAAAATTTGATCTTCCAGATCTTAAATCAAATCTCAATCAAAAATTCAAATTCAAACTTTTGGGTCGAGGATTTTACATCCAAGACTGCACTGCTTTAGGATTCTTTCCCTATTGCACTGAAATACATCAAATTCAACCTTTTGGGTCGAGGATTTTACATCCAAGGCTGCCTTGCTTTAGGATTCTTTCCCTATTGCCTTCGAAATACATCAAAATTCAAATTCGACCTTTTGGGTCGAGGATTTTACATCCAAGACCTGCTTAGCTTTAGGATTCTTTCCCTATTACACCTTGAAATACATCAAATTCAAACTTTTGGGTCGAGGATTTTACATCCAAGACTACACTGCTTTAGGATTCATTTCCCTATCGCAATGAAATACATTAAAATCAAACTTTTTGGGGTTGAGGATTTTACATCCAATACCGCATTGCTTTAGATTCTCTTCCTATCGCAATGAAATACATCAAAAATCAAACTCTTGAGGTTAAGGATTTTACATCCGATACCGCATTACTCTGAGATCTTTCCTCATTGTAATGATACAATCCAATCGATTCGATCTTCTTTTGGGGTTGAAGATGTTACATCTAAAACCTCAAAATTCCAATTTTCATTTCAAATCAAATCCCTTCAAATTAATCTTGACAAACTTCAATCTAAATTGAAACTCCAAATTGAAATTTAAACTCACACATCATAACTTGAACATGAAACAAAATAAAATCTAAATCGAAATTCTCCCAGATCATGTGATTTGGGATTCACCTCCTTTTCCTTTCCCCAGCGAGAGTTCAAAAATCTCCAGTTCCAGAGATATACTTGACACTCCCCAGCAGAAGCTTTTCTACTTCGTCCTAAGTTTGTTACTTGGACATTTGTGTTGGTTTTGTTGATCGCTTCGGTCAACACCAATACGCGCGGTGTGCTCTGTCAGCTCACCACACCTATTGGGGGTCCATTTGTTGACCTCATTTTTGATGAGGTCTTCTCTTCTTCTCTTTAGTACTTAGGATCTAGCCTTAGGCTTTTCCTTTGACTATCTTAGAGGACTAGAATTGGGATCCACCATCTAGAATTTCAAACCACTTCTTAACTCCACTGCAAACTCCACAAACTTGACTGTAGACCCCTAATCACCTAAAGGGTTGAAATCAAGTGTGGAAGTTTAAAGGATGAGTTCCTATAGGACTCCTTGGCCTTAGGATTGCCCTGGGTGGCCTGGTCTGGTGAAGGGTTGACTTGCACACACACTACACCTGTGCACTACACTTTCACACACCTCTTAAAATCACACCCCTATACCTAACTTGACCTCCTGACTCCTAAAGGTGATTCACATGGATGGTCCTTAACCCCTAAGCCCTTGGCTAAGAGGGTTAGGAACAACATGGTGAGTGCCTCAAATGAGTCCCTTCATGGCTCATATAGGCTTAACATGGCTTCATGGCTCAACCAAAATGATTTCATCCCACTTATATTCACCCAATCTTCAATTTTTCAAATTTTCGATTTTTGACCCCCGGGATCCTACACCCGCCAACCTACCCAAAACCCTTGAAATTACCCAAATCCTCCAAAATTTCCAAATCACCCAAAATTCCTCAAAACCATTCCTAAACATTTCCACATCACTCAAATTGACCATTCCTAGCAAAAATACCAAAAATTCCAGAAATACCCCAATACCCTCCAAATAACCTCCAAATACCCAAAATACCCTTTTGACCCAAAAAATCCAAAAATTCAGAAAATTCCCAGAAAATTCCAGAAAATCCTAAATATTCCCAATTTCATTTTGTTCAACTACACCATGGGCCAATTTTGTCAATTTACCCTACTTTTATCAAAACCCCCAATTTGACCCATTTTAACCCAAAGTAAACCCAATGTCAAACTTAGCCTACCCAATTGACCCAAATTCTGGTCCAATTCAATTATAAACTTCAATTCAACATCCCCAACACCAATCTAGACCAAATTCAAGCCCAATTTGATTGAAATTTGGATCCAATTTCACTTTTGGCCTTAAAGCCCAATTTGGACCCATGACCCAAACTTAGCCCAAACTCACCCAATTCAACTCCAATTAACCCCAAATCTTTTCTAAACCTTCCTTAACATCCCCATGAACAAAACACTAACATGATTTACCCAAGATTTTGATCCAAACCCCACTCAAATTCAACCCAAAATCAAAAGGCCCATTTTGGCCTAAACCCAAACCTAACCCCAAATGAGCCCAAACCCCAAAATCAAAACCCATCAAAGCTAAAACCTCTTTGAAACACTCCCATAAACATTTCCCAACATTAATTTTACATCAACTTCAACTCTAGCTCAACTTTGGCCCATGGTAGTCCATTTTGGCCCACCTTAGCCTCTTTACCAAAAAGGCCCATATCCAACCCAATTCAAACCCAAATCACCTCAAATTTGTTTCAAACACTCATGACACATCCCTAAACCAAACCCAACAATTATTTGGCCCAAGCCTTTACCAAAATTTCATCTCAAGATCCATTTTAAAATTCAAAAGCCCTCTTTCCTAAACCATTTAAAAGCCCATCTAAAACCATTTCAATGAGCCCAAAATTGATTCTAAAGCCCATATGACATTTTCATTTGTCATCCATTTGATCAAAATCATTCCCTAAGTTCCAATTCCATCATCAAATAAATCTAAATCAAGCATTATGCCAAATTACCCAAAAATACCAAAATATTCCTAAAATCCATTTTCATGAAATTGACTTGACTTTTCCCAAGCCAAATGGAGCCATGAAGCCATGCACAAGCCATATGCAAGCCATGAGAGCCTCTTTACATGTCACCATGCCATTTTGGGCAAAAGGAGGAGATTCTTTCCTTAATTCCTAAAGGTGATTAACCACTCCCATGATTCCCCTTAACCATGCTTATGCCTAATTGTGCTTGGATGGTGACTTGACCCTACTGATTATGCTGAGCCAAGTCACTTTTCCCTCAGCCAAAACCAGGCCTTGGGTGGTGCACCTAGCCCAAATGGGTGGGTTGACCCATTTAGGTCCAAATTTAGCCATGCCCCCATTCCATCTAAATCAAACCCTTTACACATGGCCAATGCTAATTGACTGCACAAGCCTCCAGCCCTGACCCACCTGACCTTGAGGGTGACCCATGCCTGGCCGGCCGGCCACCCAGTCGCCGGAAAACGCCATGCCCGAGACCTTGGGAGTGAGCCAACATTGAAATTCTCCCTTGCTGAGCTGCCCCATGCCTAGTGGTCACCATGGCCGTTCTTCTCCTCACCAGAGCAGCTCGATCCCAAGCCCTAACTCCCCACGGGAGGCCCTCCACCCTCTCCTGATTTAAACTCCACCCCTCTCGGCCATGAAGAGGTGCTTGAAACAAACCTTAAGGAAACTGCTGCCAAAATTGTTCCGGATTACTCCCCATACACGAGCACTTGATCCCCACTGAAATCCCCCTGCCATTTCTTCTCTGTGAGCTCAATTTCAGAGTTGAAATCCAAGCCCAAAACCGAGGACACTTCTCCACAGTGGACCAATCCTCAAATTGATTGGTCCTACACCTTCACCGGACCGAGGGAAGGTGTCCACCGAGTAAAGCCCCATCTCCGGGCCACCCGGTTGCTCCGGCCTCCAAGCTTTGTGATCGGGCTGTAGTCGAAGTCCAACCTAAACAATTCACCGAGACCGGGAGACTTCATGCGGAGCTTGCTAGGACCCGATCGAAGGTGCAACAACTCTCGGATCGAAGCCACACTTCTGCGAGCAAAGGTATGAGCTAATTCTTCATCCCGAGCTTCTGGAGATTCTCCATTTCAAATGCTTTAATTTCAATGCATGTTTACCGTATGGATGTGTTCGTCTCTTCAAGACGAATCCATAGAGCATAAGAACACGAAAATCCATTGAGAATCGAGTGAGTTCTTAGGGTTAGAGTGCGGACGGTCACGGGATCGCACCAGTCATGGACGATGAACGGATACAGCGGGCCCCGGGACGGCTGACTCAGATGGCGGCGCCCAATCCCAGCGCGACACGTATCCCTTCGGAGCTGCCGAGGTTTCGCTGGCGCCGCGTGGATAAGTAGGAAAATAGGCTTTTTTTCTATTTATTTAATTGCCAGAACTTTAAAAATCCATATCTTTGTGTAGAAAAATCACAAAAATAAAATAAAAATACCCTCTTGCTCAGTGAACAGAGGAGAATAATGTGGAAAAGAAATTAATTAATTTTGTCCAGTATTTTATTTTTAATTAATTATTTACTCTCTGCATACATTTAATTCTCCATGCATGCATACAATTCACCATGGCATGAGACCATAGGGCTTTTGAAGCCTCTGAACTTGGGGACATTCCCTGAATTTTCCAAGGTCAGAGGCCATCTCTGTAAAAAGTTATTGATTTTTCAAATTCATGTCATTGTTTTGAGTATTTTAATTCCAATAATTAGCATATTGTGAAATAAATTCTAGGAAAATTTGGTGATGTTCCTTATGACCAGAGAACCCTAGGAAAAATAGGTTTTGAGTTAGTTCATTTTAGACAACCCTAATTGGCTTAAACACTCAAAACAGGTCTCTAATTAATTAGAGCTAGCCATACATCAAATTGACTTGAAATCAATTCTCCACTGACCTTTAGGATCAGAGGAACCCACCATAAAAATTTGAGGTCAATTGGACTTGGTTAGCCCTATTAATTGGGTTGATTAAGCCACTTAGTCATTTTAAACTTTAAAAAATTCATAACTTTCAAAGTATCTTTCAAAAATTCACCAAATTGGTTTTGAAGCCTCTTTGATATCAGGGGAATTTAAGAAAATTAAAATTTCAATTTTCTAAAAAAGTTGATTTTTAACATTATTTTAATATTTTTAATAATTAAAAAAATAATAAAAATCACAAAAATAATAAAATTCACCAAAATGTCACATTTTGAGTTTTAATCACTTAGGAACAAACCCCATATTTTTCTTAGGTCTATTTGGTGAGATATTAATTTTTAAAGTTCTAGGGTAATTTTAAAATAAAAAAAATGTATTTTCTAGCATTTTCACTAAAATAATTATAATAAATCAAAGAAAAATCAGAAAATTGTAAAATTTAGTTCTCTGGAATCCTTGATATCAGAGAGATTTCTTAAAATTATAAAATTCATTTTTCAACTTATATTCTATTTTTAAATTAATTAACACTCCAAAACTTAAAATAATTCTAATAAATACAATATAATTCAAAAAATCACCAAAATTGGTCCAAGTCGTCCTCTAGTCATTAGGAATGTCCCCTATTTTTCTTAAGGACAGAAACTTTCCCTTGGTCATGTTATTAAATTTTCCTTGGAAATCTTTATTTTCTACTAAAAATAATTATATAAATAAATTAAATACAGAAAAATCACATTTTCTCCTCTCATGCCTTCATTGACATATGAGTGAAGTCACATAAAAATTTCAAGTTCATTTGAGCTCAATTTAGTGAGTTATGAAATTATTAGGCTTGAAGGGCAAAATGGTAATTAAAATCTTAACCCCTTTAATTAAGACTTTAGGCTTAATAAAATTAATAAGTAAAATATTTGATCCTAATCTGATTTGGATGATTGAAATTTAATAATCAAAGGGTAGAAACCCATTAAACAATTTAAAATAATTGAAATAAACCTTAATTAAATAATTGATTAAATTTGGAAGAATAATGAAATTGGAATTATTAAAATAGGGATATTATTAGGAAGAGATTTATTCTTTAATTAAAAGATCCCTAAATCAATCATTTCATTAATGTTTAATTCTTAATTAAAGTAATAATGCAAATTTAAAACATTAAAAGACTTAATTATTAAACTAAAATTAAATTGTTGAACACTTTTAAAATTTTAATTAAAATTAAATAAAATAAAATTAAATTAAATAAAATTAAATTAAATTAAAAAATTAAATTAAATTAAATTAAAAATTAAATTAAATTAAATTAAATTAAATCAAATTAAATTAAATTAAAAAAAATTAAATTAAATCAAATTAATCTAATGTAACATCAAATCAAACTAAATTGAATTAAATTAAATTAAATTAAATTAAATTAAATTAAATTAAATTAAGTTGAATTAAATAACATCACCTAAGACATAAAGAATTCAAAAATAAATCTAAAATAACTTGAACACTATTCCAAACTTAAATCATTAATTTGAAATTAAATTTGAATCACAAATCATTAAATATCATTTTGCCCTTAGGAGCTTTTACTATTATAACTCCTAAATGGAGTATTAAATGAAATGTCATTTCACTCATAAGGATATTCGAATGTCCTAAGTTCAGCTGAGCAAGTTAACAAAACTTGAAAACCTCGGACGATCGATTCATTTACATAATTAAATTCATTTGGACTTCAAACAATCCTAGAAATATTGAAAAGATGTTTAAGATTCTTCTTAATCACTTCCTCAATATGAAAGGATATTTATAAGAACAATTGAACTTAATTGTTCTTTGATGAAGAAAATCGTCTTCAGACCAAAAACACAAGGAACCTAGACGTCATAAGAAATGACTAGCTATAGGATTAGGAATTTGGTAGAAAACCATAACCCTTACCTTAGCTTTACCTAGGAACTTGCTTAAATGTTCTAATCATGTTTTAAGTGCGGCTTGGAATGACGGGAAGACCCTCCAGGGTACGCTTTTATTTTATTGCGATTTACCTTATTGCAATTTATTTAATCGCATCGCACTTACTTTTCTTGCATGATAAACACAGTTGCATGAAAACCTACACCTTTAGGATAGAAACCAAAAGCTGAAACCCATAACTAAATTAAAAGACACCACAAGATAAAATTCACCGCCACAACATTCAAAATATAAAACAACTCAAAATTTAATCACAAACAAAACACAAAACTACAACTACAACTAAATTAAAACGTCTTGTTGGATGATCGGGAATACCTCGGATGATGTAACCTACGTGTTGCTAACGGGATTTCCCACGGTCTAAATGAAAGTGTGGAACTCATTCAGTTGAGTTTAGCAAATTCATCTGGACTAAGTGAATCCGATAAAAATAATGATGCCGGAAGGATGGAACCGTGGGATCTTAACCGGTGTCGTTATAATCAACTTTAAGATTTGTTTTAAAACACAAAAAACACTTGGAAATTAAGACTTCTCTAAACCAAAACACTTTTCTCATCCCCTGAGTTATGATTTCTAAAACTAAACCTCAGCAACAACAAGGAGCTCGGAGCATGGTGGGCAGCACGGCCATCGTCGTCAGCAAAACAACTCTACATCAGCTAAACCATTCTTAGAATTAAATAACCAAGCCATAGGATTTCGAGGTAGTTTGCCTAGTGCAACATAAATCCTCAGCTTTTCGTTAGGCATTTGCATAATCATGTTATGCAAATTAAGCCCTAACTGGTTTTAGGATTCAGAGGTAGTTGTTTGGTACGACATAAACCCTCACATCTTCGAGGCTATTTGTATGATTATGTCATACTAAATATAAGTCCTAATTAATTAAAATTGGCAAGATCAAAACATTAAATAAATATTAGGACTTTCCTAAATTCAAGCCAAATAACAGGATAGTCGGGAAATTATCGAAGTTCGCTTTGAATCTGTGATTTCTCCTACCTTTCTTCCTTTGAATTCCCAAAACAAAAAAATGTTCCAAACTCGATCCATTCCTTATTGAAATTCCAAAATTCAATCCATTGAAAACTTAAACTTTGAAATTCTTGAGAGCAGAACTATTGATTATTATCGAGAGTTTTCTTAGGTGATTCCCGTCACTTAAGATGTAATTAACTATAGGGGCTTGCCCTTATAGAGAATTTTAAAGAACCCGAGTAATATAAACCCTGTTTAATGTTTTCATATTAAGCGGGGAATTTGTCGGCTTATAAAATTGGTTCGCGAGACCAAACGGATGTCATAAATCTTCTAGTTTATTTAACCGAGCCCCACCATCAAGCGGTGTACTACATCCTTAGGGATAGATACACGGTTTGTGATGCGGTGCTCGTTTATATAAACTATTTGGGATGTGAGATCGGTTTGATTTCATATCTTAAAATCTTCAAATTTAAAATTATTTTCAAAATCAAATACTACTTTTCAAATTACTTATTTAAATTAAATTTAAAATTCGCCGACAACTTCTGTAGGCGACCCCTTTTCAAAATAAAACACATAACCTAAAATATGCCGACAGAGAGTTTTATTAAAAGCCTCAGCCAGGCCGTTTGCTCTTGGGTAGTAAATTGTTGAATATCGCCAGTCGATTCCGTGTCTCCTGACAAAATTATTGATTTGCGTGCTTCTGAATGCCGACCCATTATACGAGATGATCTCGCGCGGCACTCCGAAACGGTATACTACTTGGTTTTTGAAAAGCGCAGCACGTGGTGTGCTTTCACTTCTACGAGTGGAGCTCGCCTCTGCCACTTGGAAAAGTAATCTGTAGCCGCAAGAATGAAGCGATGTCCTTTTGAAGATGGTGGTTCTATTGGACCCATTATATACGTGCCTCAACATTCAAATGGCCACGACACAATTGTCAGATGTAGCACATTTGGAGGTTGGTGTAGGACCACTCCGTGCACTTGGCATTGGTGACAGCTCTTTGCGACTTTCATGCAGTCGGTCATCATCGAGGGACAGTAGTACCCTAGTCTTTTAATTTTCATTTTCATCTTCGGACCCGATGGTGAGCGCCACGAGTCTGAATGCACCTCTTTAACAATTTCACGGGCCTCGGACCCGCTTAGGCATCTTAGCCACATTTGATCGAAAAGACCTTCGTATAATGTGTTGTTTATTAATGCGTAGGACAGAGTTCTTTTCTTGATCGATGGGTTAACGACCTATCGTCTAGTAGTTTTCTGTTTGCGGAGTAGTACAGTAATGGTCTGTCGCCAATCTTCGGTGTTTTTACATCCTTTCTTTGCAATTGATTCTTTTTCCTTTTTCGATTTGTGTATTATGTCTATGTCGAGTCGTGATAGGACTCGACGTCAGTGAGCCGACACTTCCATCGATTCATCTTGTAAGCGAGCAAATTCTTTTGCGAGGCGGGTTAACGCATCTGCTAAAGCGTTTTCTTTTCTGGGAATTTTATAGATCGTCAAATTCGGAATTTGTTCCAACAGTTTCATGGCATACTGGAAGTATTGCTCGAGTCTTGACTTTAAAATTCGTGCTTATCCATCGATCCGTTGAATGATTAACTGCGAATCCCCGTAGATGTTGATGTTTGTTATCCCCAGTTTGAATAGTTAATTCTAGTCTCGTTATGAGGGCTTCGTATTACGCTTCGTTGTTCGTACACGGCTGCGTTAAGTGGTAGGAATATCTTAACATCCCCCGCTCCGGTGTTATAAATATTAGTCCGATTCCGCCTTACCGGGCACTTATCACTTGCGATTCTTCGTCTTTGTGTGCTGAAGATGCTCCGTCGAAATATAGTTCCCAACGTCGATCATCGGGGTCTTCTAAGCTCATTATTTGTTCATCGGCAAGTCGTCATTGAGAGGAGATTCTAGCGGCAAAGGGTGTCTCTGCGAGGAAGTCTGCTAGGACTTGTCCCTTTACGGCACGAAGAGGCACGAAAGTTATATCGAATTGCAATAATATCATTGACCACCTGGCAAGTCTGCCAGAAAGCGTCGGACGGGTCATCAAGTATTGCAATGGATTAAATTTCGAGATCAGGTTGACCTTATGAGAAAGCATGTAGTGCCTGAGCTTTTGAGCGGCGAAGATCAGGGCCAAACAATGCTTTTCAATTGTGGGATACTTTATTTCCGTTGGAAGTAAACGACGGCTTAGGTAGTAAAGAGCATTTTCTTTACCCTCATCATTGACACAGGCTAACGGGGCTCGAGAGAGTCGTCTAAAGCCGCGGTATAAAGTATCGGCGGTCTACACGAGGCCTGGGGCTGCTAGGACAGGAGGTGTCATTAAATATTGCTTAATGTCTTCGAAGGCCTTCTGGCATTTCTCTTCCCAAATAAATTTGGCGTCCTTTTTAACTAGTGCCGAGAAAGGATGACACCTACCTGACAAGTTTGAGATAAAGCGTCGAAGATATGCCAGCTTCCCTTGAAAAGATCGTAGTTGCTTTAAGGTTTTGGGAGGCGGCATTTCTAAGATAGCTTTAATCTTTTCCGGGTCGATTTCAATTCCGCGATGTCGGACAACGAATCCTAAGAATTTCCCGGAGGTGACGCCGAAGGTGCATTTTAAGGGATTCATCTTAAGGTTAAATTGTCTTAATCGTTCGAAAACAATTCTCAAATCATACAAGTGGTTTTCCTTTACTTTGCTTTTGATGACCACATCGTCCACGTAGCATTCGACTTGATTGTGGATGAGATCATCAAAAATTCTTGTCATCGCTCTCTGGTAGGTTGCTCCTGCGTTCTTCAGTCCGAATGGCATCCTTTGTGTAGCAATATACTCCGATCGGCGTTACCGAATGCTCGTAAGTTTTCATCTTCACGAGCCATTTTTATCTGGTTGTATCTGAAGATCCATCCATGAATGAGAATATTTCATGTGTTGAAGCAATGTCGATCATTAATTCTAGGATCGGTAGAGGGAATTCATCTTTTGGACATGCCTTGTTTAAATCTGCGAAATCCACACAAATTCCGATCCGACCATTCTTCTTCTCGATCGGTACCACATTGGCTAGCCAAGTCGGGTATTGTTCTTCACGGACAAATTTAGCGTCTATTAGCTTTTTAACTTCAGCTATGACTTGTTGTTCGATTTCTAGACGCATTCTTCGGGACCTTGTCCGGACGGGACGAGCGAGGATCCACTCCTAGCTTATGGATTGCGACCTGCTGGAGCTAAACACGGCATCGCATCGTAGCTCCAAGCAAAACAGTCTTTAAATTCCATTAATAACTTGATTATTTCTTCGGAGTCTTCTTTATTGAGTAAGGAGCTAACAAAGGTAGGTCTAAGTTCTTCGCTAGTACCTAAGTTAACTTCCGTTAACTTATCTATTGTAGATTTTATCTCCTCTTCGAACTCTGGTGGAGCATTTCCAATTTGTAAATCTTCGAGTTCTTCCGTAGCTTCCATGCGAGTTTTCATTAGACTCGCAAGTGACAACCAAGCAAAGTTCGGTATCGTCAGGCGATCCTCTTGTGCCGAATCCGAGACCATGCTTTGAATTGGGTGGACGACCGGAGTTATTCCATAATTTTTCAAAATGTTGTGATTGACCTTTTGTCCATTGTCGAGGTAAGAAACCACGTCGAATTAAATTTTGAACACGGGGAGAGTACCACTCAAAAGGTAATTCCATTAATTCTGATGAAGTGACATCTTCAAATTGTACATTATTTTCAGTTTTGGAGGAAGGAGCACCACGGTAGAATTTGATGGGCTTTGCACCGCCGCTATGTACCTCTTTGACCACCATACCCTCGATCTTATTAGAATGGATCGGGGTCAGGGTCATAGTATGTACATAGTGGTTAATCTTCTCGTACATTGATTTATATTCTTCATTCTTTTCATCTCGAGCGGGATCTGAATTGCGGCTTCTTCGAGCTTATTGTCGTTCGCTTCTTGTTTGATCTCTTTTTCTTCTTCAGAACTATCTTCCCAATCAACATTGATGGCTGGTTTCCTCTGTCCAACTGTCCTAACGTCTCTGCCACGACCTCGTCCCCGGCCTCGACCTCGGATGCGAGTTGTGGAGAAACCTTCACCATCTTGCCGTAAGGGAGTGGTGAGTGACTGTTGGACTAGAACTTCAGGTTCTTCGTTGTCCCGAACTTCCTTTGCTTCATTCGTTATGGTATCTCTGGAGAAGATTGTTTTCTTCGGGGGTGCATAATAAGCTGCATCTTCATGGATTCCAATTTCATGTACGGAGAATGGTTGTAAGTCACCTTTGATGCCACTGTTCTCCTCCATCGTAGTATTTGATGCACCGATGTAGGGATGATGGTACCATCCGGTTCTCATGTATCCATGGTCGGCCCGAGTAGAGCGTTGAATGACTGTTTCGAATCGATTATGTGAAATTTCGCGGTTGTCTTTGCTAAGTCACCGGTCTTCATTAGCGGTGTTATCGATCCGAGGGCTCTTTCTCCTTTACGGTTGAATCCTCTTAATAACATTTTGTCCGCTTCGAGCTCGCGAGCATCAATTTCCAAGTATTCTAGCGTTCGAAGATTCATTATATTGATTGATGCTCCTTGATCCACCAATACACTGGAGAGTGTAAACTTCCCGATTGTAACTGAAATGTACAATGGTCGGTTGTGGTCTGCCGTCCCAAGTAGTAGGTCATTGTCCGTGAAGGTGACACCTCGCTGTTCTTTTAACGAGCAAACCTCATCTAAGGAATCTCCGGTCATTTGAGCTAAGCAAATTTCTGGATCAAGTAAGGCCTTGATCAGAGCTTCTCTCATCTCCTTTGATAAGATGAGAGCGTCGTAGATGCTCAGTTTGGCTGGTAGTTTCCTAAGATGGGCTAGCACGTTGTAGTCCACTTTATTTTCATGTGCCTCGTTTTCTTCCCGAATGGGTATTTCTTCTGCCGGGGTTGGTTCTTCCTGAACAACCACCTGCTTTCCTTTGTCCTTTGGACCCATTCTCGGAGGTAGAACTCTTCCACTTCTTAAGTTGACTTTTGTGATTTCTTCTGAATTTAGTATTGAGTTTGCTGGTGTCTCTTCCTGAATCGGAACGACAGGTTCTTCTAGATTAGCTTCAGAATCGGAAGGCTCTAACTTTATTGTGACTGGAGCTCCTCGAAACTCGCAAATAGATCCATTGCTTGTTGAACTCTCGTAGCCTCCCTGGTGGATGTCTTCTTTGTCATTGTGATCATCGAGATTGTGTATGATTTGAGAATTGTCATTTGTATCGGAATCGACGTCCGGATTAGGTTGATCATCGCTAGTTACGTAATCGTTAGAAACAGTCAAAACGTAGCCAACGCCATAACCCTCATCATTATAAGATCCCACCGGAGTGAGTAAATAATCATACAGAGTCAGAGGTTCGAGGGATTTCTCCCTCGAATCAGAAACAACTATCCTAGGATAAGCAGCCTCTAGTCTAGCCTTAGGAGCCTCGGACTTCTCTTCTTCGTCGATTTTCTTCTTCTCTTCAATTGTCTCTTGTTGAGGTGGTTCTTCTATCGCAAGTGATAGTGTCGACTTAACAGGTTTCGAACTCTGAATTGAGGCTCGGACCGAAGCGGTTTGGATGTGATCCAAAATCTTTTTCGAAGACTTTGTCCAAGCGGTAGCCCATCCATCATCAGTCGCATAGGGGTCTATCGGCACAATGAGATCCGTCGAGATAACATTGACGGAACCTCCTTTTCGGGGTTCCTTCATGTATTCCTTCGGGATCGTTATCTTCCCTTTCCGAAGATTGTCGTTGAGCCAACTTTTGAAGGTAATACAATCTTCTATCTTATGCCCAAGCATCCGGTGGTAAGGGCGAAAGTTGGGATCACCTTTCTTGTCGACTTCTTCCGGTCTTTTAGGTTACGGTAGTTGGAAATGCGGAGTCTTCATCAAAGCTGCGGAACATTTTCGGCACTTGCCTCATTCTTGAACGGATACTCCTTGCTCGAAGCTCCATTAATGTACGTTGCGGACGAGGCGGTTGTTCATCTTGTTGCGATGATCGATAGCTGGGTCGGGGTTCGTTGGTAATTCCGTTGAGGTTGCTTTGCGGCCGTTCGACGATATTTGTATCGATTTCTTGCCTTTATCGACTGCTGCAACGATCCCGGACTTCTTTTCAAAAGTTTTCACGGGCTTCTGTTTGTCTGCTTTATCGGTGAAACATAATTGCTTCGCCTCCTCTTGCAAGCTTCCGGCCTTGCTTAACAACTTCTCGAAAATCTTAATAGTAAATCCCTTGAGGAGAAGTGCTATCGGGCCATGGATGCTTTTTAGTAAAATGCCGATCGCATGTTGTTCTTGTAGTCGTGGCTCACACTTCATACTTAGATTCCTCCATCGAAGTATGTAGTCCACCAAGGTTTCGTTCGGCTTACGCTTCTCTACCACTAAATCACCTATAGTGATGTGGTGTCGAGCTCCGGCAAATCGCTTGATGAAGAGGTTCTCTAATTCCGAAAATGTCTTCACCGAGCCGTTCGGTAATTCCGCATACCAATCAAAGGCGATCCACGATGAGGCTGCCGACAAATTGTACGAAGAGTAAGGCATCACTTCCGCCGGCATTGCAACAATCGGCACGAAAATGTGCAACATGCTTGCCGAGGATTTCCGGTTCCATCAAAGGTCTTGAACGAGAGGTGGTACAAAGCCTTTCGGATATTGGACAACGTCGAATTCTTCGAGGTAAGGTCTACCCGTCCGAATGGATGTCCCGCTCTTTGATTGTGCCAAGGCTTCTCGCACTTCTTTGTTCCACCAAGCTCTTGATATCCTTTTCCGGAATCACGCTTTGTGTTGTATCCTTGTTTAATTGATCATCCCCGTTGACGGATGTAATCTCCTTTCCTCCGTCTACAATGTGAATAACTTCCGGGGGTGTTTCTCTTTGGGGTTGAACTCGACTGCGGAGAGTGGCTAGGGCTACGACCATCTCTTCCATCCTTTTTGCCATTTGGGCGATCGTATCATCTTTCTCTTGAAGCTGCCTTCTCATTACTTCCGGCTCCTCTCTTCTGCGAGTCACGGGAGCACCTTGTGAAGGCTGACGAAGCTCGCGTTTCAACCATGTTAATTTCTGCATATTCATCATCCATGAACTCTGACGAGTCAACTTCATCTCCGAATTTCTCTTCTCTTTCCCTTGCTAGTCGCCGAATATCAGTTCTTAGCTTTTCCATAGCATCTTCTAGTGGTCTTTTCTGTACATCCTTGCAGTTGTCATGTGATAAATGTCGGGTTTCCTTCTCATGAGTCCCCTTTACTGCGGTAGCACTTTCTTCGGACTCAAGTCTTCTGACGAGACTTTCTTTCTCAGATTGTTGTTTTAATCTTAATTGTCCGGTAGTGGGACGCCATACCATCCTTCTAGCGACAGAAGGTCTGGACCGGATGATCCGTCGGCCAAATGCTTGGAAGGTGGTATCCTCCCTAATTTGTAGTCCTGAAACAACGACGGGCGGACTAGCTTTCATCCTCTTATTTGGCTTTTCCGCGGCGATAGCGGGTTCTACTCGTCGCCCGAGATGGGATTTGGCGGCACCCGCCACTATCCTTCTTAAAATTTCGACACGGGGCATTTTTCTTTCTTCGCTAACTTTTCTATCAAGGTTTGCGGTCGAGCGAATGGCGTAACTCTAGCCCTTTTCTTACGGCTATCGTTGTAATATACGGGTCGAGGCGATGCGGCGAGCAATCTTGCGAACATTTTCTTCATCCTCTGCGGCGAGAGGGGATGGAACCTGCTCCCTCCCAAAAGTGGTATGTATTCGGGCGGCGGTGTATACTCGGGCGGTTCCGGGATTTCTTCTAGGAAAGCAACTTTAGCGGCTGCGGCTTCTCCAGCAATCCTTCACTTACCGTTCCTTCTGCGAGTCACGTGTCGGTGATGGAATTCTCGAGCCGGACCCGATTTCAAAAACGAAGGTTTCACGAGAAGATCTGTACCCTCCACGGTAATAGGTTCATCATAGTTTTGAATTTCTTTCCCCTTTAGTCTGGCAGAAGCTGGGGTAGGTGCAGAGACAACTAGACCAGTGGGGGTAGCAACAACAGTCCTTCTATGAACAACAGTACTCCTCTCAGTTGGAATCTTTTGCGAGAGGAGGGAATTCATGAGTTGACTTGAGGTTAAACTCGATCAACGGTTTCTCGGTTCACGGTACTTTGCTTGTGAGTGAAAAAAGAGTGACGTCGGGGATTTTGATGTCGGTGTCCCCGAATCCTTGTCCGAATCGAATGATTCCATTATCGAGCGATTCGTCCTTGAATACGGCCGAGGTCGAGTCCGTTGACGAAGGAGAAGATCGAGTTTTGGGGCTTCCATTTCGCAGGGCGGATCCCAAGTGTTAGTCCCCGAATCGTGCTTCTTCGATCGTATAACTTATGACGAAAAAGAAAGAGTCCGAACACATTTCGTTTATCTTAGTGTATTTGTGGTATTAAAGGAAAATTATCTTTTCGGAAAGATTTGTTCGTTAAGACGAGAGTTATTAAAAGAAGGAGAGTTGTAGGAAGGGTAAAAGGAATTGATTAGGAACTGGAAAAGGAAGTGGAAGTCTTGTGGAAACTTCTCGACCCGCAAGACCGCTCCTAAACTAATACCCATTGGGGGTCCACCCCACCTCAGAAATGAGGTAAAAGGATCTCGGAACCTCTCTGTTTAGGGGTGTCTAAGCAGTGGCTCCTAAATCCGAGAGAATGTTGGCTATACTTGTTCAAGGTAGAAAGGAACATAGTATTCCAATGGAAAGAAGGGTAGTTTGATCCACAAGGGACATGGATACACTACCGATTTTTGAAAGCAGAATTATCTGATTAAAATGGAGAGAGGAATTTTCCCCAGCGGAGTCGCCAGAAATTGTACGGCTTATTTTTTAGGTTGTGTTTAATTTTTTGAAAAGAGGTTGCCGACAGAAATTGTCGGCATAGTTTTAATTTAATTTAAATAAATAATTTGAAAAGTAGTATTTGATTTTGAAAATAATTTTTAAATTTGAAGATTTTAAGATATGAAATCAAACTGATCTCACATCCCGAATAGTTTACATAAACGAGCACCGCACCACAAACCGTGTATCTATCCCAAAGAATAGACACACTGCTTGATAATGGGGCTCGATTAGATAAACTAGAAAGGTTTGTGACATCCGTTTGGTCTGCGAACCAATTTTATAAGCCGACAAGTTCCCACGCTTAATATGAAAACATTAAACGGGGTTTATATTACACGGGTTCTTAAAATTCCCTATAAGGGCAAGCCCCTATAGTTAATTACATCTTAAGTGACGGGAATTACCTAAGAAAACTCTCGATAATAATCAGTAGTTCTGCTCTCAAGAATTTCAAAGTTTTAAGTCTTCAAGGGATTGAATTTTGGAATTTCAATAGGGAATGGATCAAATTTGAAACATTTTATTTTGGGAATCCAAAGGAAGAAAGGTAGGAGAAATCACAGATTCGAAGCGAACTTCGGTAATTTCCCGACTATCCTATTGTTTGGCTTGGATTTAGGAAAGCCCAAATGTTTATTTAGTATTTTGATCTTGCTAATTTTAATTAGTTAGGACTTATATTCGTATGATAAAATCATACAAATAGCCTCGAAGATGTGAGGGTTTATGTCGTATCGGACGACTACCTCAGAGTCTTAGGACCGGTTAGGGCTTAATTTTCATGATATGATCATGCAAGTGCCTAACGAAGAGTTGAGGATTTATGTTGCACTAGGCAAGCTACCTCGAAGTCCCTATGGCTTGGTTATTTAATTCTAAGAAAGTTTTGCTGAAGTAGACTCAGGTTTTGCTGATGACGATGGCCGTGCTGCCCACCGTGCTCCAAGCTCCTTGTTGTTGCAGAGGTTTAGTTTTAGAAGTCATAAATCAAGAGATAAGAGAAGTGTTCTGGTTTAGAGAAAGTCTTAGTTTCCAAGTGTTTTTTATGTTTTAATTAAAACAAATCTTAAAGTTGATTATAACAACACCGGTTAAGATCCCACGGTTCCATCCTTCCGGCATCTTTATTTTTATCGGATTCACTTAGTCCAGATGAATTTGCTAAACTCAGCTGAATGAGTTCCACACTTTCATTTAGACCGTGGGAAATCCCGTTAGCAACACGTAGGTTACATCATCCGAGGTATTCCCGATCATCCAACAAGACGTTTTAATTTAGTTGTAGTTGTAGTTTTGTTGTTCTGTTTGTGATTAAATTTTGAGTTGTTTTATATTTTGAAATGTTGTGGCGGTGAATTTTATCTTGTAATGACTTTTTAATTTAGTTTTGGTTTCAGTTTTAGGGACTATCCTAAAGGTGTGGGTTTTCATGCAACAGTTGTTTATCATGCAAGAAAAGTAAGTGCAATGCGATTAAATAAATTGCAATAAGGTAAATTGCAATAAAATAAAAGCGTACCTGGAGGGTCTTCCCGTCATCCCAAGCTGCACTTAAATCACAATAAGAATCTTTAAGCATTTAAAGCGAAGTTCCTAGGTAAAGCTAAGGGAAGGGTTATGGTTTTCTACCGAGGTCCTACTCCCATAGCTAGTCACCTCTATGACGTCTAGGTGTCTGGTATTTTGGTTTGAGGACGATTTCCTTCATCGAAGAACAATTAAGTTCGATTGTTCTTATAAACATCCTATCATATCGAGAAAGTGCTTAAGACGAATCTTAAACATCTTTTCAATATTTCTAGGATTATTTTAAGTCGAAGAGAATTTAATTATACAAATGAATTAATCGTCCGGGAGTTTAAGTTTTGTTATCTTGCTCAGTGAACTAGGACATTTGAATATCTTATAAGTGAAGTAACACTTCACTTAACGCTCCGTTTAGGAGTTATGACAATAAAAGCTTTCGAGGGCAAATTGATGTTCAAGTGATTTATGATTTAATTTAATTTCAATTAATGGGTTTAAGTTTGGAATAGTGTTCAAGTTGTTTTAGATTTATTTTTGAATTCTTTATGTCTTAGGTGATGTTATTTTAATTCAATTCAATTTAATTTAATTTTAGTTTGGTTTATTTTAGTTTAATTTTAATTTTAATTTGATTTATTTAATTTAATTTAATTTTAATTTTAACTTGGTTTTATTTTAATTTAATTTAATTTAATTTAATTTAATATGTTTTAATTTAATTTAATTTAATTTAATGTGATTTAATTTAATTTAATTTTAGTTTAATTTAATTTAATTTAACTTAATTTAATTTCATTTAATTTAATTTAATTTGAATTAATTTGATTTAATTTAATATGTTTTAATTTAATTTAATTTTATTTAATTTAATTTAATTTAATTTAAATTTTAATTTAATTTTATTTTTAATTTTAATTTAATATTTTATTCTTTATGTTTTAAAGATGATTTAATTTTAATTGTTAAAGTATTAATTTAATTGAAATTTTAAAAGGATTTAATTTAAATAATTTAACTTTAATTTAATTTAATAATTAAGTCTTTTAGCATTTTAAATTTTAAATTTGGATTATCATTTAAATTAAGAATTAAATATTATTGAGATGATTAATTTAGGGATTCTTTAATTAAAGAACAAATCTCTTCCTAATAATATCCCTATTTTAATAATTCCAATTTTCTATTATTCTTCCAAATTTAATTAATTAATTGGTTAAGGTTTATTTTAATTATTTTTAAATTGTTTAGTAGGTTTCTACCCTTTAATTATTTAAATTTCAATCATCCAAATCAGATTAGGATCAAATATTTTACTCTTTTAATTTTATTAAGCCTAAAGTTTTAATTAAAGGTTAAAATTTTAATTACCATTTTGCCCTTCAAGCTTAATAATTTCATAACTCACTATATTGAGCTTAAATGAACTTGAAATTTTTATGTGACTTCACTCATATGTCAATAAAGACATGAGAAGAGAAAATGTGATTTTTCTGTATTTAATTTATTTATGTAATTATTTTTTGGTGGAAAATAGACATTTCCAAGGAAAATTTAATAATATGACCAAGGGAAAGTTTGTGTTCTTGAGAAAATTATGGGACATTCCTAATGACCAGAGGGCCACTTGAACCAATTTTGGTGATTTTTTGAATTATATTATTTTTATTATAATTATTTTAAGTTTTGGAGTATTAATTAATTTAAAAATAAAATAGAGGTTGAAAAATGAATTTTATATTTTTCAAAAATCTCTCTGATATCAAGGAAATCAGAGAATCAATTTTTACAATTTTCTGATTTTTTTTTGATTTATTAGAATTATTTTAGTGGAAATATTAAAAATATACATTTTTTTAATTTTAAAATTACCTTAGGGCTTTAAAATTTAATATCTCATTAAATAGACCTAAGAAAAATATGGGGTTTGTTCCTAAGTGATTAAAATTCAAAATATAACATTTTGGTGAATTTTATTATTTTTGTGATTTTTATTATTTTTTAATTATTAAAAATATTAAAATAATGCAAAAAATCAACTTTTTTAGAAAATTACAATTTTAATTTTCTTAAATTCTCCTGATATCAGAGAGGCTCCAAAACCAATTTGGTGAATTTTTGAAAAGTATTTTGAAAGTTATGAATTTTTAAAGTTTAAGTTGGCTAAATGGCTTAATCAACCCATTTGGTAGGGCTAACCAAGTCCAATTGACTTCAAATTTTTATGATGGGTTCCTCTGATCCTAAAGGTCAGTGGAGAATTGATTTCAAGTCAATTTGATGTATGATTAGCTCTAATTAATTAAGGACCTATTTTGGGTGTTTAAGCCAATTAGGATTATTTCAAGTGGATTAATTCAAAACCTATTTTTCCTAGGGTCCTCTGGTCATAAGAGACATCACCAAATTTTCCTAGAATTTATTTCACAATATGCTAATTATTAGAATTAAAATACTCAGAATAGTAACTTAGAATTGAAAAATCAATAACTCTTCATAGGGATGGCCTCTGACTTTGGAAAATTCAGGGAATGCTCCCAAATTCAGAGGCTTCAAAAGCCCTATGGTCTCATGCCATGGTGAATTGTATACATGCATGGAGAATTGAAAATGTGCAGAGAGTAAATAAATTATTAAAAATCAAATACTTGATGAAATTAAATGATTTCTTTTCCACATTATTCTCCTCTGTTCACTGAGCAAGAGGGTATTTTTATTTTATTTTTCTAATTTTCCTACACAAAGTTATGCATTTTTGAAGTTTAGGGAATTAAATAAATAGGAAAATATCCTAATTTCCTACTTATCCACGCGGCGCTGCGTCAACCTAGGCATCTCCGAAGCTCCACGCGTCGTCTCCCGATTCGGCGCCGCCATCCGACTCAGCGATCCAGGGCCCCGCGGGTCCACGTACCAACGCGCCGTCCGACTCGATCCGGACCGTCCACTCGATACACGCTCGATCCGACGGCTCTCGTTCATCGTCTACGGCCGGTGTGCACCCGTGAGCCGTCAACCTTCTAACCCTAATTTCTCACTCGATTCTCAACGGATTTTCGTGTTCTTATGCTCTATGGATTCATCTTGAGGAGACGAACACATCCATACGGTAAACATGTATTTAAATTGACTCAAATTAAATGGAGAATCTCTGTAAGCTCGGGAAGAAGAGTGAGTCCATACCTTTGCTCAGAGAAGTGAAGCTTCGATGCGAGGGTTGTGTCACCTTCGATTGGGTCCAAGCAAGCTCCGGATGAAGTCCCTTGGCACGGTGAATTGTGCAGAGTATGATTTCGACCAAGCCCGATCACAAAGCTTGGAGTCCGGAACGGATGGGTGGCCTGGAGAGGGGCTTTTGCTGGTGGACCTCTTCCTTGGTGCGGTGAAGGTGTAGGATCAATCAATTTGGGGATTGATCCACCTGTGGAGAAGTGTCCTTGTTTTTGGGTGGAATTTTGGCTGAGAAATTGGGCTCTGTTGGTGGGGATTAGGGCAAATTTTCACTGGGGATCAACTGCTCTAAGTATGGAGAGTGATCTGGAGCAATTTTGGCAGGGTTTTAGTAAGGTCTGGTTCAGCACCTCTCATGGCCGAGAGGAGGTGAGGTTTAAATAGGAGAGGGTGGAGGGCCTCCCAGGGGAAGTTAGGGCTTGGGATCAGCTGCTTAGGTCAAGGGAAGAACAGCCATGGTGGCCATTGGGCATGGGGCAACTCAGCGAGGTGGAATTCCAAAGTTTGGCTCCTCCCAAGGTCTCGGCCATGGTGTTTTCCGGCGACCCGGGCGGGTGGCCGGCGGGCATGGGTCACCCTCGGGTCCGAGTGGGTCAGGGTTGGAGGTTTGTGCAATCAATTGGCCATGGACATGTGTAAAGGGTTTGGATTAAAATGGTATCGGGAGAGGCTCATTTTGGGTCCAAATGGGTCAACCCACCATTTTGGGTTTGGTGCACCCTTCCATGGCTGATTTGGGCTGAGGGAGGATCGGGTGAATCGGCTAGAAAAGGGTAGAGAGGTCACCATCCATGAATATTTTGATTAATCATGGATTAAGGTGAAGCATTAAAAGGGTTAAAACCTTTTTAAGGGGCCTTAAAAGAGGCTCCTCCTTTTTCCATTAATGGCTTGATCACATGTCAAACCTTCCATGATTTCATGTGACTTATCCATGGCTTGCATGTGGCTTCATGGCTTGTCTTTGGCTTGGGGAAAAGCTTGGTCAATTTCATGAAAATGGAATTTGGAAATTTTGATAATTTAGGAGTGATTTGATGGGATTTGTCACATGGCTTAATTTGGATTTATTTTATCATGGGTTTAGAACTTAGGAGATGGTTCCATCCAATGGATGATGATATAAGGTTGTCATGTCGGCTTTGGGCCTTTGAAATTTAGTGAAGGTGGGCTTTTAAAGTGATTTAAGGAAGTGGGTTTTTTTTTTATTTTAGGATGAGAATTTTGCAAAGGATTGGATCCAATAAGTGTTGAATTTAGTTTAGGAATGTTTCATGAATGATTTGGAATAAATTTGAAGTGTTTGGGCTAGGTTTGGGTTGGATTTGGACCTCTTTGGTGAATGGGCCAATATAGGTCAAATTGGGCTAACTTGGGCCAATGTTGGGCTAGGGTTGAAATTGATGTAAAATAAATGTTGGGAAATGTTTATGGGAGTGTTTCAAAGAGGTTTTGGCTTTGGTTGGGTTTTGATTTTGGGGTTTGGGCTTATTTAGGTTAGGTTTGGGTTTAGGTCAAAATTGGGCCTTTTAGCTTTGGGTTGAATTTGAGTGGGGTTTGGGTCTAAATTTTGGGCAAATCATGTTAGTGTTTTGTTTGTGGGGATGTTAAGGAAGGTTTAGAAAAGATTTGGGGTTAATTGGAGTTGAATTGGGTGAGTTTGGATTAGGTTTGGGTCATGGGTCCAAATTGGGCTTTAAGGTCAAAAGTGAAATTGGATTCAAATGTCAGTCAAATTGGACTTGGATCTGGTCTAGATTGGTGTTGGGAGTGTTGAATTGAAGTTTAGAATTGAATTGGACCAGAATTTGGGTCAATTGGGTAGGTTTGGTTTGACATTGGGTTCACTTTGGGTTAAAATGGGTCAAATTGGGGATTTTGATAAAAGTGGGGTAAATTGACAAAATTGGCCCATGGTGTAGTTATAAAAAATGAAATTGGGAATATTTGGGATTTTCTGGAATTTTTTGGGAATTTTTTGAATTTTTGGATTTTTTGGCTAAGAGGGGCATTTTGGGTATTTGGAGGGTATTGGGGGGTATTTTTGGAATTTTTGGTATTTTTGGCTATGGATGATCAATTTGATTGGTGAGGAAATGTTTAGGAATGATTTTGGAGAATTTTGGGTAATTTAGAAATTTTGGAGGATTTGGGTAATTTCAAGGGTTTTGGGTAGGCTAGGCGGGTGTAGGGTCCCGGGGTCAAAAATTAAAAATTTGGAAAATTGAAGATTGGGTAATTGTAAGTGGAATGAAATCATTTTGGTTGAGCCATGAAGCCATATCAAGCCCACATGAGCCATGAAGGGACTCATTTGAGGCATCATTTATGTTGTTCCTAACCCTCTTAGCCGAGGGCTTAGGGGTTAAGGACCATCCATGTGAATCACCTTCATGAGTCGGGAGGTCGAGTTAGGTATGGGTGTGTTAGAAAGTGTAGTGTATAGGTGTAGTGTGTGTGTAAGTCGACCCTTCATCGAGACCAGAGCCACCGGGCGGTCCTAAGGCCCGAAGAGTCCTATAGGAACTCATCCTTTAAACTTCCGCATTTGATTTCAACCCTCTAGGTGATTAGGGGTCTACAATCAAGTTTGTGGAGTTTGCGGGGAGTTAAGAAGTGGTTTGAATTTCTAAGTGGTGGGTCCCAATTCTAATCCTCTAGGATAGTCAAAGGAAAAGCCTAAGGCTAGATCCTAAGTACTAAAGAGAATAAGAGAAGACCTCATCAAAAATGAGGTCAACAGATGGTGACTCATGCCTGGCCGGCCAGCCACCAGGCCGCCGGAAAATACCATGGCTGAAAGCTCACATGTGAGCCAACATTGAAATTCCCCCTTGCGGAAGTGTCCCAGCCTAATTGAACAGCATGGCTGTTCTTCTCTTGCATGAAGCAGCAGATCCCGAGCCTTAAACTCCTTGGGAGGCCCTCCGACCTCTCCTGATTTAAACCTCACCCCTCTCGGCCATGAGGAGGTGCTAAACCAACCTTAAGGAAACTCGCCAAAATCACTCCGGACTTTCCCCCACACTTAGAGCATTTGATCCCCATCTGTTCTATTGCTCTAATCCCCACTAATTGAGCTCGATTTTGGAGCTCGATTCTCGGGTCGAACAGGACATTCCCAAATCCTCCACCAAAGTCAAATTAAACTCACCCACACCTGCACAAAACCAAGAGAAGGAGTTCCCCAGTGAAAGCCCCCTCTCCAGGCCACCCACCTGTTCCAGACTCCAAAGGTTGAAATCGGTTTTGGTCGAAATCATACCTAGACAATTCACCAGGCCAAGGGACTTCATCTGGAGCTTGCTTGGACCCAATCGAAGGTGACACAACTCTCAGATCGAAGCTTCACTTCTCTGAGCAAAGGTATGGACTCACTCTTCTTCCCGAGCTTACAGAGATTCTCCATTTAATTTGAATCAATTTCAATGCATGTTTACCGTATGGATGTGTTCCTCTCTTCAAGACGAATCCATAGAGCATAAGAACACAAAAATCCGTTGAGAATCGAGTGAGAAATTAGGGTTAGAAGGTTGACGGTCACGGGTGCACACCAGTCGTAGACGATGACTGGGAGCCGTCGGATCGAGCGTGTATCGAGCGGACGGTCTGGATCGAGCCGGACAGCGCGATAGTACATGAACCGCGGGCCCCCGGAGAGCTGAGTCGGATGCTGGCGCCGAATCAGAGCGCGCCGCGTGGCCCTTCGGAGCTGCCGAGGATGGCGTGGCGCCGCGTGGATAAGTAGAAAAATAGGGTTTTTTCTTATTTATTTAATTACCAGAACTTAGAAAATTCATAACTTTGTGTAGGAAAATCCTAAAAATAAAATAAAAATATCCTCTTGCTCAGTGAACAGAGGAGAATAATGTGGAAAAGAAATCATTTAATTTCATTGAATATTTGATTTTTAATGATTTATTTACTCTCTGCACATTTTCAATTCTCCATGCATGTATATAATTCACCATGGCATGAGACCATAGGGCTTTTGAAGCCTCTGAATTTGGGGACATTCCCTAAATTTTCCAAAGTCAGAGGCCATCCCTATGAAGAGTTATTGATTTTTCAATTCTAGGTCACTATTCTGAGTATTTTAATTCCAATAATTAGCATCTTGTGAAATAAATCCTAGGAAAATTTGGTGATGTTTCTTATGACCAGAGGACCCTAGGGAAAATAGGTTTTGAGTTAACTCACTTGGAATAATCCTAATTGGCTTAAACACCCAAAATAGAGCTTTAATTAATTAGAGCTAATCATACATCAAATTGACTTGAAATCAAATCTCCACTGACCTTTAGGATCAGAGGAACCCACCATAAAAGTTTGAAGTCAATTGGACTTTGTTAGCCCTATCAAATGGGTTGATTAAGCCATTTAGCCAAACCTAAACTTCAAAAATTCATAACTTTCAAAATACTTCTCAAAAATTCACCAAATTGGTTTTAGAGCCTCTCTGATATCAGGGGAATTTAAGAAAATTAAAATTTCAATTTTCCAAAAAAGTTGATTTTTTGCATTATTTTAATATTTTTAATAATTAAAAAATAATAAAAATCACAAAAATAATAAAATTCATCAAAATGTCATATTTTGAATTTTAATCACTTAGGAACAAACCCCATATTTTTCTTAAGTCTCTATGATGAGATATCAAATTTTAAAGCCCTAAGGTAATTTTAAAATTAAAAAAAATGTATTTTCTAGCATTTCCACTAAAATAATTCTAATAAATCAAAGAAAAATCAAAAAATTATAAAAATTGGTTCTCTGGTTTCCTTGATATCAGAGAGATTTTTGAAAAATATAAAATTCATTTTTCAACCTTTATTTTATTTTTAAATTAATTAATACTCCAAAACTCAAAATAATTATAATAAAAATAATATAATTCAAAAAATCACCAAAATTGGTCCAAGTGGTTCTCTAGTCATTAGGAATGTCCCATAATTTTCTTAAGGACGGAAACTTTCCCTTGGTCATGTTGTTGAATTTTCCTTGAAAACCCTTATTTTCCACCAAAAATAATTACATAAATAAATTAAATACAGAAAAATCACATTTTCTCCTCTAATATCTTGATTGATATATGAGTGAAGTCACATAAAAATTTCAAATTCATTTAAGCTCAATTTAGTGAGTTATGGAATTAGTAAGTTTAAAGGGCAAAATGGTAATTAAAATTTTAACCTATAATTAAAAATTTTAGGTTTAATTAAAAGGGTGGGTAAAATATTTGATACTAAGTTGATTTTGGATGTTTGAAACTTAGGTAGTTAAAGGGTAGAAACCTACCAAATAATTTGAAAATAATTAAAATAAACCTTAATTAAATAATTAATTAAACTTGGAAGAATAATAAAAAATTGGAATTATTAAAATAGGGATACTATTAGGAGGAGATTTGTTCTTTAATTTAAGAATCCCCAAATTAATCACCTCAATAATATTTAATTCCTAATTAAAATGATAATCCAAATTCAAGATTTAAAATGCTAAAAGACTTAATCATTAAATTAAATTAAAGTTAAAACATTTAAATTAAATCCTTCTAAGATTTCAATTAAATTAATATTTTAACAATTAAAATTAAATCATCCTTAAAGCATAAAAAATAAAATATTAAATTAAAATTAAAATAAAATTAAATTAAAATTAAAATAAAATTAAATTAAATTAAAATTTAAATTAAATTAAATTAAATTAAATTAAATTAAACTAAATTCAATTAAATTAAATTAAAACATATTAAATTAAATTAAATTAAATAAAAAAAATAAAATCAAGTTAAAATAAAATTAAAATTAAATTAAAAAAATAAAATTAAATTAAAATTAAAACTAAACCAAATTAAATTAAATTAAAATTAAATTAAATTAAATTGAATTAAATATAACATCACCTAAGACATAAAGAATTCAAAATAAATCTAAAACAACTTGAACATTATTCCAAACTTAAACCCATTAATTAAAATTAAATTAAATCAAAAATCACTTGAACATCAATTTGCCCTCAAAAGCTCTTGTTGTCATAACTCCTAAACGGAGTATTAAGTGAAGTGTTACTTCACTTATAGGATATTCAAATGTCCTAGTTCACTAAGCAAGAGAACAAAACTTGAACTCCCGGACGATTAATTCACTTGTATAATTAAATTCTCTTGGACTTAAAACAATCCTAGAGGTATTGAAAAGATGTTTTAAGACTCGTCTTAAGCACTTCCTCAATATGATAGGATATTTATAAGAACAATTGAACTTAATTGTTCTTTGATGAAGAAAATCGTCCTTAAACCAAAACACAAGAACCTAAACGTCATAGGTGGTGACTAGCTATAGGATTAGGAAATGGTAGAAAACCAAAACCTTTCCCTTAGCTTTACCTAGGTACTTGTCGGGATACTTAAATGCTCTGATATGTGTTTTAAGTGCAGCTTGGGATGACGGGAAGACCCTCCAGGTATGCTTTTATTTTATTGCAATTTACTTTATTGCAATTGCATCGCACTTACTTTTCTTGCATGATAAACAACTGTTGCATGAAAACCCACACCTTTAGGATAGTCCCTAAAACTGAAACCAAAACTAAATTAAAAATCATTACAAGATAAAATTCACCACCACAACATTTCAAAATATAAAACAACTCAAAATTTAATCACAAACGAGAACAACAAAACTACAACTACAACTAAATTAAAACGTCTTGTTGGATGATCGGGAATACCTCGGATGATGTAACCTACGTGTTGCTAACGGGATTTCCCACGGTCTAAATGAAAGTGTGGAACTCATTTAGTTGAGTTTAGCAAATTCATCTGGACTAAGTGAATCCGATAAAAATAACGATGCCGGAAGGATGGAACCGTGGGATCTTAACCGGTGTCGTTATAATCAACTTTAAGATTTGTTTTAATTAAAACATAGAAAACACTATGGAAATTAAGACCTTCTCTAAACCAAAACACTTCTCTCATCTCTTGATTTATGATTTCTAAACCTCTGCAACAACAAGGAGCTCGGAGCATGGTGGGCAGCACGGCCATCTTCATCAGGAAAACAACTCTACATCAGCTAAACATTTCTTAGAATTAAATATCTAAACCATAGGACTTCAAGGTAGTTTGCCTAGTGCAACATAAATCCTCAACCTTTTGTTAGGCATTTGCATTGCAAATTAAGCCCTAAACGGTCTTAGGATTCTGAGGTAGTCGTCCGATACGACATAAACCCTCACATCTTCGAGGCTATTTATGTGATCACATCATACGAATATAAGTCCTAATTAATTAAAATTGGCAAGATCAAAACATTAAATAAACATTAGGACTTTCCTAAATTCAAGCCAAACAATAGAATAGTCGGGAAATTACCGAAGTTCGCTTCGAATCTGTAATTTCTCCTACCTTTCTTCCTTTGAATTCCCAAAACAAAAATGTTCCAAATTTGATCCATTCCCTATTGAAATTCCAAAATTCAATCCCTTGAAAACTTAAACTTTAAAATTATTGAGAGCAGAATTACTGATTATTATCGAGAGTTTTCTTAAGTGATTCCCGTCATTTAAGATGTAATTAACTATAGGGGCTTGCCCTTATAGGGAACTTTAAGAACCCAGGTAATATAAACCCTGCTTAATTTCTTTGTATTAAGCAGGGGAACTTGTCGGCTTATAAAATTGGTTCGCAGACCAAACGGATGTCACAAATCTTCTAGTTTATTTAATCGAGCTCCATCATCAAGTAGTGTGTCTATTCTTTGGGATAGATACACGACTTGTGATGTGGCGCTCATTTATATAAACTATTTGGGATGTGAGATCAGTTTGATTTCATATCTTAAGATTTTCAAATTTAAAATTATTTTCAAAATCAAATGATACTTTCTAAATTATATATTTAAATTAAATTTAAAATCTAAAAATTCGCCGACAATTTCTGTAGGCGACCCCTTTTCAAAATACAACACACTAATCTAAAAATATGCCGACATGTCAATGAGTTGGTCATTATGCCAAGTATTGACCATTTTGACCAAAGTTGACTTTTTGGTCAGGGATTGAATTATTGGGTCAATAATTGGTCATTAGGTCAAAAATTAACTATTTTGACCAAAATTAAATTTTAGGTCAAAAGTTAACAAATTGTGTCAATGAGGTGGTCATTGGGTCAGAAATTGATCATTTTGACCAAAGTTGATTTTTTGGTCTAAAGTTGACCTGTTGAGTTAATGGGGTAGTCGTTAGGTCAAAAAGTGACAATTTTGACCAAAATTGACTTTTTTGTCAAAAATTGACATATTGGGCTAATGAGTCGGTCATTGGGTCAAGGATTGACCATTTTGACCAAAGTTGACTTTCTGTTCAAAAGTTGACTTATTGGGTCAATGGGTTGGTGATTGGGTCAAGGGTTGACCTTTTGGCCAAAGTTGACCTATTGGGTTAATGGGGTGGTCATTAGGTAAAAAATAGACCATTTTGACCAAAATTGATTTTTTGGTCAAAAGTTGACTTATTGGGTCAATGGGCTGGTCATTGGATCAAGAATTGACCATTTTTACCAAAGTTAACTCTTCGGTCAAAAGTTGACCTATTGGGTCAATGGGTTGGTCATTAGGTTAAGGATTGATCATTTTCACCAAAAATGACTTTTTGGTCAGAGATTGACCTATTGGGTCAATTATTGGTCATTAGGTCAAAAATTGACTATTTTGACAAAAATTTACTTTTTGTTCAAATGTTGACCTATTGAGTCAATGGGTTGGTCTTTGGGTCAAGGATTGACCATTTTGTAAAAAGCTGACATTTTGGTCAAATGTTAACTTATTGTGTCAAAGGGTTGGTCATTGGGTTAGAAATTGACCCTTTTAACCAAAGTTAACTTTTGGGTCAAAAGATAACCTATTGGGTCAATGTGGTGGTCATTAGGTAAAAAATGACTATTTTGACCAAAATTCACTTTTTGGTCAAATGCTGACCAATTGGGTCAATGGGTTGGTCATTGGGTCAAGGAATGACCATTTTGACCGAAGTTGACTTTTTGGTCAAAAGTTGACCTATTGAGTCAAAGTGTTGGTCATCGGGTTAAGGATTGACCTTTTTGACCAAGTTGACTTTTTGGTCATAGATTGACTTATTTGGTCAACAATTAGTCATTAGGTCAAAAACTGACTATTTTGACCAAAATCAAATTTTTGGTGAAAAGTTGACCCATTGGGTCAACGGGGTGGCCATTGGGTTAAAAATTATTTATTTTGACCAAAATTGATTTTATGTCAAAAGCTGTCCCATTGGGTCAATGGGGATGGTCATTGTGTCAGAAATTGAGCATTTTGACCAATATTGACTTTTTGGTCAAAAGTTGACCTATAAGGCCAATGGGTTGGTCATTGGGTTTGAAAATTGACTTTTTTTACCAAACATGACTTTTTGGTCAAAAGTTGACCTCTTGGGTCAATGGGTTGGTCATTGGGTCAATGATTGACCTTTTTGACCAAAGTTGACTTTTTGGGCAAAAGTTGACCTGTTGGGTCATTGAGTTGTTCATTGGGTCAAGGATTGATCATTTTGACCAAAGTTGACTTTTTGGTAAGGGATTGACTTATTGGGTCAATTATTGGTCATTGGGTCAGAAATTAACATTTTGACCAAAATTGACTTTTTTGGTCAAAAGTTGAATTATTGAATCAATGGGGTGGTCATTAGGTCGAAAATTGACTATGTTGACCAAAATTTACTTTTTGGTCAAGAGTTGACCAATTTGGTCAATGGGTGGGTGATCTACCTAAAAAATACCCATTTTTATGCCTTATTTATTTTTTAATTCTTAAGGATATTATGCTTTAATGAAAGGTATTTTCATGTTTTTGGATGTAGATGATTAAAAAAGAGTCCAAGAAAGAAAAAGAAGGAAAAAGGACCAAAAGGAGTAAAAATGGAGCTTATGGAGCAACATATTAGAATTATTGGCATGGCGCCTAGGCACCAGAATCCAGCGCCTAAGCGCCAGTTTGATACAGATGCTGTCAAGATTTTGACGACATTGGGCAGTTATTTTGACGGTGTTAAGCTGTTATTGGAGCTTCTAGAAGACTGGAAGTTACTCCTAATATATAGGACATGTGACATAATGTATTTGGACTTAAGGAAATGGTCTGGATCGCGAAAAGGTGCGATCCAAAGTGAAGAGGTGCGAAAGACCTGGCACGGAGTTCGGCGCCTAGGCGCGACAGTTATCTTCTAGACGATGCATTGAATTTGGACGAATTATGAAGAGGTGCCTTAAGCAACCCCTGGTCAAATTCAGAGCTCTATAAATAGGAGCCCATTCTACAGAAAAAATCGCACCACCCTCGCCCCCCCCCTCTTAGTACACATACCCATTTTAGCATCTTCACTCCCCTCTTTAGTTTTATTTAATGTCTTCCAAACTTAGTGTGCCACTTTACATTGTATCTAGTGAGTTTATTTTGAGTATTTATTATGTGTTACTGTTGTTGGAGTCTTTCATCATTACTTTGGAGTCAGTAGAAGTCAGCGGATAACTTGAATGAACACTTCAGATAAGTATTTGTACTTTGGTTCAATGTTTTATAAATATGTTTTGTTGTGTTATTTCAATGTGTTTTGAGTAGTTTGTTATCTTTCTCCTTTCAACTATGAAAAGATTATAAATTAATTAAATTTTATAGAGAATTAAATTTAAAATATTTTAAAACATTGTGATGATATTAATACCTGATCTTAGTTTATTTTTTAAATTCGCCATTTAAAATGTTAAAACGTGTTAAAGAATTTTGAGACCTATCCGAAGATAAATTCTTAACTAGTAGATATCACATGAATCCTTAGGTAATCGCAGGTTATACGTGGATTATTTAAGGTAAGTGCAAATAAATAGAAAGATGTTATTTATTGGGCGTAAAACTAATTAGTTTTTAGAGTGATAGACTAAATTCTAATAATTTGGTTTATAGAAAGGTAACGGGTTACTGGTAAGGCCGACAATAGCCACCCTTGGACATCTAGTAGTGTGAGCCTAGATTAACCCATTCTACTAATAAAACATCCTGAGCCGATCTATAGATTAGTCAATGTTCTTTGCACCTGGACCAAAGGGTAAAGAATATGAATGCTTCTATTTGGCATAATACCATAATCTAAATTCCCTACAAAAGATAATTATTCCATAAATCTTGGATTAGTTGAAAAGGAGAAAGTCATTTTTATACTTGCATTGAATTTTAATTACTGCTTACTTTACTTTATTAATGCTTACTGCTACTTGCTTATAGTAAAAATTGTTAGTAAATCAAATTTGAAAACATATATATAAAGAAAGAGTATATAAATTGCATTTAATTTGAAAATTCCAAAATATTTATTACATTTCTTACTTTTTATAAATTTACTATCCCTGTGGGATCGATAACCAGGACTCCACTAGAGCCCTGTATTACTTAAACGATACGTATACTTGCGTTTAAAATTGTGACTTTTATAATAATTATTATATAATCTAAATATAAATTAATAAAAGTTAACCTTGCGCATCAAGTTTTTGAAGCCATTTGTCAGGAATTAATTATTCTAAAAAGTGGTATCAAATTCTTGTATTTTAAAGCATATATAAAGTCGCATCGCATCAAGTTTTTGGCGCCGTTGTCGGGGATAGGATAAAAAAATATATAAAAAGTAAAAAGAAAAAAATATAAATAAAAATAATATAATATAAAAACAAAACAGAACAAAAATATTTTTTTAAATTTTTATGCGTAGTTCTGGATCTGTAGGATTACTACATTTTGATTCTGAATTGGAAAGAACAATGAAAATAATTAAAAAAGGAAAACAAATTTCAAAACATCAAGAAATGGCTAACTTACATAATAATAATCAAAATCCAATCGAAATTAATGAACAAAATATTTATAAACCATTGAGGGAATATGCAAACCCTACAGCTGATGAACTTCATGTTTGTATTCAAATTCCAGCTGTAGATGCTAATTCTTTTGAGCTTAAACCTTTAATTATTCAAATGGTTCAAAATAATCAATTTGGAGGAACACCTAATGAGGATTCAAATTTACACCTTGCTAGTTTTTTAGATCTTTGTGCTACCTTTAAATATAATAATGTTTCTGATGATGCTATTAGGCTTAGACTCTTTTCTCTTTCCTTAAAAGATAAAACAAAGATGTGGCTTAATTTATTAGCAACTTGTTCTATTAAAACATGGGCTGATATGGCACAAAAATTCCTTGCTAAATATTTTCCTCCTTCTAAAACTGCTAAATTAAGAAATGACATTCTTTCATTTATGCAATTTGATGGAGAAACAATTTATGAAGCTAGGGAAAGATTTAAAGAACTATTAAGAAAATGCCCTCATCATGCTTTACCAGATTGGTTAATTATTCAAACATTTTATAATGGACTTATTGGATCACTTAGATCTATTATTGATACTGCTGCTGGTGGTTCTTTAATGGCTAAGACATTTGAAGAAGCCTACACCTTAATTGAAGAAATGACTAATAATAATTTTTAATGGCCTTTTGAAAGGGTTAATCTTAAAAGAATGGCCAGTATTTAAAATAATGAAGCATCTTCTATTTTAGCTTCACAAGTGGCAGCGATATCTAAGAAATTAGATAATTTTGCTATTAATATATCTCATGTAAGTAATGACAATTTTGCAAATTCTGATGATTCTCAAACAATGGAAACTTTGCAAGCTATTGCTAGTAAAACTAAGAACCCTTATTCTAATTATTATAATCCTGGTTGGAAAATCATCCTAATTTTAATTGGAGTAATGGAAATGAAGTTAATCCAAATTGGAACAATCAAGGAAATTCAAACTATAAACCAACTTATCCTTTTGGTTAATAACAATCAGCAGAAAAAGTTGTCTGTAGAAGAATTGATCTTGCAACTAAGCAATCAGCTACAAAGTCAAAACACTGCTATTCGTAATATTGAGAATCGGATGGGTTAAATCGCTAATTTCATTAATTACAGACCTCAAGGAACACTGCCTAGCAATGTCGAAATTAATCCTAAAGGATCTGGAAAAGAACATGACCAAGCAAAAGCTGTACAACTCAGAAGTGGAAAGGAATTAAAAGAGAAAACACGAAATGAGATTGAAAAAGAGAAAGAAGTTGAAGAGATTGAAAAACATAAAGATAACCTTTCTCCAAGTAAAGATCAGAATGTTGTACCTATTGAAGTGGAAGTTGAAAGACCACCACCATCTTTTCCTCAAAAACTTAAACAGCAGAAGCTTGACCATCAATTTTCTAAGTTCTTTGAAATTTTTAAGAAACTTACCATCAACATTCCTTTTGCTGAAGCTTTGGAGCAAATGCCAAGCTATAAAAATTTTATAAAGGATATTTTAAGCAAGAAGACAAAATTTGAAGCTTATGAAACTGTTGCATTAAGTGAAGAATGTAGTGCAATAATTCAGAAGAAATTACCTCAGAAACTTAAAGATCCTGGAAGTTTTACTATACCATGTGCTATTGGAGAAAAATTCTGTGGAAAAGCCTTACATGATTTAGGAGCCAGTATTAATCTCATGCCATTTTCAATCTTTCAATGGTTAGATTTAGGAGAGCTTTCTCCTACCACTGTAACTCTGCAGTTAGCTAATCGATCGATCACTTATCCTAAAGGAGTTATAGAGGATGTTCTTGTTAAGGTAGATAAATTTATCTTCCCTGTGGATTTCATTGTTCTAGATATGGAAGAAGATAAAGAAATATTTATCATTTTAGGGAGACATTTTCTAGCTACCGGTCGAGCTATGATTGATGTGCAAAAAGGAAAATTAACAATGAGAGTTATTGATCAAGAGATAACTGTTCACCTCATTTTTGGTGAGGTCTTTTCTTTCCTTTTAGTGCTTAGGATCTAGCCATAGGACTTCTCCTTGACTATCGTAGAAGACTAGAGATGGAACCCACCTTTTAGAAATTCAAATCAAATCCTGGTTCTCTTTCGAAACTTACATAGATGGTCATCAACCTCCAAATCACTTGGAAGGTTGGGACCAATGTGTAGGAAGACAAAGATGAACTCCTATAGGATGTTCAAGCCTTAGGACTACCCTGGGTGGCCTGGTCCTGGTGAGGTCTGGCTTACACACACTACACTCCTACACTCATCCTAAACCCTGAACCATCCTTACCCAATCTTAACTCCTGGTTCATTGGAACAATCATGTGGCTAAGTCCAAACCCCTAGCCCTTGGCTAAGAGAGTTGAGAACAACCTATGAGATGTTCAAAAAAGACATTTATTAGTCCATGGCTCACTCTAAGCTTTTCCACCCCCTCAACCCTACCCAAATTCCATTTTACTAAAATTTCTGGTTTTGGCATTGTGTCCTCAAGCCTACCCAAAATTACCTAAATTGCCCCTACAACCCCAAAACACTCCAAAAATTCCCAAAAATTACCAAAAATTCCCAAAAATCCTAAAAATCATTTTGAAACAATTCCCACCTTTTAAATCCACTAAAATACCCCAATACCCTCCAAATAACCTCTCAATACCCTAAATACCCTTTTAGCCCAAAAAATCCAAAAATTCCCAGAAAGTTTCAAAAAATCCCAAATATTCCTAATTTTATTTTTTCCAACTACACCATAAGCCAATTTTGTCAAAATAACCCACTTTTATCAAAATCCCCAATTTGACCTATCTTTAACTCAAATGGACCCTATGTCAAACCAAATCAACCAATTTGACCTCAATCTTGCCCAATTTCAATTCTAAACTCTAATTCAACAACCCCAATACCAATCTAAACCAAATCCACGACCAAATTGATTCACATTTGAGTTCAATTGCATTTGAAACCTAAATCCCCAATCTGGCCTAACTAATCCAAAGAATCCCAATTAACCTAATGTCAACGTTTTCCTTCCAATTTCAATCCTAAACCTTCCATGGCACTCCCATGAAATCCATGAAACTTTCAATTGTCCCAATTTGAGCCTAAGCCTAACCTAAATCCATTTGAAAACCAAAAATAGCCCATTTTAATCGAAAGTGAATTCATTTCCTAAACCTTCCAAATTGATTGGCCTAATCCTAAAATTTCTTCCCAATTGATGTTGGGAACTCTTCAAAACATTCCCCTAGACCATTTCAAACTTTAAATTGGGTCTAAACCCCACCATAAACCAACTTGCGCCCAACTTGATCCAACTTTGCCCAAATTAACCAAAATCTCAATATCCACCTAATTGACTTTTCAATTAAACTCAAAACCTTTCCATGTCTTCATGAAAGTTCTTCATGGCAATCATTTCTACAATGTTGCTCAAGACACTTGAACCTAAATCAAACCTAAACTCAAGTTAGCCCAATCTAAACCCAAGTGAGCCAAATTGAACCTATGGCCTAACCAAACCAAATTGAACGAAATGTGGCTAAACCAACTCTTCCACATCCACCATTTCAACCCTAGGAACCACTCTAGATCCACCTAGCCCAAGCTAAGTGATCCATGGACCAAGGGTCCCCCATTTTAAGGGATCTCTTCCCTTAAGTGGATAAATCCTCTTTTGCCTTGCCCCAAATCCTTCCCATAAATGATTAATCACCATTAAACCCTCCCACCTGACTCACCTGACCTGGGGCCAGCTCCCCTGTCCATGCCGGCCGGCTTGGTCGCCGGAGGGGTCAAAACCGAGAGCCACCACTAGCCTAAACTCACCCAAATCTCCCCAACTATCCACCTCAGCTAAATTAAACCTTGGAGCCTCTCTGCCCTCCACCTAAGCAACTGAATCCACTCCTCAATTAAACCCAAGCTCATCCCTATGGCCCTGGCCATTTAAACACCTCTCCTCGGCCATGAGACGGGTGTTAAAATTTTTCTCAGCAGAACCCCCCCAAATCATCCCCAGAGCTTCTCCCAGTATAGTGAAGAAGAACCCCACCGCTTTCCTGCCTCAATCTCCACTGGTTGAGCTCAATTTCAGAGCTCAATCTCAGGCGAGAAACAGGACAACCCTTGAAACTCCACAGAAACCTAATTAACTCTTCCCACACCTTCACCAGAGGAAGAGAAGAAGTTCCCCAGTAAAAGCCCCCTCACTAGACCAACCATTTGTTCTATCGGCCAAGGTTTGAAATCGGACTTAGACAAAGTTATACCTAGGCATTTCACCAGGACCAGAGGCTTCATTCGTAGGCTCCTCCAGCTCCAACGAACGTGCCGAGCACATTCAATCGAGGCTTTACCTCTTGAACCAAGGTATGGAAAATCCTCCTGCCCCTGAGCTTTCAGTGATTCTCCATTTTGTTTCATTTGATTTCAATGCTCAGTAGCTGTATGGATTTGTAGCCCTTGTTTATATGAGCATGTAGGAAGAAATCCCATGTGATTTGGTTGAGAAATGAGTGATATCTTAGGGCTAGAAGGTGGACGGTTCTCGGCTCACACCAGTTCGGACGATGAACGAATGCCGTCAGATCGTGCGTGTATCGGATGGATGGCTAGGATCAAGCCAGAAGGAAGGATGAAACGTGAACAGCGGGCCACGTGGCTGCCAAGTCAGATGGCGGCGCCGAATCAGGAGGAGATGCGTGGAGCTTCGACCCGCCGTAGGTTGAGGTGGCGCTGACTAGTTTAAGTAGATAAATAGGATATTTCTTATTTATTTAAATGCTCAGAACTTCAAAAATGCATATCTTTGTGTAGAAAAATTACAAAAATAAACTAAAAATATCTTCTTGCTCAGTGAACAGAGAAGAATAATGTGGAAAAAGAATTGATCTATTTTGTTAAGTGTTTTATTTTTAATTAATTTAATACTGATTTGAGTATTTTAATTCTCCATTCACATGTACAATTCACCACGGCATGAGACCATAGGGCTTTTGTAGCCTCTGTTCTTGGGAACATTTTCTGAATTTTCCAAAGCCAGAGGCCATCCCTATGACAAGTTATCTATTTTTCAAATTTTTATGCTTGTTTTAGTACTTTAATTCCAGTAATTAGCATACTGTTTGGAAAATTCTACAAAAATTAGGATAGGTTTCCTATGACCAGAGAAACTTGGGGTAATTATTTCATGGCTTAAAACATTACAAATAATCCTAAAGGTTTACTTAACCTAAAATCAACCTTGAATTAGTTAGGGCACATCAAAAATAAAAATGACTTGAAATCTATTCTCCACTAATCTTTAGGGACAGAGGAAACCCCATAAAAATTTCAGAATCAATTGGAAATCTTTTAACCTACTAAATGAATTTTCTAAGTAACATGGTCATTTTTAAACTTTAAAAATTCATAAAACCCAAAATAAATTTTAAAAATTCACCAAATTCATTTTGAGGCCTCTTTGGTATCAGAGAAGTCTAAGAAAATTAAAATTGGATTTTTTTTAAATTTTTATATTTTACCTATTTTTGAATATTTTAATAATTAAAAAATAATAAAAATCACAAAAATAATAAACTTCTAAAAAATGTCATATTTTGCTTCCTAATCACTTAGGAACCAACCAAATATTTTTCCTAAGTCCCTGGGAAAAGATATTGAATTTTAAAGGCTTAATGTAATTTTTAATATTAAAAATGGATTTTTCAACCTTTCCCACTAAAATAATTCTAAAAATTCAAAGAAAAATCAGAAAAATATAAAATTTATTTCTTTGAGTTCCTTGAGATTAGAGAGATTTAAGAAAAATATAAAACTTAATTTTCAACTTTAATTTTATTTTATAGTTAATTAATGCCCCAAAATTTAAAATAATTATAATAAATAAAATATAATTCAAGAAACCACCAAAATTGGTTCAAGTGGTCCTCTGGTCAGTACAAACCACCCATAATTTTCCTAAGGATAGAAACTTTGTTTTGGTCATGTTGTTGAATTTTCATTAAAAATCATTATTTTTCATTAAAATAATTATATGAATTAAATTAAAAAATAGAAAAATCACATTTTCTCCTCTAATGTCTTAATTAACATATTAGTGAAGTGACATAAAAATTTCAAGTTCATTTGAGCTCAATTTAATTAGTTATGAGATGAATATGCCTGAGAGGGCATAAAGGTAATTAAGAAATTTTAACCCTAATTAATATTTTAGGCTTAATCAAAGGGATGGATTAATATTTGATCCTAAATTTTCTCTTAGAAGATTCAAACTTAGGGAATTAAGAGGTAGAAACTCATTGATCACCTACAACATAAAAAATGATATCTTAATTAATTAAGCCATTTAAATTTTGGAAGAATAATTAAATTTTGGATTATTAAAATTGGGGATATGACTTAAGAAGATAACAATTCTTTAATTTAAAGTCCCTAATTGGATTAATTCAGCTTTTAATTAATTCTAATAATGATGATTTAAGTTAATTAAAGAGAAAGCAATCCTTAATTAAATTAAAGTTTAAAACATTAACTTATTTAAACTAAAATGAACCTAAAACATTAAAGTTAATTTGAATTCACTTAAAACTTAACCTAAAGTAAATTTGAAAGTTTAAAAATTAATCTAAAAAATAATTTACAATTAAGATGTAATAATCAAATCAATTTAAAAATATTTAAAACAAATTTGAATTATCAGAACTTAATGGAATTAAATGGTTTAAACACCTCCTTAACTTGAACAATTTTAAAACTCTTAAAAATTAATTTGAAATTTTATAACTAAACTAAACTGTCTTGAAACAACAATTCAATATTAGTGGTTAAATCCCTTAACAAACTGATTTGCCCCCAAAGGCTTTCATTATCATAACTCTCAAATGAAGCATCAAGTGAAACGTCACTTCACTCATCAAATAATCAAATGTCCAAGTTCACTGAGCAAGAACTTAACCAAATTTTTAGATAATTAATTCACCTATATGACAAAGTTCATTTGGAATCGAAATAATCCCAAAAACATTGAAAAGATGTTCCGGACTCGTCCTAAGCACTTTCTCAATACGACAGGATGTTTTAGAAGAATAATTGAATTTTATTGTTCTTTGGTGAAGAAAATCATCCTTAACAAAACACCAAAACCTAGACGTCATAGGAATTGACTAGTGATAGGATTAGAATTTGGTAGACAACCAGAACCTTCCCTTAGCTTTAACTAGGCATTTTCTTGTGATTATATAAATGCCTTGACATGTGTTTTAAGTGCAGGTGAAAATGACGGGAATGCCCACCAGGTACGCATTTAAGTTTATTAAAATTTACATTCTGCAATTTATTAAATGTCTTACTTTCTCGTACTTATAAATGCATAAAAATGATCGAACCCAGCATGCTTAAACAACTCAAAATTTAATCACCAACAAAAATAAAACTGCTATTACAACTAAAATTAAAACGTCTCGTTGGATGATCGGGAATCCCTCGGATGATGTAACCCACTTGTTGCTAACGAGATTTCCCACGGTCTAAATGAAAGTGTGGAACTCATTCAGTTGAGTTTAGCAAATTCATTTGGACTAAGTGAATCCGATGAAAATAGCGGTGCCGGGATGACGGAACCGTGGGATCTTAATCGGTTCTGTTTAATCAACTTTAAGATTTGTTTTAATTAAGATACTAAGCCATCTCAATTTTCAACCTTTCTAAACCAAAACACTTCTCTCATCTCTTGATTATCACTTTCTAAAACTAAACCTCTGCAACAACTAGGAGCTGGGAGCACAGAGGGCAGCACGACCATCGTCATTAACAAAACATGTGTCTACTTCAGCAAAACCTTTTTTAGAATTAAACAACAATCCATAGGATTTCAAGGTAGTTTGTCTAGTGCAACATAAATCCTCAACTTTTTGTTAGGCATTTGTATAATCATATTATGCAAATTAAGCCCTAAACGGTCTTAGGATTCTGAGGTAGTCTCTTGGTACGACATAAACCCTCATATCTTCGAGGCTATTTGTGTTATTATGTCATACAAGTATAAGTCCTAATTAACTAAAATTGGCAAAATTGAAACATTAAATATTTCTCTCCAAATTGAAGCCAAACCATAGGGTAGTCGGGAAGTCACCGAAGTTCGCTTCTGGTCTATGACATCCCTTACTTCTCTTCCTTTGGACTCTCAAAATAAACTGTTCCAAATTTGATCCAATCCCTATTGAAATTTCCAAAATCCAATCCTTTGAAACCTTAAACTTTGAAATTCTTGAGAGCAAAACCACTGATCATTATCGAGAGTCTTCTTAAATGATTCCCGTCATTTAAGATGTAATTAACTATAGGGGCTTGCCCTTATAGGGAACTTTAAGAACCCAGGTAATATAAACCTTGCTTAATTCATTTATATTAAGCAGGGGAACTTGTCGGCTTATAAAATTGGTTCGCAGACCAAACAGATGTCACAAATCTTCTAGTTTCTTTGATTGAGCCCCATCTTCAAGTAGTTTGTCTATTCCTCGGGATAGATACACTGTTTGTGGAGCAGTGCTCGTTTTAATAAACTATTTGGGATGTGAGATCGGTTTGATTTCATATCTTAAAAATTTCAAAGTTAAAATTATTTTCAAAAATCAAATGCTTCTTTCTTAAATTATATATATATATATATATATATATATATATATATATATATATATATATATATATATATATATATATATAAATATATATTTATATATATATAAATTAAATTTAAAATATGAAATTCGCCGACAACTCTTGTAGGCGACCCCCTTTCTAAAACATAACACACACAACCTAAAAATACGTCGACAGTTTCTAGCGACTCCGCTGGGGACTAGTTCCTCTCTCCATCTTGATCAGATGGTTTTCCTTTCATAAATCGGTAGTAAGTCCATGCCCCTAGTGGATTGAACTACCATTCTTCAGTTGACATATCTTGTTCATTTCTATCTTAAACAGGTATGATCAACTCTTCTTGGATTTTGGAGCCACTGTTTAGACACCCCTAAACAGAGAGGTTCTGAAATCTTTCTTTTTCACCTCTCCAAAGAGGCGAGGTAGACTCCCAATAGGTGTTAGCTTAGGAGCGGTCCTCCTAGTTGAGAAGTCTTATGAGATTTCTCTTCCTTTCCAATTCCGGATTGGGTCCCTTACCTTCTATATAACCTTCCTCCTTTAATTGTTTCGTTCTTAACAAGCAAACCTTCTAATAAACAACCCTTTAATAAACAAACCTTTTAAAATCACAAAAGCACGAATAATACAGAATCTAAAAATACATTATAAAACTAAGAAAACGAAAAAATAAATGAAAATGTGTTCGGACTCTTTTTCTCATCCTGGATAGTTTTGTGACAAAAGGAAGCGTAATTTGGATCTGACATTCAGAATCTAGCCTGTAGAAGATGTCTGCTTCGAGGCTGATTTTCTCCTTCACCAACGGACTGGACTTGGCTGTCTACCAGGATGAGCTGCTTGACAATGCGATCATTCACTTTGGATAAGGATTCGACAACACGGATATTAAGTTCGTCGATGTTACTCTTTTCACACTGATTGACAAAGTACCGGAGATCATGGAACCTATAATTGAGTTCAATCTGAAATCGACCCAAGAGTTTCCTCCTCTGCAGAGGGTCCAAGTTGGGATAAGCATTGCCGTTCACAGAAGGTTAGCTGCTACCCCTAGGACGGTCATCTCTACCCTCACCGGTCTGATCATCACTACACCTACCCCAGATCCCGCCAAACTGAAAGGGAAGGAAGTCCAAGTCGGTGAGGAGCCTGTTACCGTGGAGGGCTTAAATTTTGCTGCAATACTGTCTATTTTCGAAATTGAATCTAGTTTGAGGTTTGCACCCTTAACCCGGATGCAAAGAAGGAATAAGAACAGAAAGATCGCCAAGATCAGAAAGACCAGAGCTGTTGAAGCTGCCTTTCTCGAAGAGATTCCTGAAGAGGAAGAGCTGCCGGAGATCTCACCACTGTTAGAAGGGAGTAGGTTCCACCCCTCTCTACTGCATCTGATGAGGAGGATGCTCAAAGGATCGCTGCTGCGTTACCCTTACCTGCATACTACAGTGATTGTAAGAAGAAGAAGATCAATACTATGTCGCTTACCTGCTTGCAAACTGTAGTGGAGAAGTTAGCCAGAAAGGAGGGTTGCCCTGTGTTAGAAATCCTGAGAAGGATAGGACGGGAGCCAGCTAGATCCCGCTTCGGACCACGAGTATGCCCCGTCACTGCCATGGAAAGACCACTGAAGAAGGTACGAGCTAACGGAAGGAGTTCGTCTGTTGTTGTATCAGGTCACCATATTAGGGAACACACCACTTGCCGACTTACGTACCGACAGACCATCTGGTCCTAGGCCTTCTACTACAAGAAGGATGGTGTGGCAACCTATTATTGCTGAACTGATACCGACAGAATGCTCTGGAAAGAGAAGTCTCGTCAGAGAGCCCGAATCTGAAGAAAGTGCTGCGGCTCTGAAGGAAACTCTTGAAGATGAAGTTCGACAGTCGTCACCTGATAACCGCTAAACTGTTTGGAAAAGACCGCTGGAGGATGCTATAGGAAAGCTGAGAACTAACATCCAATGGTTAGCAAGAGAAAGAAGAGAAGAATTTGGAAATGAAGTGGATTTGTCAGAGTTCATGGATGAAGAATTTGCCGAGATCAATGTGTTTGAGACTCGAGCATCATCATCTCTCCAAGGAGCTCCGTCAACTTCAGAGGGAGACGAACCGGAAGCAATGAGAGCACGTCTGCGGAAAAAGGACGATACGATCTCTCGGATGGAAAAGAAGATGAAGGAGATGGCGGCCGCCTTAGCCACACTTCAGAGTCAGCCTCAACCTCAGAAGGAAACACCTCCAGAAATCATTCACATTGCAGATGGAGGAAAAGAAGTTACATCCGTCAACAGAGATGAACAGCCGAAGAAGGATTCAGCGCAGAGCATGATCCTCGAAAAGGACTTTAAGATTATGGTGGAACAGCAGGTGCGAGAAGCCTTAGCCCAGTCTAAGAATGAAGCATCTATTCAGACGGGTAGACCTTACCCCGAGGAATTTGATGATGTATAATATCCAAAGGGCTTCGTACCACCTCTATTTAAGACTTTCGACGGTATAGGAAACCCCCGACAGCAAGTTGCACACTTTCGTGCGAGTTGCTGCAACGCCAGTGGGAGCGACGCTTTGCTATTTCATCAGTTTGTTAGCAACTTGTCAGGATTGCCTTCGATTGGTACGCAGAGCTTCCAAATGATTCAGTCAAGACCTTTTCAGAATTGGATAACCTTTTCATTAAGTGGTTTGCTGGAGCCCGGCACCACGTCACTATTGGTGATCTAGTGGTGGAGCAACAGAAACCGAACGAAACTTTAGTGGATTACATACTTCGATGGAGGAACTTAAGTATGAAGTGTGAACCACAGCTTCAGGAGCAGCATGCGGTCGGTATCCTGTTCAAGAGCATTCATGGCCCGATACCACTTCTCCTTAAAGGATTCACAATTAAGACTTTCGGGAAGTTTCTTAGCAAGGTCGGGAGCTTGTAGGAGGAGGCAAAACAACTGAGTTTCATCGATAAGACTGAAAGCGTTCGAGAAGAAATAAGGAGTTGTCGCGGCAGTGGATAAAGGTAAACAGCTAGTGCAGATACAGCCAGAGCGGCCACAGCCAAGTTATCAACCACCGCAACGGACTTACCAACAACCTTAGCAGAGCTATCAACAGCCTCGACCGAGCTATCAATCATGGCAGCATGATCAACCGCCACCTCGTCCACCTGGGGGCCCTGAAAGAACTTTTGAATAAGGAATACCCCTTCAAGACTGAAACAGTGGCTAAGATGTTTCGCAGTTTGATTAAGACACCTGACTTTCAGCTGCCAGGGCTAAGGAGGCCAGAAGAAGTCGACAAGAAAGATCATCCGAATTACTGTCCCTACCATAGGATGCTCGGACACAAGATAGAGGACTGCTTCACCTTCAAGAATTGGCTTGAGGATAACGTCCAGAAAGGGAACATAACAATCCTAAAGGAATACGTGAAAGAGCCCCAAAAAGGAGGTTCCATCAATGTTATTTCAACGGACCCTATTGTTTCAATAGACCTGTACACGACTGACGATGGATGGAGTACTATCTGGATGAAGTCTTCGAAGAGAATTTTAGATCACATCCAGACCGCTTCAGTGCGCACTTCAGAGTTCGAAACCTGCCAAACCGGCACTATCTCTTGCGATTGAAGAACCGCCCCAAAGGGAGGAGAAGATCGTGGAGGAAGAGAAGACCGAGGCTCTGAAGGGTAGAGTGGGGGCTGCTTTTCCTAGGATGGTTGTTTCTGATTCATGGGAGAAATTCCTTGGACCTCTAACTCTGTATGATTATTTTCTCTCCCCGGCGGGATCTTATAATGATAAGAGTTTTGGTGTTGGCTACGTTTTGATTGTCTCTAACCATTACGTAACTAACGACAACCAACCTAATCTGGATCTCGATTTCGAAATGATTAACGATTCTCAGATCATACAAAACCTCAACGGCCAAGACGGAGGAGAAGACGTTCACAAGAGTGGCTACAAAAGCTCAGGAAGCGACGAGTACGTTTGTGAATTCTGAGAAGCTCTGATCGAGATAGAATTAGAGCTGTCAGATTCCGAAACAATTTCAGAAGAGCCAGTCGTTTCGATTCAAGAGGACACACCGACAGATTCATTACTGGTAAATTCAGAAGAAATAACAAAATTCAATCTAAGAAGTGGAAAAGTTCTACCCCCGAGAGTCGGACCGAAGGATAAGGGAAAGCAGGTGGTTGCTCAGGAAGATTCAACCCCAGCAGAGGAATTGCCCATTCGGGAAGAGGTTGAAGAACCTGGTAACAAAGTGGACTATAACTTGCTAGCCCATCTTAGGAAGATACCAGCCAAACTGAGCATTTATGACGCTCTGATCCTGTCAAAGGAGATGAGAGAAACTCTGATCAAGGCCTTACTTGACCCAAAAATTTGTTTAGCTCAAATGGACGGTAATTCCTTAGACAAGGTTTGCTCTTTGAAAGAACCGTGTGGTGTTACCTTCACGGACAATGATCTACTACTTGGAACAGCTGATCACAATCGACTGTTGTACATTTCAGTCTCCATCGGAAAGTTCACGCTCTCCAGGGTGTTAGTTGATCCGGGAGCATCAATCAACATAATGAACCTTCGGAAATTAGCATACTTGGAGATTGATGCCCGTGATCTCGAAGAAGACAGGATATTACTGAGAGGCTTCCACCAGAAAGGAAAAAGAGCCCTTGGATCGATAACACTATTAATGAAGATCGGTGATTTGGCAAGAACAATCGCAAAATTCCACAAAATTGATTTTAAGACATCATTCAACGCTCTACTGGGACGGCCGTGGATCCATGAAAACCGGATGGTACCATCGTCTCTGCACCAGTGCATAAAATATTATGAAGGAGGGGGAGAACAGTGCATCAAATGTGACTTTCAACCGTTCTCCGTGCATGAAATCGGAATCCACGAAGATGCAGCCTACTACGCACCTCCAAAAAAAACTATCTTTTCCAGAAATGTAATACCAAATGAAGAAAAAAGAGTTCGAGATGACAAAGAACCTGACATTCTTGTTCAACAGTTACTCATCACTCCCTTACGGCGAGATAGTGAAGGTTTCTCCAGAACCCGCACCTGAGGTCGAGGCCTGGGACGAGGTCGAGGAAGAAACGATGGAACAGTTGAACAGAAGAAACCGGTCATCGATGTTGATTGGGTGAATAGTTCCGAAGAAGAAGAAGTCAAGAAAGAAGCATTGAAAATAAATTAAAAGAAACCCCAGTTCAAGATCTCTCTCGATGATGAAAAGAATGAAGAATACAAATCGATGTACAAGAAGATAAACCGTTGTGTACATACTATGACCCTGACCCCGATCTATCCTAATAAGATCGAGGGTATGGTGGTCAAGGAAGTGCATGATGGTGGTGCTAAACCGATCAAATTCTACCGTGGTACTTCTTCTTCCAAAATTTAGAGTGATGTAAAATTTGAAGATGTTATTTCATCTGAATTAATGGAATTGCCTTTTGAGTGGTATTCTCCCTGTGTTAAAAATTTGATGCAACATGGTGTCTTACCTAAACAGTGGTCGAAGGATCAATCTCATCGCTTTGAAAAATTATGGAATAATGCCAGTCAACCTCCCAGTTCAAAGCATGGTCTTGGATTGGCACAGTAGCGCCAGTTGATGATTTAGAATTTTGCTCGGTTGTCACTTGCAAGTCTAATGAAGACTGCCTGGAAGCCTCAGATGATCTCGAGGATCTACTAGTCATAGACGCTCTGCTAGAATTTGAAGAAGAAATTAAATCTACAATAGACGAGTTAATGGAAGTTAACTTAGGTAATAGCGAAGAGCCTAGGCCGACCTTTGTTAGCTCCTTTTTCAATAAAGAAGACTCCGAAGACATGATCAAGCTACTAATGGAATTCAAGGACTATTTTACTTGGAGTTATGATGAAATGCTGGGATTAACTCCTGAAGTTGCAGTTCACAGGCTAGGAGTAGATCACGCTGTCGTCCCAATCAGACAAGCTCCCAGAAGAATGCGTCTAGAGATTGCACAACAGGTTATAGCTAAAGTTAAGTAACTAATCGACGCTAAATTTGTCCGTGAAGAACAATATCCAACTTGGTTAGCCAATGTGGTACCGGTCAGAAAGAAGAATGGTCAAATCAGAATCTGTGTGGATTTCAGAGATTTGAACAAAGCATGCCCAAAGGACGAGTTCCCGCTACCAATTCCAGAATTAATGATCGACATCGCTTCGACACATGAGATTTTCTCTTTCATGGATGGATCGTCAGGATACAACCAGATAAAGATGGTACCGGAAGAAGAAAAGCTTACAGCCTTCAGAACGCCAATCGGAGTATAGTGCTAATCAGTAATGCCTTCCAGATTGAAGAACGCAGAAGCAACCTACCAAAGAGCAATAACAAGAATTTTTTTTGATCTCATTCACAACCAAGTTGAGTGCTATGTAGATGATGTTGTCATCAAGAGCAAACTGAAGGAAGATCACTTGTATGATTTGAGAAATATTTTCGAGCGATTAAGACGATTTAACCTTAAGATGAATCCCCTGAAATGCGCCTTCGGTGTCACCTCTAGGAAATTCTTAGGATTTGTTGTCCGACATCACGAAATTGAAATCGATCCGGAGAAGATTAAAGCTATCTTAGAAATGCCGCCACCCAAAACCTTGAAACAATTACGATTCTTTCAAGGGAAGTTGGCATATCCTCGATGCTTTATTTCGAATTTATCAGGTAGGTGTCAGCCCTTCTCGGCATTAGTTAAGAAGGACGCCAAATTCATTTGGGAAGAAAAATTCCAGTGGGCCTTCGAGGACATTAAACAATAATTAATGACACCGCCTGTCTTAGCAGTCCCGGTCTCGGGTCAGCCTTTGATACTTTATACCACAGCTTTAGATGACTCCCTTGGAGCCCTGCTAGCCCAGGTCAATGATGAAAGTAAAGAAAATGATCTCTAATACTTAAGTCGTCGTCTAATTCCGACAGAAGTAAAGTATCCTTCGATTGAGAAGCATTGTTTGGCCCTGGTCTTTGCAGCTCAAAAGCTCAGGCACTACATGCTTTCTCATAAGGTCAACCTTATTTCGAGAGTTAATCCATTGCAATATTTGATGACCCGACCAACGCTTTTCGGCAGAATTACCAGGTGGTCGATGATACTATTGCAATTCGATATAACTTTCGTTCCTCTTCGTGCCGTAAAGGGACAAGTCCTAGCAGACTTCCTCGCAGTGCACCCTTTACCGGCAGAATCACCTCTCAACGACGACTTGCCAGACGAGCATATAATGAGCTTAGAAGGCCCCGATGATCAATGTTGGGAATTGTACTTCGATGGAGCGTCTTCAGCACAGAAAGACAAAGAATTGCAGATGATGGTGCTCGGTAAGGTAGGAATCAGACTAATATTTATAACACCAGAGCGGGGGATGTTAAGATACTCCTACCATCTAACAGAGCCGTGTACGAACAACGAAGCAGAATACGAAGCCCTTGTAACTGGACTGGAGTTAACCATTCAGATGGGGATAACAGACATCAACATCTACGGTGATTTGCAGTTGATCACACAACAGGTTGCAGGACAGTACAAAATTTTGAAACCAAGGCTCGAGCAATACTTTCAGTATGCCATGAAGTTGTTGGAGCAGATTCTGAAAGTAACGATCTACAAGATTCCTAGAAGATAAAATGCTCTCGCAGAAGCGCTAGCCCGCCTTGCAAAAGAGTTTGCCTGCTGACAGGATGGTCAGTTGAAATGTCAGTTCAGGAATGACAGGTCCTCTCATAGCTCGACCTGGATGCAATACACCAATCAGAAGGAAAAGAAGAAGAAACGATATTGCAGCAGTAGCAGAAACTACAAAGGATTGGAGGCATCCATTAATCAACTACCTACAAACAGGAAACCTACCGGACGATAAGTCATTAGCCCATCAAATCAAGAAAAGAACTCTGTCATACGGATTAATAAACAATGCGTTATACAGAAGGTCTTTCGACCAGATGTGGCTAAGGTGCCTGAACGGGTCCGAGGCTCGTGAAATTGTTAAAGAAGTGCACTCTGGACTTTGTGGCGCTCATCAGTCGGGTCCAAAGATGAAAATGAAGATTAAAAGACTAGGGTACTACTGGCCCTCGATGATGACCGACTGCATGAAAGTTGCCAAGAGCAAGTGCATGGAGTGGCTCTACATCAACCTCCAAATGTGCTACATCCAACAATCGCGTCATGACCATTTGAGTGTTGTTGCACAGATATTGTGGGTTCGATAGAACCGCATTCTTCAAGAGGACATCGCTTCATTCTTGCAGCGACAGATTACTTTTATAAATGGGCAGAAGCTATACCACTCAGGGAAGTGAAAGCACATCACTGTTACAATTTCTTCATCAAGTCGTCTACCGTTTCGGGGTACCGCATAGAATTATCTCAGACAACGGGTCAGCTTTCAGAAGTACAAAGATCAACAATTTTGTCAGAAGGCACAGGATTGACTGGCGTTATTCGACGATCTACTACCCAAGAGCAAAAGGCTTGGCTGAGGCTTTTTATAAAACTCTCGTCCAAATCTTGAAGAATACTATGGACGATAACAAAAGAAATTGGCACGAGAAGTTGTTAGAAGCTTTATGGGCCTACAGGATGACGTTCAGAACTCCTACTCAGTCTACGCCATATGCTCTAGTCTACGAGTCCGAGGCCATTTTACCCTTGGAGGTGTAGCTTCCGTCACTCATAATTGCAGTTGCGAACAAGATCACTACAGAAGAGAACGCCAAACTACGACTAGAAGAATTGGAAAGCTTAGAAGGGAAACGACTTTCAACACAGCAGAATCTCGAACTGTATCAAACCAAGATGATCCAGGCCCACAACAAACTGGTCCGCCCAAGGACGTTCAAAGTCGGTGACTTGGTTCTAGTTCTTAGAAGACCTATTCTTGCACACCGCAAGATAGGAGGTAAATTTGAACCGACTTGGGAGGGGCCATTCGTGGTCGAGACAGTCTACTCATGAGGTTCCTACCAGCTCATGGATTGCCATGGAGAGCAACCAATGTTTCCAATCAATGGATGATATCTAAAGAAGTATTACGCAACCTGATGTTTCGAAGGATGGAGTCCCATCCCTAGAAGCACGGGCAGAGTAATCACTTATAACTGGGTTCGAACCCAAAATTGAAGAAAACAATGAATGATTAAGAAAATATATGTATTAAAAGAAAAAATACATGAAGAAAGAAATCATTATAATAATAAATTTTGATCCTTCCTTTCAATACAATCTCACTCCTAATCTTCCCTCATCTTTTCCCTTTCTCTTAAAATTTGAAAAGGAATGAATAAGAATTTTCCATTAATAAGTAAATTTTCTTATTTTTTCATTCTAAGTACAGCCCCTGATCCTTTCCTTGCTTTTTTTTCGCAAGGAAATGTCGAACGGGCGGTTGGTTCTGAACTTTAAGGATAGCGTAAGTCTTGCACTTAACAAAAAAGAGCTAAAAGCTGGTGTCGTGATTGAGGTTGACTCAGACTTTGCACAGCTGGAGCTAGAATATGAAGAAACTTCTTGGATTACTGTAGACCTCAGGCAGTCTCATGGAAAGACAGTGATGAAACTCAGTGAGAAAGTTTAGCATACTGCAAACCAGAAAAGGAAGATCAATGCGATCGACGACCACAAATTAAAATCAGTGATAACTGCCGCAGGAGGGAAGCTTGTTAGTGCCGTCCCTACTGAAATCTAAGGAGAGAGGAGAGCCACTCTGACCCCAACTCAAAGGAGAAACAAAAACCGCCGTATCCACAAAATGCTGAAGAAATTGAAGGAAGAATAGAACAGGGAAGAAATTCTAACGACCGCAGCAGTTGTCCCAAGGAGGCCAGCCTTCAGGAGCACCAAAGTAGAGGTTTTTCCAGAGGAGGTTACTACAGATCCTACACCTAAGAAAGTGATGATTCCAGGAGAGCTTCATGGCGTGGAGCCGTACATTCCACAGTACGTCACTAGACCCCGACAATTCCAGATAATTTTAGAGCACGAGTTAGAGATGATCCAGATGGTGCGAAAACAGAATTTTGAATACTTTCAGAGGATCCGAGGCAGATATGTCAACATCCTGGAAGGACTGGAGTTGCATGCGGATGTCTTCTCTCACTACGAGCAGAGTGAGATCGTGGACTATGTCTCCGAACTGAAGAAGCAGGGTCGTGCAGGATGACTACGAAGCAAGACCTACTCCGAGCCGAAGAAATGGAAACGAGGCAAGGGAGGATTACAATCTAATTCGGATGCTGTTACAACTTTACTGATGACAAGAAAGAAAATCCACCAGGGATACTCCGCTACGATGAAGTGGATCCAATGCCAGTTTTGATTAAGAAAATGATAAAGAGGATGGTGGCTTGGCGAGTCTTACCCGCTGACTGCATACCAAACAGCTGCATAATCAACATTTATGCGGAAGGAGACTGCATTCCACCTCACGTGGACCATCACGATTTCGTGAGACCTTTTTGCACCGTTTCCTTCATCAACCAATGCAACATCATGTTCGGGACAGAACTCCGGATACTCGGTCCCGGAGAATTTCGAGGCCAGTAGAGATACCCCTACCGGTAGGCTCTGTCCTCATACTACAAGGAAATAGTGCAGATGTGGTGAAGCACTGAATCCTAGGAGTTCCTTACGAGCGAATCTCCATCACCTTCAGAAGGATGGATGAGAGCAAGCTTTCGATCTACTTCCGGCCAGATCCAGAGTTAGAGAATTTGCAGCCCTACGAGCTGTAAGCTACATAGTAATAGCACACCTCTAAAGCACACTTACGTGGGGTTCTCCTCCGGAAAGTGGCTTAGAAGGTGGTGTTATCACCTATGCAGTTTACTTTTCAAACATGGAAGAATTAAACAGACAGTTTTGTCAAAATACATGAAGATATCAGTACAGTCTGTGTTCAGACATACATGGATTTTGTAAAATTCATTTTCAGAAAGATGTCATCAGAAATGTTTTGTTGGAATCACCTGATGTACTCTCAACATTTTTAATGGAAGCGACTATGTCATGTTTTGCCTTCAGTTTTGTGCAATTAATTGCAAACGCCACTAAATTTGAGTTTGACTCAATTTAAAAAAAATTGAATGAAGAACGATTTGAATGAAATGATAACAAAACAAAAAAAAAACTCAAACACAAAATCCAAATAAAACACAAAACGAAACTCAAAAAAATCAATCCAAAATCTCAAATTGCAAATAAAAGAAATGAATAAGAAATCTAAATCAAAATGAAAATTCAAACTTAAAAAAAAATCAAAACAAAATCAAATCACTAAAAGAAAATGAAAACGAATTCCCGAATCTGAAATCCCTAGCCTTATGCTGTTCTCAAATCTTTTCGACTCTCCGCGATTCCTTCCCTCTTTTGAGAAGGTCGATTGAGTCTACTAACACAGAACCATGAAATTTTCGATTTGGTCCTGATGGCATGGATTCATACCCTTTGCCAAACAATCAAACTTTGATCAACTCTCTCGGGATGTGAAATAATTTCATTTCTCATTCCAATATTCTACTGCACTAAATTCTCCGCAGAATCTTCAAAACCCAAATCAAATACTAACTTTTGGGATTGGTACCTAAATTCCAGTTCCTATCCTTCTGAGACTGGTACCTAAATTCAAGTTCTCATTTCGAGATCGATACTTAAATTTTGATTCTCTTCTCTGAATTTCTGCCAATCCCGCATCATTCCGAGAAACTTTTCCGCATTCTAATCCTCCGACTTGGGTATAAGACCAACAAGGCATCCTAACCTCAGTGACCACCAATCCCGTATCCTTCTGAGAAACTTTTCCACATTACAATCCTCCGACTTGGGTATAAGACCGACAAGGCATCCTAACCTCGATGACCGCCAATCCCGCATCCTTCCGAGAAACTTTTCTGCATTCTAATCCTCCGACTTGGGTATAAGACCGACAAGGCATCCTAACCTCGGTGACCGCCAATCTTGCATCCTTCCAAGAAATTTTTCCACATTCCAATCCTCCGACTTGGGTATAAAACCGACAAGGCATCCTAATCTCGGTGACAGCCAATCCCGCATCCTTCTGAGAAACGTTTCCGCACTCTAATCCTCGGACTTGGGTGTAAGACCGACAAGGCATCCAAACCTCGGTGACCGCCAATCCCGTATCCTTCTGAGAAACTTTTCCGCATTCTAATCCTCTGACTTGGGTATAAGACCGATAAGGCATCCTAATCTCGGTGACCTCCAATCCTGCATCTTTCTGAGAAACTTTTCCACATTCTAATCCTCTGACTTGGGTATAAGACCGACAAGGCATCCTAACCTCGGTGACCGCCAATCTCGCATCCTTCTGAGAAACTTTCTGCATTCTAATCCTCCAACTTGGGTATAAGACTGACAAGCCATCCTAACCTCGGTGACCGCCAATCCCGCATTCTTCCGAGAAACATTTTCGCATTCTAATCCTCCGATTTGGGTATAAAACCGACAGGGCATCCTAACCTCGGTGACCACTAATCCCGCATAATTCCGAGAAACTTTTCCGCATTCTAATCCTCCGACTTGGGTATAAGACCGACAAGGCATCCTAACCTCAGTGGCCGACAATCCCACATCCTTCCGAGAAACTTTTCTGCATTCTAATCCTCCGACTTGGGTATAAGACCGACAAGGCATCCTAACCTCGGTGACCGCCAATCCCGAATCCGTCCAAGAAACTGATCCAAGAAAAAAATACCTATTTTTATGCCTTGATTTTTATTAAATTTTAAGAATATTATGCTTTAATGAAAGTTATTTTTGTGTTTTTGGATGTAGGTGATACAAAAATGTTCAAGAAGAAGAAAAATATGAATAAGGAGCAAAACGGAGCAAAACGGAGCAAAAAGGAGCAAAAATAGAGCCAAAATGCAAAATGCAAAATTGACGACTTTTGGGCGGTTATTTTGACGGTGTGAGCGGTTATTGGACCTTCTAGAAGACTAGCACTTGTTTCTGGTTTATAGGACATGAGATACAATGTATTTGGACGCTTCAAAACGGTTTTAATCGCGAAGAAATGGACGCGGTGTCCAATGCCTAGGCGCCAGACACACCTTCTGGAAGATTCATTGAATGTGGACACATTTTGAAGAGGTGCCTAGAGGCAACCCTTGAAGCCTATAAATAGGAGGGTATTCCTTCAGAGAAAAACGCCCCATCTACCCTCCCTATCTAGAATCCTATCTAAAGAGAGAATTAGAGAGATCATATTAGGGCCACCTTTTTACTTTCCTTCATAAATTAGTGAGTTTATTTTAGAGTTTGTATTCAGAGTTTGAAAGAGTTGGTGCATCTGTAGTTCATCACGCTGTGCAGTCAGTAGTAATCAGAAGTTCAGTAGGAGAAACATCTAAGATAAGTATTTTTATTTTGATTCAATGTTTATTTATTATGTTTTATTATTTAATTTCAATGTGTTCTGAATAGTTACTTTACTTTATCCTTTCAATTATGAAAAGATAAATAAGATAATACAATATTCATCGGAGAATTAAAAATTATATATTTTCAAAACATTGTGATGATATTAATACCGGTTCTTAATTTACTATTTAAATTGGCCATTTAAATTGTTAAAACCTGTTGAAGAGTTTTGAGACCTAGAAGGAGATGAATTTTTAACTTGTAGATATCACATGAATCCTTGGGTAGTCGAAGGCCTTGTGCGGGTTATTCAAGGTGAAGTGCAAATAAATAGGAAGATATTATATAATGGGCATAGAATTGATAAGTTTTTAGAGTGACAGTCTAAATTTTTATGATTTGGTTTATAGAGAAGGAAAGGGTCACTAGTAGGGCCGACCATAGCCACCCTTGGACATCTAGTAGTGTGAGCCTAGATTAACCCATTCTACTAACAATACATCCGGACCTGATCTATAGGCTAGCCAATGTTCTTTGCACCTGAATCAAAGGGTAAAGAATATGAATGCTTCTATTTGGCACAATACCATAAATTTATATTCTCCACGAATATTATCATTATCTTATAAAATCTTGGATTAATTGAAAGGGAGAAATTTGCTTTCTTATTGCAATTTACATCAATTATTTTATTTCTACTTTATTATTGCATCTAGTAAATTAAAGATATTTTATTTTTAGTTATAAAAGAAATACTTTAAAATAAAAATATTTAAAGGTCTACAACTCTCTCCTCGTGGGATCGATACTGGGGTCTTTGTTTCAAAGCCCTATATTACTTGAAACGATACGTATACTTACGTAGAACCCCTAGTATGTAAAATATTTTCCATAAAATTATATTTCTATACACCAGTCGCTATTATTATTTATAACATATATTTTTCAAAGCATTAATTAGTACGTTGATCTTCAGAGGACTTCAGGTCAAGCTTTTGGCACCGTTGCCAGGGAAGAAGATTTTAGTACGCATATATTTATATCAAGTCAAGTTTTTGGCGCCGTTGCCGGGCAGAACAGAGGCAAACTTTTAGATTTTAAGTATTTTTATTTATTTTATTTATTTTTCTTTATTAAAAAAAAGTAAATAGATATAATAATAATTTTTAATTCTTGCTAATTGACTTTTTATGCATAGTATTGGATCTGAAGGATTATTAACTTTAGATTCTGAATTAGAAAGAACTGTTAGAAGAATTAAAAAAGGAAAATAAATTCAAAAATTTCAAGAAATGACTAATTTACATAACAATTTACAAAATCCAATTGAAATTAATGATCAAAATGTTTATAAACCATTAAGGGATTATGCTAACCCTACAGTTGATGAACTTCATAGTAGTATTCAAATACCCACTATAGATGCTAATTCTTTTGAGCTTAAACCGTTTATTATTCAAATGTTTCAAAACAATCAATTTGGTGAAACACCAAATGAGAATCCAAATTTACACCTTGCTAGTTTTTTAGAACTTTGTGCTACCTTTAAATATAATAATGTTTCTGATGATGCTATTAGGCTTAGACTCTTTCCTTTTTCTTTAAGAGATAAAGGAAAGATGTGGCTGAACTCATTAGCAACAGGTTCTATTAAAACATGGGCTGAAATGGCACAAAAATTCCTTGTTAAACATTTTCCTCCTTCTAAAACTGCTAAATTAAGAAATGATATTACTTCATTTAGTCAATTTGATGGGGAGACAATTTATGAAACTTGGGAAAGATTTAAAGAACTATTAAGAAAATGTCCTCATCATGCTTTACCTGATTGTTTAATTGTTCAAACATTTTATAATGGATTAATTGGATCTTTAAAATCAATTATTGATGCTGCTGCTGGAGGTTCTTTAATGCCTAAATCATTTGAAGAAGCTTACACTTTAATTGAAGAAATGGCTAACAATAATTTTCAATGGCCTTCTGAAAGGATTAATCCTAAAAGAATGGCAAGTATTCATGATAATGAAGCCTTTTCTATTTTAGCTTCACAAGTAGCAACAATGTCTAATAAATTAGATAGTTTTGCTATTAATATATCACATAATAATTCGGCTAATATTGAAGATTCTCAAACTATTGAAACTTTACAAGCTATTGCTAGTAAATATAATCCTTATTCAAATTATTATAATCCTCGATGGAAAATCATCCTAATTTTAACTGGAATAATTCACAATAATGGGGTAATAATCAATCTCATCCTACTAGAAATTGGAATAATCAAGTTAATTCAAACTATAAACCACCTAGATTTGACAATCAACAGAAAAAGTTATATATAGAAGATTTAATTTTACAACTAAGTAATCAATTACAAAATCAAAACACTGTTATTCGTAATATTGAGAATTAAATGGGACAAATCGCTAATTTAATTAATTATAGACCCCAGAACACTTCCTAGTAATGTTGAAATCAATCCAAAAGAAACTGGAAAAGAACATGAACATGTTAAAGCTCGTACAACTTAGAAGTGGAAAGGAATTAAAAGAAAGAATGCGAATGAAATTGAAAATGAGATTGAGGTTGAAGAGATTGAAAAATCTAAAGAAACTCCTTCTCCTAATAAAGATCAAACTGGTATTTCTATTAATATGGAAGTTGAAAAACCACCACCACCTTTTCCTCAAAGACTTAGACAGCAGAAGCTTGATCATCAATTTTCTAAGTTCTTTGAAATTTTTAACAAACTTACTATAAACATACCTTTTGCTGAAGCTTTGGAATAGATGCCAACGTATGCAAAATTTATGAAAGATATTTTAAGTAAGAAACGAAGATTTGAAGCTTTTGAAACTGTTGCATTAAGTGAAGAATGTAGTGCAATGATTCAAAAGAAATTACCTCAAAAACTTAAAGATCCTGGAAGTTTTACTTTACCTTGTGCTATTAGAGAAAAGTTTTGTGGAAAAGCTTTTTACGATTTAGGAGCAAGTATTAATCTCATGCCATTTTCTATTTTTCGAAGGTTGAATTTTGGAGAGATTACTCCCACCATTGTAACCCTTTAGTTAGCTGATAGATCTATCACTTACCCTAAAGGAGTTATAGAGGATGTTCTTGTTAAAATAGATAAATTTATCTTCCTTGTAGATTTCATTGTACTTGATATGGAAGAAGATAAAGAAATGCCTATTATTTTATGAAGACCATTTCTAGCGACCGACAAGCTATGATTGATGTGCAAAAAGGAGAATTAACCATGAGAGTTAATGATCAAGAGATTAAATTCAATGTCCTCAAATCAATCAAGTACCCTGACAAAGAAAAATGTTATCGAATGGATATAATTGATTATTTAATTGAGAAACATTATCAAGAAAAATGTAAAGTCATTTCTGAAGAAAATTTTGAATTATTAACCGATGAAGATTAAGAATTAAAAGAAGAAGAAACTCATTATATTAAAGATAATTGGGAAACTTTGGACATAACTCAAAATGATATAATTTTACCCTCAATTAAAAAATCCCCTGAACTGGAATTAAAAATGTTACCTTCACATTTAAAGTATGCCTTTCTGGGAAATTCATTAACTTTACTCGTTATTATTTCTTCTGAGCTAAGTAAAGATCAAGAAGAAAAATTGATAGGAGTGTTAAAGAATTATAAAAAAGCATTTGGTTGGACAATTTCTGACATAAGAGGAATAAGCCCGTCCATTTGTATGCATAGAACTTTAATGGAAGAAAATTTTAAACCTACTATTGAACCGCGAAGAAGATTAAATCCTATCATGAAAGAGGTTGTTAAAAAATAAATTGTTAAATGGTTAGATGCTGGTATTATTTATCCTATTTCGGATAGCCAATGGGTAAGTCCTATTCATTGTGTTCCAAAGAAAGGAGGAGTAACTGTCATTGTCAATGATAAAAATGAACTAATTCCTATAAGACAAGTTACTGGATGGCGAATTTGCATTGATTATAGGAAATTAAATGACGCCACTAGAAAGGATCATTTTCCTTTACCTTTCTTGGATCAAATGCTTGATAAATTAGTCTGGACACTCATATTTCTGTTTTCTGGATGGATATTCTGGTTATCATCAATTACCCGTGCTCCCAAGGACCAAGAGAAAACAACATTATTAAGTCCTTATGCAACATTTTCTTTTAGAAGAATGCCTTTTGGTTTATGTAATACACCTGAAACTTTTCAAAGATGTATGATGTCAATATTATGTGATTTGATCGACAAAGGAATTGAAATATTCATGGATGATTTTTCAGCTTTTGGAACTTCTTTCGAATCTTGTTTGGAAAATATTTCCAAAATTCCGAAAGATGTGAAGAAACAAACTTAGTTCTTAACTGAGAAAAATGTCAATTCATGGTCACAGAAGGCATTGTACTTGGTCACAAGATTTCACAAAAAGGGATGGAAGTAGATCAGGCAAAAGTGAAAATTATTACTGAATTACAACCACCTACTACTGTTAATGATGTGAGAAGTTTTCCAGGTCATGCTGGATTTTATAGAAGATATATAAAGGTTTTTTCTAAAATTACTAAACCTCTTTGTCATTTATTGGAAAAAGATGCTAAATTTGAATTTAACAAAGACTGTGTTAATGCTTTTAATATTTAAAAAAAAATTAATAACTGCACGTATCATTGTTGCACCTAATTGGAATAAATCTTTCGAATTAATGTGCGATGCAAGTGATTTTGCAATTGGAGCTGTATTGAGACAAAAATATGAGAAAATTTTCAATGTTATATATTATGCTAGTAAAACTCTTCCTGAAACTCAAAGAAATTACACTATTACTGAGAAAGAGCTTCTAGCTATAGTATATGCCTTTGATAAATTTAGACCTTATCTTATTGGTACTAAATGCATAGTTCACACTGATCATTCCGCTATTAAATATCAAATGTCAAAAAAGGGTGCTAAACATAGACTAATAAGATGGGTTTTACTTGTACAAGAATTTAATTTTCAAATAGTGGATAGAAAAGGAACGGGCAACCAAATTACTGATCATTTATCTATAATTAAGAATGATGTTATTACTGAAGAGAACATAAATAAGGAATTTCCTGATGAATATTTATATGTTATTCAAGGATACCAAACACCTTGATATGCGGATATAGTTAACTATTTAGTTATCAATATTCTACCTTATGGATTGGATGAAAAATTTATTAAGAAATTTAAAAATGATGCTAAATATTATATTTGGGAAGATCCTCATTTATTTAAATTATGAAGAGATTCTATAATTCGAAGATGCGTACCTTATGAAGAAACTTATGCTATTATTCAAAAATGTCATGATTCTGATTTTGGAGGACACTTTGGAATAGATAAAAATGCATTTAAAATTTTAAATTCAGGATTTTATTGGCTGACTTTGTTCAGAGATGTGAGACATTATGTTAAAACATGTGATTGATGTCAAAGAATGAGAAATATATCCAAGAAAGATGAAATTCCTTTAAACTATATATTGGAAGTTGAAATTTTTGATATATGGGGTTTAGACTTTATGGGACCATTTGTACCATCATCTGGAAAAATTTATATTTTATTAGTAGTTGATTATGTTTCAAAGTGGATTGAAGCTGTAGCTTTGCCTAACTGTGACTCCAAAAGTGTATCTAAATTTTTAAAGAAGATGATTTTTTCAAGATTTGGAATGCCTAAGGTAATTATCACGAGATGGTGGAAGTCATTTTAGAAATATAAGAATTCAATCATTACCGCAAAAATTTGGAATTAAACATAAAATTACAACCGCATATCACCCACAAACAAGTGGAATGGTCGAAGTATCAAACAGCGAAATTAAAAGAATTTTAGAGAAGACTCGTTAATCCTAAAAGAACTGATTGGGTTGATAGACTTGATTCTGCATTATGGGCTTATAGAACAGCTTATAAGACACCAATCAGAATGTCACCTTACCGGTTAGTTTTTGGAAAACATTGTCACTTACCTGTTGAACTTGAACATGAAGCTTATTGGGTGATAAAGGAGTTTAATTTTGATTTGAACACTGAAGGAGAAAAATGATTATTGTAATTAAATGAGATGGATGAATTAAGAAATGAATCATATGATAATGCAAAAATTTATAAAGAGAAAATGAAGGTATTACATGATAAAAAGATTTCAGGAAAAATATTTGAGCCTGGATAAGAAGTATTACTATTTAATACTCTTTTAAGACTTTTTCCTGGAAAATTGAGATCAAAATGGATAGGACAATATATAATTGAAAAAGTATACAAATATAGAGCTGTGGATATTAAAGACCCCAAAACGGGAAAAATTTTTAAAGCTAATGGATTAAGATTAAAGCCTTATTTGGGAGACATTAAAAAGATTTATAAAGAGCTTATGAATTAAGTCAACCTGATTAAAGAATTACTTAGGTCGGGCTGACGATGTTAAACCAATCACTTAATGGGAGGCAACCCATAGATTTTATTTTTAGTGTGTTTTTACATTTTTAATGTATGGTTATGCCTCGGTCTTGACTAATTTTATATAGCTTCAGAAAATTAAAAATTATCTTGAAGTATATAAAGTTTGAACTTTGGATCACTCCATTTCATATGTGAGTAAAAAGGAGATCAAGTTAACCTTCATTGAAATTATGTATAATTGTGTTATTGAGATTGTTCTGATCTTATCATTATAATTTACCTACTTTGGAGAATGAAATCTTGAAATTTGACGTTAGGCGAAACAGAGTCGAACATGGTTCCGGCGCCTAGGCACCAAAATTCGGCACCTAAGCGCCAGAATAAGCTGTGTGTCGATGGGTCCGGCGCCTAGGCGTCAGATTTGGCGCCTAAGCGCCACGGTTACTGGGTCGTGAAAAAACTAAAAACTTTCAGTTTTTCACATAATTTTTCAACCCATACACTCCATTCTTTAGAGATTAGAGAGGATTTTTGAAGAAATGGAGAGGAGAAATCTTGGAGAAGAGGCTAAAGACAAAGGTCCAAAAGATCCTCAACCCTACTTCAATGGTTTCATCGCTGTAAGGTTGGAGAAAATTTCTAGTCGTCTTGATAAATTTGAAGCGGATTTCAAGAGTATTGGAGACCGCCTTCATGAGATGTATCATCAGATTGAACATCTGGAATGGCAAGTGAAACTCTAATTTGATCATCTAGCGGCTTATCAAGATGCTCAAGTTGAAATGTATGTGAAGAACAAGTGGTTCGACGAGAAAATGGCTATGGATTTTCTGAGAGCATTAGTGTTCTTCCCAAGTGGGCTGAATAGTTTTCATTGCCAAGATAATGAAAATTAGATAGTGATTTGGAAAGATCGTGATTTATCTAGTGAGTCGTTGTATCGATTTAGTGAATCAATTGTGTTGTTTGTGTATTTGCTTTCATGTTCAATGTGTGATGTATTTGTTTTCAAATTGTGTTGTTTGATTGTGTGTTAGAACTTGAATCATTATGTTATACTTATCTGAAGTGTATTGAGCCAATATTGAAGATTATAAATGGAAATTAGAGGAGTTTGATTTAAACCTTGTGTTTGATTGGTGGATTTAATATTTAATTTTTAAAATTTTTGGAAAATGTTTTGGAAGTTAGAAACTGAAGCCCTACTCTAATGAGTAATTGGAAGTTAAATATGTGAATTTTGGTGGAAAATAAAATTTTTAGAGTGATTTTTGTGAAAGGCGAGTTCGGCCTGCTTACCCGGAAAACACCATATAAACCCCATTAGCCATGGATGACGCCTAAGCTTCATCTCCTTCCCCATTTTCGCGAAAATACGCCTCTTAGATCCATTTTGAGGTCAAAACATCAAGTATTTGGGTGCAAAATCACTTGATTTCTTCGTCTCAAGGTCAGATATACACTCTAATCCATTTATTTTCGATTTTCACCATAGTTTTTCCTATGTTTTGCTAAAAACTGAAATTTTGAGAAAAATTTTGATTTTTAGGTATTCTATTTGGATTTTTAAACTTATATTAAGTTTCTTAAACTTAAAAAGAGTTTAAATATTTGAATCCTAAATTTGTTCTTGTTTTCTTTCACGTTTAGATGACACCGAAATCTAAGCGAGGGATGTGTCGGTATATTTTTAGGTTATGTGTTTTGAGAAGGGTTCGCCTACAGAAGTTGTCGGTGAATTTTAGATTTAATTTAAATATATAATTTGAAAAGTAGTATTTGATTTTGAAAATAATTTTAAATTTGAAAATTTTAAGATATGAAATCAAACCGATCTCACATCCCAAATAGTTTATATAAACGAGCACCGCATCACAAACCATGTATCTATCCGAAGAATAGACACACTGCTTGACGATGGGGCTCGATTAAATAAACTACAAGATTTGTGACATCTGTTTGGTCTGCGAACTAATTTTATAAGCCGACAAGTTCCCCTGCTTAATATAAATGAATTAAGCGGTGGTTTATATTACCTGGGTTCTTAAAGTTCCCTATAAAGGAAAGCCCCTATAGTTAATTACATCTTAAATGACGGGAATCATTTAAGAAAACTCTCGATAATGATCAGTGGTTTTGCTCTCAAGAATTTCAAAGTTTAAGGTTTTTAAAGGATTGGATTTTGGAAATTTCAATAGGGATTAGCTCAAATTTGGAACAAGTTTATTTTAGGAGTCCAAAGGAAGAGAAGTAGGAGAAGTTGAGGATCCAAGAAGAATCTTGACAACTTTCCAAACTATCTTATTGTTTGGTTTCAATTTGGGAGTTTATTTGATGTTATAATCCTGCCAATTTTAATTAGTTAGGACTTATATTCGTACGACATGATCATACAAATAGCCTCGAAGATATGAGGGTTTATGTCGTATCGAACGACTACCTCGGAGTCCTAAGACCGGTTAGGGCTTAATTTACATGACATGATCATGCAAATGCCTAACGAAGAGTTGAGGATTTATGTTGCAATAGGTAAACTACCTCGAAATCCTATGGCTTTGTTGTTTAGTTCTAAGAAAGTTTTGCTGAAGTAGATCCGAGTTTTGCTGACGAAGATGGCCGTACTGCCCACCGTGCTTCAAGCTTCTTGTTGTTGCAGAGGTTTAGTTTTAGAAGTTATAAATCAGGAGACGAGAGGAGTGTTTTGGTTTAGAGAAAATCTTAAAATCCAAGTGTTTTTAATATTTTAATTAAAACAAATCTTAAAGTCAAGTTAAACGAACCGATTAAGATCCCACGGTTCCGTCATCCCGGCACCGTAATTTTCATTGAATTCACTTAGTCCAGATGAATTTGCGAAATTCAACTGAATGAGTTCCACACTTTCATTTAGACCGTGGGAAATCCCGTTAGCAACACGTGGGTTACATCATCCAAGGTATTCCCGATCATTCAATGAGACGTTTTAATTTAGTTGTGATTGTAGTTTTGTTGTTCTGTTTGTGATTAAATTTTGAGTTGTTTTATATTTTGGAATGTTGTGGCGGTGAATTTTATCTTGCAATGACTTTTAATTTAGTTTTGGTTTCAGTTCAGGGACTATCCTAAAGGTTTTGGTTTTCATGCAACAGTCTTGTTTATCATGAAAGAAAAAGTAAAGTACGGTGCATGTAAGTAAATTGCAATAAAGTAAATTGCAATTAAATAAAAGCGTACCTGGAGGGTCTTCCCGTCATCCCAAGCTGCACTTATAACACATGTTAATGCTTTTAAATATTTTGCAAGAAATACCTAGGTAAAGCTAAGAGAAAGGGTTTTGGTTGTCTACCAAATTCCTAATCCTATAACTAGTCATCTCCTCTGACGTCTAGGTTCTCCGTTTGGTTTAAGGATGATTTTCTTCATCAAAGAACAATTAAATTCAATTGTTCTTCTAAAACAACCCGTCATATTGAGGAAGTGCTTAGGACGAGTCTTAAACATCTTTTCAATATTTCTGGGATTATTTTGAGTCCAAATGAATTTTTATTGTACGGATGAATTGATCATCCAAGGATTTGTATTTTTGTTTTGTTTCTTGCTCAGTGAACTAGGATGTTTGAATACCCTATAAGTGAAGTAACGCTTCACTTGATACTTCATTTAAGAGTTATAATAATAAGAGCTTTAAAAGGGTAAATCAACTTATTAAGTATTTTAATGATTTAAATTTAATGATTTAATTTGAATTTTGACTTAATTATAAAAAAAATTAATTTAAGTTTGGAATAGTGTTCAAGTCCTTTATGTTTTAAGTTTACTTTAAGTGTTTGTTTTAACTCTTAATGATTTCATTTAGGTGTGTTGTTAAATGATTTTAATTCAATTTAATTTAAGTTTAATTTAAGTTTAATTTAATTTAATTTAATTTAATTTAGTTTAGTTTAATTTAATTTAAATTAATTTAACTTAATTTTATTTAATTTAAATTTTTAATTTAATTTAATTTTAAATTTAAATTTAATTTAATTTTAATTCAACTTTATTTGATTTAATTTATTTTGATTTAATTTTAATTTTTATCTTAATACATTAAATATGATTTAATTTAATTGTTAAGGTGTTAACTTGATTTAGATTTCGATTTAATTTAATCTCAACATCTTAAATTTAATTTAATTTAATTGTTAAATTGTTTAGCATTTTAAATTTTAAGTTAGGATTATCCTTTTAGATAAGAATTAAATATTATTGAAGTGATTAGTTTAGGGATTCATAAATTAAAGAATAAATATCCTCTTAATAATATCCCTACTTTAATAATTCCAATTTCTATTATTCTTCCAAAATTTCAATAAATAAATTAATTAAAGTTTATTTTAATCATTCTTGAAACGATTAGTAGGTTTCTACCCTTCAATTATTTAAATTTCAATCATCCAAAATCAGTTTAAAATCAAATATTTTACCCTCCCCTTTTTGATTAATCCTAAAATTTTAATTAAGGGTTGAAATTTTTAATTACCCTTTTGCCCTTCAAGCTTAATTATTCTATAACTCACTAAACTATGCTCAAATGAGCTTGAAATTTTTATGTAACCTCACTCACATGTCAATTAAGACATTAGAGGAGAAAATGTGATTTTTCTGTATTTAATTTATTTATGTAATTATTCTTAATGGAAAATAGGGGTTTTCAAGGAAAATTCAATAACATGACCAAGGAAATGTTTCTATCCTTAAGAAAATTATGGGATGTTCTTAATGACCAGAGGACCATTTGGGCCAATTTTGGTGATTTTTTGAATTATATTTTATTTATTATAATTATTTTGAATTTTGGAGTGTTAATTAATTTAAAAATAAAATAATAGCTTAAAAATGGATTTTATATTTTTCAAAAATCTCTCTAGCCTCAAGGAAACTAGAGAACCAAATTTTATATTTTTTTGATTTTTCTTTGATTTATTAGAATTATTTTAGTGGAAATGTTAAAGAAAATCATTTTTTTAATTCAGAAATTGTTTTATGGTCTTTAAAATTCAATATCTTACCCTAGAGACTTAGGAAAAATATTTGGTTTGTTCCTAGGTGTTAGAATTCAAAATGTGACATTTTGGTGATTTTTAATATTTTTATGATTTTTATTATTTTTTAATTATTAAAAATATTAAAATAATGATAAAAAATCAACTTTTTTAGAAAATTACAATTTTAATTTTCCTAAATTCCTCTAATATCAGAGAAGCCTCAAAACCATTTTTGTGAATTTTTGAAAAGTATTTTGTGAGTTATGAATTTTTAAAGTTTAATTTTACTTATGGGGTTTAATTAGCCCATTTAGTGGGGTTAAACATTTCCAATTGATTTCAAATTTTTATGAGATGTTCCTCTGATCCTAAAGATCAGTGGAGAATTGTTTTCAAGTCAATTTGATGTGTGATTAACCCTAATTAATTAAAATTCAATTTTGGGTGTTTAGGCCAATTGGGGTTGTTCCAAGTGAATTAATCCAAAACCTATTTTTTCTAGGGTCCTCTGATCATAAGGAACTTCACCAAATTTTTCTAGATTTTATTTCACAACATGCTAATTATTGAAATTAAAATACTCAAAACAGTAACATGCAATTGGAAAATCAATAACTTCTCATAGGGATGGCCTCTGACTTTGGAAAACTCAGGGAATGTTCTCTAGATCAGAGGCTTCAAAAGCCCTATGGTCTCATGCCATCTATGCAAATGGAGAATTAAAATGCCACAAAGAGTAAATAAATCATTAAAAATAAAATACTTGATGAAATGACTTGATTTCTTTTCCACATTATTATCCTCTGTTCACTGAGCAAGAGGGTATTTTTATTTTATTTTTATGTTATTTCTACACAAAGTTATGATTTTTCAAAGTTTCTGATATTTAATAAATACATTAAATACCCTATTTATCTACTTATCCACGCGGCACCAGCGAAACATCGGCAGCTCCGAACACCACGCGTCGCCATTTGATTCGTTGCCACCGTCTGACTCAAAGCCACGCGGCGTGCTGTTCATGCTCCATCTCCCGGTCCGACTCGATCTGGGCCATCCATTTGCACGTGTATTGAATGGATGGCATCCGCTCATCGTCCCCAATCGACCTCACCCGAGAGCCATCCACACTAAGACCTTAATATCTCACTCGATTCTCAATGGATTTTTGTGTTCTTATGCTCTATGGATTTGTCTTAAAGAGACGAACACATCTATACGGTAATCATGCATTGAAATTAAGGCAATAGGAATGGAGAATTCGTGGAAGCTCGGGAGGAGGAGAGAGCTCATACCTTTGCTCAGAGAAGTGTGGGTTCAATCTGAGAGTTGTGTCACCTTCGATTGAGTCCAAGTAAGCTCCAGATGAAGTCTGTGGCCCTAAGGAATTGCCTAGACCTGATTTCCACCAGACCCGATTTCAACCTTTGGAGGCTAGAACAAATGGGTGGCCTGGAGAGGGGGCTTTCACTAGGGAGATCCTTCTCTTGGTCTTGTGCAGGTGTGGGTGAGTTTAATTTGAGTTTGGTGGAGAATTGGAAAGTGTCCTGGTTTTGGGTGGAATTTTGGCTGAGAAATTGAGCTCTTTGGATTGGGATTAGGGCAAATTATCATTGGGGATCAATTGCTCTAAGTGTGGAGGATGGTCTGGAACAATTTTGGCAGAGTTTCTGTATGGTTGGGTGCAACTCTCCTCTTGGCCGAGAGGGGGTGGGGTTTAAATAGGAGTGGCTGGAGGGCCTCCCAGGGGGATCTGATGGCTTGGATCAGCTGCTCAGGGCAAGGGAAGAACAGCTCCAATGGCCATTGGGCATGGGGCAGCTCAGCAAGAGAGAATTTCAATGTTGGGCTCCTCCCAAGGTCTCGGCCATGGGGTTTTCCGGTGGCTGTGGTGGCTGGCCGGCCAGGGTCAGGTCACCATCTTGACCAGTGAGGGCAGGGCTTGGCAATGGTGAAGTTAATTGGAGTTGGCCATGTGTAAAGAGGGTTAATTGAAATGGAATGGGGGAAGGCTATTTTTGGGTCTAAATGGGTCAACCCATGGTTTTGGGATAGGTTCACCATCCAAGGCTGGCTTGGACTGAAGATAAAGCTATTTGGCTCAGCTTAATTAGTGGGGAGAAGTCACCATCCAAGTACAATTAGGCTTAAGCATGGTTTAGGGGAATCATGGGAGTGGTTAATCACTCTTAAGAGAATCATTAAAGGGTCCCCTCTTCTTACCACTTTGGGTATGGCGAGGTGTCCAAGGCTTTCATGGCTCCCATGTGGCTCATACATGGCTTCATGGCTCCATTTGGCTTGGGAAAAGTCAAGTCAACTTTCATGGAAAGGGGTTTATAAAATTTTGAAAATTTTGGGGTTATTTGATGGGATTTGGCATAATTCCATTTTTAGTTTGATTTTCATGATGGGTTTTGCACTTAGGGAATGATATTAATTAAGTGGGGATGAGAAGAGATTGTAATATGGGCTTTAGGATGGGTTTTGGACTTTTGGGTTTGTTTTGTATGGGCTTTTAAAGTGGCTTAGGAATTGGGCTTTTAAATTTTAAAATGGATTTTTAGGATGAGGAGCCTTGTAATGGTTGAGCCCAATGAGTCTTGAATTTGGCTTAGGAATGTTTCATGAGTTATTTGAAGTCAATTTGGTAAGGCTTGGAGTTGGATTGGGTTGAACTTGGGTCTCTTTGGTAAGGGGACAAAAATGGGTCAATTTGGGTTAGCTTGGGTCAAGATTGCGATAAGGTTGAAATTGGTATAAAATTAATGTTGGGAAATGTTTATGGGAGTGTAACAAAGAGTTTTCAACCTTGGTTGGGCTTTAATTTTGGGATTTGGGCCTATTTGGGTTCATGGTGGATTTAGGCCTATTTAGGGAATTTTGGGTTTGGGTTGAATTTGAGTAAGGTTTGGGTCCAAATTTTGTGCAAATCAAGTTAGTGTTTTGTTTGTGGAGATGTTAGGGACAATTTAGAAAAGGTTTGGGGTCAATTGGGGTTGAGTAGGGTTGGTTTGGGCTATGTTTAGGTCATGGGTCAAAATTGGGCTTTAAGCTTAAAATTGAAATTAGATTCAAATGTCAATCAAATTGGGCTTGGATTTGGTCTAGATTGATATTGGGGATATTTAATTGAAGTTTAGAATTGAATTGAACCAAAATTGGGGTCAATTGGAGTGGTTTGGTTTGACATTGGGTTCGCTTTGGGTTAAAATGGGTCAAATTAGAGGTTTTAGTAAAAGTGGGGAAATTAGCACAATTGGCCCATGGTGTAGTTGAACAAAATGAAATTGAGAATATTTGGGATTTTTTGAAATTTTCTGGGAATTTTTGAAATTTTTGAATTTTTGGGTCAAGAGGGGCATTTTGGTAATTTGGAGGGTATTGGGGGTATTTTTGGAAATTTTGGTATTTTTAGCTGTAAATGATCAATTTGATTGGTTGGGAAATGTTCAAGGTTGATTTTGGAAAAGTTTGGGGTGATTTAGAAATTTTGGTGGTTTTGGGTAGTTTCTAGGGCTTTTGGTAGGCTAGGTGGGTCCGGGGCCCTAGGGGTCAAAAATCGAAATTTTTGAAAAATGAAAATTGAGCAAGTGTGAGTGAAATGGAATCATTTTGGTTGAGCCATGAAGCCATATTAAGCTCATAGGAGCCATGAGAGGACTCATTTGAGGCATTCACTATGTTGTTCCTAACCCTCTTAGCCAGGGGCTTAGGGGTTAAGGACCATCCATGTGAATTACCTACATGAGTCAAGAGGTCAAGTTGGGTGAGAGTGTGGGTTTTAGGATTTGGAATGTGTGTGTGAGAGTTTAGTGTATGTGTAAGTCAGCCCTCACCATACCAGGCCACCCAGGGTGATCCTAAGGCCAAAGAGCCCTATAGGGAACCCATCCTTTAAACCTCCACATTTTGATCTCAACCCTCTAGGTGATTAGGAGTTTACAATCAAGCTTGTGGGGTTTGCAGGGAGTTAAGAAGTGGTTGAGTTTCTAAAGGGGTAGGTTCCACCTCTAGTCCTCTAAGATAGTCAAAGGAAAAGCCTAAGGCTAGATCCTAAGTACTAAAGAGAGAAGAGAAGACCTCATAAAAAATGAGGTCAACAAATGGACCCCCAATAGGTGTGGTGTGATAACCAAGCACACCGCGCGTATTGGCATTGACCGAAGAGATCAACAAAACCAACACAGATGTCCAAGTGACAAACTTAGAACAGAGTAGAAGAATTTCCGCTGGGGAGTATCAGGTATATTTCCAAGACTGGAGATTCCTGAACTCTCGTTGGAGAATGGAAAAGGAGGTGAATTCCAAATCACAAGATCTGGGGAATTTTGATTTAGATTTCGTTTCATTTCATGTTCAATTTTTGATGTGTGAGTTTAGATTTTAGATTTGGAGTTCCAATTTAGATTGAAGTTTGATTTAAAATCAGTTTGAGGAAATTTGGATTTGAAATGAGAATTGAAACCCGAGTTTCAACCTCGGGATTGCGAAGAAAACTGGGTTTTAGGTAGTAGCCTCGGAGTAAGCATCCAAGTTTAAGTGTCGATTGAAAAGGATGAAAATCAGAATTTAGGTACTGATCTCGAAAGAGAACTGGAATTTAGGTACCAGTCCCACAAGTTTGGAATTGAAATTTAGATGTTAATTCGAAAGATAATCGAAATTTAGGTATCGATTTTGAAAAGAGAGTCGGAATGTAGGTACCGATCTCGGAATGAGAACTGGAATATAGGTTCCAGTCTCGGAAATTTTTGAATTGAAATGTAGCTATCAATTCAGATGAGAATCAAAATTTAGGTATCGATCTCGAAATGAGAACTGGAGTGTAGGTACCAGTCTCGGAATTTTTGAATTGAAATGTAGGTATCAATTCAGATGAGAATCAAAATGTAAGTATCGATCTCGAAATGAGAACTGGAATGTAGGTACTATCCTCGAAAATTTTGAATTGAAATGTAGGTATCAATTCAGATGAGAATCGAAATGTAGGTATCGATCTCGAAATGAGAACTGGAATGTAGGTACCAGTCTCGGAAATTTTGAATTGAAATGTAGGCATCAATTCAAATGAGAATCGAAATGTAGGTATCGATCTCGAAATGAGAAGCTGGAATGTAGGTACCAGTCTCGAAATTTTGAATTGAAATGTAGGTATCAATTCGGATGAGAATCGAAATGTAGGTATCGATCTCGAAATGAGAAGCTGGAATGTAGGTACCGGTCTCGAAAATTTTGAATTGAAATGTAGGTATCAATTCAGATGAGAATCGTAATGTAGGTATCGATCTCGAAATGAGAACTGGAATGTAGGTACCGGTCTCGAAAATTTTGAATTGAAATGTAGGTATCAATTCAGATGAGAATCGAAATGTAGGTATCGATCTCGAAATGAGAACCAGAATGTAGGTACCAGTCTTGAAAATTTTGAATTGAAATGTAGGTATCAATTCAGATGAGAATCAAAATGTAGGTATCGATCTCGAAATGAGAACTGGAATGTAGGTACCAGTCTCGGAAATTTTGAATTGAAATGTAGGTATCACATCAGATGAGAATCGAATTGTAGGTATCGATCTCGAAATGAGAACTGGAATGTAGGTACCAGCCTCGAAAATTTTGAATTGAAATGTACTGTGGAGATTTGGATTTAGCGGGAGATTGAAATGAGATGTGAAAGTGTTCCACATCCCACGAGAATCAATCAAAGTTTGATTATTTGGCGAAGGGTATGAATCCATGCCATCAGAACCAAATCGAAAATTTTTCGTGGTTCTGAAATCATCTCGAGAGAGGGTTTCAAAGGAGGTCCGAAGTAGATTTTGATTTGAAGAAGAATTGGAGGGTTTGAAAAGATGGATTTAGACTGGAATTCAATTTGAGATTTAGGTTCATTTCATTTGTCCTTTAGCGATCTGATTTTATTTTTGTTGTTCATTTAGTGTTCATGTGAATTTGGAGTTCATTTTAATATTCAGATTTTTAAGGAAAGTTCTCATTTATTTTCTTTTCTCTTCTGTTCTTCGTTCAAAGTTCATTTAACTCTAATGGCGTTTCTCAGTCGATTTACACAAAAAGTGGTGAAGGCAGAATATGACGTAGTCGTTTTCATTCCAACTTGCTGAAAGTACATCATACAACTTGATCTAGTCACGATGACATTTTTCTCAGAAATTTAATGTCTCATACAATCCATGTAACTCCAAAACGGACTGTATAAACTTCTTGCTGATCCATTCAAAAGTGTCTATAAAAAATCCATGTCTGAATAGTAAGAAACATGGGTAATAAAATCACCTTCCAAGCCACCCTTGGCAGGAATGCCGTATGGATGTGCATTGGACGTGTGCTATTTCCCACGTAACTCACAGCTCGTAGGGCCGGAGACTCTCCAATTCTGGATCTGGATGGAAGTGGTAAGGCGCCTTTCTGTCGTCCATCCTTCTAAAAGTAACGGAGATCCGCTCCGCTGGCACTCCCGGTATACAATGTTTTGCGACGTCTGCTCCATTTCCTTTTAATATCATGACGGAACCTACCGAAAGTGGTATCTCCACCGGCCCTCGGAACTTACCCGAACCTGCTATTTGGAGGTCAGATCCAAACATGACATTGCATTGGTTGACGAACGAAACTGTGCAGAAATGTCTGACAAAGTCGTGGTGGTCTATGTGTGGAGGTATGCAGTCGCCTTTCTGTTAAATGTTGATGATGCAACTGTTGAGTAAGCAATCTGCTGGCAGTACCCTCCACGTTATCATTCTTTTCACCATTCTTTTAATTATCCTTCGCATTGGATCCACCTCACTGCGACAGAGTATCCCTGGTGGATTTCTATTTCTGTCCTCTGCGAAGTTATAGCAACATCCGCACTGTATTGTGACTCTTCCTTTCCACGGCATCCATCTCCGGGGTTACGAATAAGTCTTTTCCCTCGGACGACACGCTCGACCCATCTTCGAAGTTCTAAGATGCAATCCACAATCTGCTGCTTGCTCATATTCAGGAATACATCCGTGTGTAACTCGAGGCCTTCCAAAATGTTGATTCTCTTGCCTTTAATCCTTTCAAAGTATTCGAAAGTCTTCTTCTCAACATTTTGCATTCTTTCTAATTCATATTCTGGGATGATCTGCAAGTGACGAGGCCTAGTAACGTAATGGCTCAATCCCATTACGTTCTCCTGCATACCTTAGCTCCTCGGGGATTGTCTCTGTCGGGACATCCTCCGGGGTTGCTTCCGCAACAAGGTTCTTCAGATCTGGTATCTCTGTCCGGCGTCGAGGCACTGACTCTATTTCTGTTCTTCTTGGCACTTCTTCAATTTGTTCTGATTTTCTTGGCGTTGACTTTCTTCTTTCTGGTTCCTGACGAACCGGTATCTTTGAAATGTGTGTGCCGGCAAAAGCGGCTGTTTCCTCGTGTTGATCTGCTGCTAGTTTAGTCAACATCTTGCGGATACGGTGATTCTTATTCCTTCTTTGGGTAGCAGTGAGAGTAGCTCTCCTTACCCCTTGAATTTGCGCGGCGCGGCGGCGACGAGCACCGCCCTGCCGTGGCAACTACGGACTTGATTTTCTTGCTTTCCTCGATGTTTGTCTTTCTTTTCTTGTTGCTTGGATTGGTGGCTTGGGCCACCCATCTTCATCACTGTCATGGTCTGTGAAGCTCTTCTCGGTCAGCTGGGACCCGATCATTTTCTTCATACTTGTAGGTCGGTCGGTGTGAAGTCGGAATCAATTTTTGTCGATCGCTCCATCCTTCACCCTCTTTTCATCGAGTGCGAGACTCACGCCATTTCTAAAGTTTAGGACCAACTGCCCGTTCGACATTTCCCTGCGAAGAAAATAAGGAAAGGATCAGGAGATGTACTAAGAACAAGAACATTAAGAAAAAAATTATCACTGAAGATTCTTATTCACTTATTTTAACTTTAAGGAAAGTAGGAAAAGATGAGGAAAGATCAGGAACAAGATTTGATTTGAAAGGAAGGGTAAAACTTTATTATTATGATTTCACATATTTTATTTTTACCACATATTTTTTTTGTTAATGATTTTTTTTATCCATTTTTTTATGTTTTTGGGTTCGGACCCAGTCACAAGTGGTTACTTCACCCGTGTTTCTAGGGATGAGAATTCATTCCTTCAAAACATCAGGTTGCATAGTACTTCTTCAAATATCGTCCGTTGATTGGAAGCATTTATCGTTCTCCTTGGCAATTCACAAGTTGGTAGGAGCCTCCTGAGTAGACTGTCTCGACCACAAACGGCTCTTCCCAAGTCGGTTCAAATTTACCTCCTATCTTACGGTGTGCAAGAATAGGTCTCTTGAGGACAAGAACTAAGTCACCAACTTTGAAAGTTCTTGGGTGAACCAGTTTATCATGGGCCTGGATCATCTTAGCTTGGTACAGTTCCAAATTTTGTTGCGCTGTAAGTCTTTTCCTTCCAAACTTTCCAGTTCTTCCCGTCGTAATCTGGCATTTTCTTCTGTGGTAATTTTATTTGCAACTGCAATTCTGAGTGATGGAAGCTGAACCTCCAAAGGTAAAATTGTCTCGGACCCGTACACTAAAGTGTAGGCGTAGACTGAGTAGGAGTCCTGAAAGTTGTCCTGTAGGCCCATAAGGCATCTAACAATTTCTCATGCCAATTTCTCTTGTTGTCATCCAAGGTTTTCTTTAGAATTTGGACGAGAGTTTTATTAAAAGCCTCGGCCAAGCCGTTTGCTCTTGGGTAGTAGATTGTTGAGTATCGCCAATCGATTCCATGTCTTCTGACAAAATTGTTGATTTTTGTGCTTCTGAATGCGGACCCATTATCTGAAATGATTCTGCGCGGTACTCCGAAATGGTAGACAACTTGGTTCTTGAAAAACTGTAGCACGTAGTGTGCCTTCACTTCTCTGAGTGGTATAGCTTCTGCCCATTTAGAAAAGTAGTCTGTAGCTGCGAGAATGAAGCGATGTCCTCTTGAAGAAGGCGGTTCTATCGGACCCACTACATCTGTGCCCCAACATTCAAATGGCCACGACGCAATTATCGGATGTAGCACATTTAGAGGTTGATGTAGAACCACTCCGTGCACTTGGCACTGGTGACAACTTTTGGCAATTTTCATACAGTCGGTCATCAGTGAGGGCCAGTAGTACCCTAGTCTTTTAATCTTCATTTTCATTTTCGGACCCGACTGATGAGCGCCACAAAATCCTGAATGTACTTCTTTGACAATTTCACGAGCTTCTGACTCGCTCAGGCACCTTAGCCACATTTGATCAAAAGACCTTCTGTATAATGTATTGTTTATTAATGTGTAAGACAGAGTTCTTTTCTTGATTTGATGGGCTATCAACTTATCATCCGGTAATTTCCCTGTTTGCAGGTAGTCTATTAGCGGTTGATGCCAATCTTTTGTGTTTTCTATTATTGCTGCAACTGATTCCTCTGCTTCTTCTGATTTCTGTATCATATCCATGTCGAGCTGTGATAGGACTTGTCGTCCCTGAACTGACACTTCAACTGACTCATCTTGTAAGCAGGCAAATTCTTTTGCAAGGCGAGCTAGCGCATCTACAAGAGCATTTTCATTTCTGGGGATCTTGTAGATCATTACATTCGGAATATGTTCCAACAGTTTCATGGCATACTGAAAGTACTGCTCGAGTCTTGGCTTTAGAATCCTGTACTGTCCGGCGACCTGTTGAATGATCAACTGAGAATCCCCGTAGATGTTGATGTCCGTTATTTCCATTTGAATGGTTAGTTCCAGTCCTGTTATGAGGGCTTCGTATTCTGCCTCGTTGTTTGTGCATGGTTCTGTTAAGTGGTAGAGTATCTTAACATCCCCCGCTCCAGTGTTATAAAGATTAGTCTGATTCCTGCCTTACCGGGCACTATCGTTTGCAATTCTTTGTTCTTCTGTGCTGAGGACGCACCGTCGAAGTATTGTTCCCAACGTCGATCATCAGTGTCTTTTGGGCTCATTATCTGCTCGTTAGGCAAATCTTCGTCGAGAGGCGAATCTGCCGGTAAAGTGTGTGCTGCAAGGAAGTCAGCTAGGACTTGTCCCTTTACGGCGCGAAGAGGAATGAAAGTTTTGTCAAATTGCAATAGTATCATCGACCACCTGGCAAGTCTGCCAGAGAGCGTCGGTCGGGTCATCAAGTATTGCAATAGATTAACTCTCGAAATAAGGTTGACCTTATGAGAAAGCATGTAATGCCTGAGCTTCTGTGCGACGAAGATCAAGGCCAAGCAGTGCTTCTCAATAGGAGGATACTTTACTTCCGTCGGGATTAGACGACGGCTTAAGTAGTGAGAGCATTTTCTTTTCCCTCATCATTGACCTCAGGCTAGCGGGGCTCCAAGGAGTCGTCTAAAGCCGCGGTATAAAGTATCAACGGTCTACCCGAGGCCGGGGCTGCTAAGACGGGAGGTGTCATTAAGTATTGTTTGATGTCATCGAAGGCATGTTGACATTTGGAGTCCCAGTAAACTTGGCATCCTTCTTAATCAAAGCAGAAAAAGGCTGACACCTTCCTGACAAATTCGATATAAAGCGTCGAAGATATGCCAACTTTCCTTGAAAGGATCGTAGCTGTTTCAAGGTTTTAGGAGATGGCATTTCTAAGATAGATTTAATCTTTTCCGGATCAATTTCAATCCCGTGATGTCGGACAACAAATCCTAAGAATTTCCCGGAGGTGACGCCGAAGGCGCATTTTAAGGGATTCATCTTAAGGTTGTATTATCTTAGTCGCTCGAAAACAATTCTCAAATCATACAGGTGATCTTCTTTCAGTTTGCTTTTGATGACCACATCATCCACGTAGCACTCAACTTGGTTGTGAATGAGATCATCAAAAATCTTCGTCATCGCTCTTTGGTATGTTGCTCTTGCGTTCTTTAGTCCGAATGGCATTACTATGTAGCAATATACTCCGATCGGCGTTCTGAATGCCGTGAGCTTTTCGTCTTCTGGTGCCATCTTTATCTGGTTGTATCCTGATGATCCATCCATGAATGAAAATATTTCATGTGTTGAAGCAATGTCGATCATCAGTTCTGGGATTGGTAGTGGAAATTCGTCCTTTGGACATGCTTTATTTAAATCTCTGAAGTCTACGCAGATTCTGATCTGACCATTCTTCTTCTTGACTGGTACCACATTGGCTAACCAAGTAAGGTATTGTTCTTCACGGACAAATTTAGCGTCTATTAGCTTCTTAACTTCGGCTATTACTTGTTGCTCAATTTCTAGACGCATTCTTCTGGGAGCTTGTCGACCTGGAGCGAGTAGGATCTACTCCTAACTTGTGAACTGCGACTTCTGGAGCTAATCCTGGCATTTCTTCATAACTCCAAGCAAAACAGTCCTTGAATTCCATTAGTAGCTTGATCATTTCCTTGGAATCTTCTTTATTGAGTAAGGAGCTAACAAAGGTTGGCCTAGGCTCTTCGCTAGTACCTAAGTTAACTTCCATTAACTCGTCTATTGTAGATTTGATTTCTTCCTCGAATTCCGGTGGAGCATCTCCGATTGGTAGATCTTCGAGATCTTCTGAAGCTTCCAAGCAGTCTTTATTAGGTTCGCAAGTGACAACCAAGCAAAGTCCCGTATCATCAACTGATCCTACTGTGCCGAATCTAAGACCATGTTTTGAATTGGGAGGCCGACCGGCATTATTCCATAATTTTTCAAAGTGTTCTGATCGGCCTTTTGTCCATTGTCGAGGTAAGACACCATGTTGAATTAAATTTAAACACAGGGAGAGTACCACTCAAAAGGTAATTCCATTAATTCAGATGAAGTAAGATCTTCAAATTGTACATCTTTTTCAGTATTGGAAGAAGAAGCACCACGGTAAAACTTGATTGGCTTAGTACCACCACCATGCACTTCCTTGACCACCATACCCTCGATCTTATTAGAATGGATCGGGGTCAGGGTCATAGTATGTACATGATGGTTAATCTTCTCGTACATTGATTTATATTCTTCATTCTTTTCATCTTCGAGAGAGATCTTGAGCTGGGGTTTCTTTTGACTTATTGTGGTCTGCTTCTTTCTTGAATTCTTCTTCTTCTTCGAAGTGTTCTCCCAATCAACATCGATGACCGGTTTTTTACGTCCAACTTGTTCCAACATTTCTTCCACGTCCTCGTCCCGGACTCGACCTCGGGTGCGAGTCCTGAGAAATCTTCACCATCTCACCGTAAGGGAAGTGGTGAGTAGCTGTTGGACTAGAACTTCAGGTTCTTCATCGTCTCGAATTTCTTTTGCTTCATTTGGTATGGTATTTCTGGAAAAGATTGTTTTCTTCAGGGGCGTGTAGTAGGCCGCATCTTCATGAATTACAATCTCATGCACGGAGAACGGTTGCAAATCACCTTTGATGCACTATTCCCCTCCTTCGTAATACTTTATGCACTGGTGCAGAGACGACGGCACCATCCGGTTTTCATGGATCCATGGCCGACCTAGTAGAGTTTTGAACGATGTCTCAGAATCAATTATGTGGAATTTTGCGGTTGTCTTTGCTAAATCACCGGTCTTCATTAGTAGTGTTATAGATCTAAGAGCTCTTTCTCCTTTTTGGTTGAAGCCTCTTAATAGCATCTTGTCTGCTTCAAGCTCGCGAGCATCAATTTCCAAATATGCTAGCGTCCGAAGATTCATTATGTTGATTGATGCTCCTGGATCAACCAACACTCTGGAGAGCGTAAACTTTCCAATAGTGACTGAAATGTATAACGGTTGGTTGAGATCTGCTGTTCCCAGTAATAGATCATTGTCCGTGATGGTAACACCTCGCTGTTCTTTTAACGAGCAAACCTCATCGAAGGAATTACCGGCCATTTGAGCTAAACAAATCTCTGGATCAAGTAGAGCCTTGATCAAAGCTTCTCTCATCTCCTTTGACAGGATCAGAGCGTCGTATATGCTTAGTTTGGCTGGTAGCTTCCTAAGATGGGCTAGCACGTTGTAGTCCACTTTATTACCATGTTCTTCATTTTCTTCCCGAATGGGCAATCTTCTGCTGGGGTTGGCTCTTCCTGAGCAACCACCTAATTTCCTTTATCCTTTGAACCCATTCTCGGAGGTAAAATTTTTCCACTTCTTAAATTTACTTCAGCTATTTCTTCTGAATTTGGTGTTGAATCTGCCGGTGTATCCTCTTAAATTGGAACCACTGGCTCTTCTGAAGTTGCTTAGGTGTCTGATGGTTCTAATTCTATCGTGATCGGAGCTCCTCGGAATTCATAAATGGACTCGTTGCTTGTCGAGCTTTCGTAGCCTCCTTTGTGAACATCTTCTTCATCGTGGTCGTCAAGGTTGTGTATAATTTGAGAATCGTTATTTGTATTGGAATCGAGATCCGGATTAAGCCGGTTGTCGTTAGTTACGTAATCGTTAGAAACAGTCAAAACGTAGCCAACGTCATAACCCTTATCATTATAAGATCCCGCCGGGGCGAGCAAATAATCATACAGAGTCAGGAGTTTGAGGGATTTCTCCCCCAAATTAGAAATAACCATCCTAGGATAAGCAGCTCCTAGTCTACCCTTCGGAGCCTCGGTCTTCTTTTCTTCCATGATCTTCTCCTCCTTCTGGGGCGGTTCTTCAATCGCAAGTGATAGTGCCGGCTCGACAGGTCTCAAACTCTGAGTTGAAGCACGTACCGAAGCGGCCTGGATGTGATCCAAAATTTTCTTTGATGATGTTGTCCAAACAGTACTCCATCCATCATCAGTCGTGTAAGGGTCTATCGGAACAATGGGATCCATTGAAATAACATTGACGGAACCTCCCTTATGGGGTTCCATCATGTATTCCTTTGGGATCGTTATGTTCCCTTTCCGGAGATTGTCATCAAGCCAACTCTTGAAAGTGATGCAATCCTCTATCTTGTGTCCGACCATCTGATGGTAAGGGCAATAGTTCGGATGATCTTTCTTATTGACTTCCTCCGGCTTCTTGGGCTCTGGCAGCTGAAAATCTGGTGTCTTCATTATGCTGCGGAACATCTTCGCTACTGCTTCAGTTTTGCATGGGTATTCTCTATTTAGAAGTTCTCTTAAAGTAAGTGACGAACGAGGCGGTTGTTCATAATGCTAAGGAGACTGATAGCTCAGACGAGGTTGCGATAGCCCTGCTGAGGTTGCTGATAGCCCTGCTGAGGTTGTTGGTATGTTCGTTGCGGTGGTTGATAGCTAGACTGTGGCCGCTTTGACTGTATCTGCATTGGCTGCTTGCCCTTATCTACTGCCACGACGATTCCGAATTTCTTCTCGAATATTTTCACAGCCTTCTGCTTATCGTTCTTGTCCGTGAAACTTAACTATTTTGCCTCTTCTTGCAAGCTCCCGGCCTTGTTAAGCAACTTCTCGAAAGTCTTGATTGTAAATCCTTTAAGGAGGAGTGCTATCGGGCCATGGATACTCTTAAGTAGGATACTGATTGCATGTTGTTCTTGAAGCTGTGGTTCACACTTCATGCTTAAGTTTCTCCATCAAGTATGTAATCCACTAAAGTCTCATTCGGCTTTTGTTGCTCTACCACTAGATCACTGATAGTGATGTGGTGCTGAGCCCCGGCAAATCGTTTAATGAAGAGATTCTCCAGTTCTGAAAAGGTCTTTACTGAACCGTTCTGCAATTATGCGTACCAGTCGAAGGCAATCCCTGACAAACTGCTGACGAACTAGCGGAAGAGTAGAGCGTCGCTCCCACCGGCATTGCAGCAACTAGCACGAAAATGTACGACATGCTGCCGAGGGTTTCCTGTTCCATCAAAAGTCTTAAACAGAGGTGGTACGAAGCCTTTCGGGTATTGGATTGCATCGAACTCCTCGGGGTAAGGTCTACCCGTCTGAATATATGCTCCATTCTTGGATTGTGCTAAAGCTTCTCGCACCCGTCGCTTCTACCATATTTTTAATATCCTTTTACGGAATCATGCTTTGTGTAGAATCCTTCTTTGGTGGTTCGTCTCCGTTGACGGATGTGATCTCCTTTCCTCCATCTGCAATATGGATAATTTCTGGGGATGTCTCTTTCTGAGGCTGGGCCTGACTCTAGAGAGTCGCTAAGGCAGCAGCCATCTCTTCCATCCTCTTTGCCATCTGAGAAATTGTATCATCTCTTTCCCGAAGTTGTGCTCTCAACACTTCCGGTTCATCTCTTTCCGCAGCTGCCGGAGCACCTTGCGAAGCTGACGATGCTCCTGTCTCAACCATATTGATCTTGGCATACTCGTCATTCATAAATTCTGATGAGTCGATTTTATCTCCTAGTTCTTCTCCTCTTTCTTTTGCTAACCGTCGGATGTCGGTCCTTAACTTGTCCATGGCATCCTCGAGTGGCCCTTTTCGCACGGTCTCGCAGTTGTCTCGTGACGGTTGTTGAACTTCCTTCCTGGGAGTCCCCTTTATTGCGGTAGCACTTTCTTCTGATTCAAGTCTCCTGACGAGACTTTTCTTCTCAGGACATTGTTTTAGTCTTAGTTCGCCAGTAGTAGGTCACCATACTATCCTTCTTGTAGCCGGAAGCCTAGGACCGGATGGTTTATCGGCTATATGCTGGAAGGTGGTATCCTCCCTAATTTGTAGACCCGATAGCTTTTATCTTCTTCTTTGGTTTCTCTGTGGCAGCAACAGGCTCTATTCGTGGTCCGAGGCGGGATTTAGCTGGCACTCGTCCTATCCTTCTTAAGATTTCTGACACAAGGCATCTTTCTTTCTTTGCCAATCTTTCTATCACAGCTTGTTGTCGGGCAAATGGCGTAGCCTTATCCCTTTTTCTCTTGTAATTGTTGTAGTATGCAGGTCGGGGTAATGCGGTGGCGATCCTACGAACATCCTCTTCATCTGATGAGGCAGAGAGGGAGTGAAACCTGCTCCCTTCCATTAGAGGTATATACTCAGGAAGTTCTTCTCTTTCTTCAGGAATTTCTTCTAGAAAAGCAACTTCAGCAGCTCTAGCTTTCTTGACGATCTTCCTGCTTCTATTTCTCCTTTGAGTCCGAGTTAGGGGTGCAACTCTTGAGCTGGACCCAATCTCGAAAACGAGATGGTATTGCGGCGAAATCCGTACCCTCCACGGTGACAGGCTCATCACAGACTTGGATTTCCTTCCCCTTCAGTTTGGCAAAAGTCGGGGTTGGTGCAGTGATGACTAGACCGGTGGGGGTAGAGACAACAATCCTCCTACGAACAGTAGTACTCCTCTCAGCTGGAACCCTTTGCGGGGAGGGAATTCTTGAGTCGACTTCGGAGTTGAACTCGATCGCGGGCTCTTCGCTTCCGACACTTTGTCCATTAGTGTGAAGAGAGTGACGTCGGTGAACTTGAGGTACGTGTTGCCGAATCCTTGTCCGAAATGGATGATCCCATTGTCGGGCGGCTCATCCTTGTAAACGGCGAAGTCCATTCCATTGGTGAAGGAAAAGATTAACTTTGGGGCGGTCATTTTCACGGGGCGATTCCGAATGTCAGTCCCGAATTATGCTTCTTTTCATCGTAAAGTTTAGGACGAAAAAGAAAGAGTCCGAACACATTTGTGATTTTTAAAAGAGATTGTTTATTAGGAGGTTCGTTTGTGAGAAACAAAATGATTAAAGGAAAAAAGGTTATAGAAAAGGTAAAGGGCCCGATTTAGAATTGAAAAGGAAAAGAAAGTCTTATGCAAGACTTCTCGACTAGAAGGACCGCTCCTAAACTAACACCTATTGGGGGTCCACCCCACCTCAGAAAAAGAGGTAAAAGGATCTCGGAACCTCTCTGTTTAGGGGTGTCCAAACAGTGGCTCCTAAATCCGGAAGGAGTTGGCTATACTCGTTCAAGACAGAAATGAACGGGGTATTGCAACAGAAGAATGGTAGTTTTGGTCCACTAGGGATATGGATTCACCACCGATTTATGAAAGCAAAACCATCTGATCAAAATGGAGAGAGGAACTAGTCCCCAGCGGAGTAGCCAGAAGTTGTCGGCATATTTTTAGGTTATGTGTTTTGAGAAGGGGTCGCCTACAGAAGTTGTCGGTGAATTTTAGATTTAATTTAAATATATAATTGAAAAGTAGTATTTGATTTTGAAAATAATTTTAAATTTGAAAATTTTAAGATATGAAATCAAACCGATCTCACATCCCAAATAGTTTATATAAACGAGCACCGCATCACAAATCATGTATCTATCCAAAGAATAAACACACTGCTTGACGATGAGGCTCGATTAAATAAACTAGAAGATTTGTGACATCCGTTTGGTCTGCGAACCAATTTTATAAGCCGACAAGTTCCCCTGCTTAATATAAATGAATTAAGCGGGGTTTATATTACCCAGGTTCTTAAACTTCCCTATAAGGGCAAGCCACTATAGTTAATTACATCTTAAATGACGGGAATCATTTAAGAAAACTCTCGATAATGATCAGTGGTTTTGCTCTCAAGAATTTCAAAGTTTAAGGTTTTCAAAGGATTGGATTTTGGAAATTTCAATAGGGATCAGCTCAAATTTGGAACAAGTTTATTTTAGGAGTCCAAAGGAAGAGAAGTAGGAGAAGTTGAGGATCCAAGAAGAATCTTGGCAACTTCCCAAACTATCCTATTGTTTGGCTTCAATTTGGGAGTTTATTTGATGTTATAATCCTGCCAATTTTAATTAGTTAGGACTTATATTCGTACGACATGATCATACAAATAGCCTCGAAGATATGAGGGTTTATGTCGTATCGAACGACTAGCTCGAAGTCCTAAGACCAGTTAGGGCTTAATTTACATGACATGATCATGCAAATGCCTAACGAAGAGTTGAGGATTTATGTTGCAATAGGCAAACTACCTCAAAATCCTATGGCTTTGTTGTTTAGTTCTAAGAAAGTTTTGCTGAAGTAGATTCGAGTTTTGTTGATGAAGATGGCCGTGCTGCCCACCGTGCTTCAAGCTTCTTGTTGTTGCAGAGGTTTAGTTTTAGAAGTCATAAATCAGGAGACGAGAGGAGTGTTTTGGTTTAGAGAAAATCTTAAAATCCAAGTGTTTTTAATATTTTAATTAAAACAAATCTTAAAGTTGGTTAAACGGAAGCGATTAAGATCCCACGGTTCCGTCATCCCGCACCATTATTTTCATTGAATTCACTTAGTCCGGATGAATTTACTAAACTCAACTGAATGAGTTCCACACTTTCATTTAGACCGTGGGAAATCTCGTTAGCAACACGTGGGTTACATCATCCAAGGTATTCCCGATCATTCAATGAGACGTTTTAATTTAGTTGTGATTGTAGTTTTGTTGTTCTGTTTGTGATTAAATTTTGAGTTGTTTTATATTTTGGAATGTTGTGGCGGTGAATTTTATCTTGCAATAACTTTTAATTTAGTTTTGGTTTCAGTTCAGGGACTATACTAAAGGTTTTGGTTTTCATGCAACAGTCTTTTTTATCATGCAAGAAAAAGTAAAGTACGGTGCATGTAAGTAAATTGCAATAAAGTAAATTACAATTAAATAAAAGCGTACCTGGAGGGTCTTCCCGTCATCCCAAGCTGCACTTAAAACACATGTTAATGCTTTTAAATATTTTACAAGAAATACCTAGGTAAAGCTAAGGGAAAGGGTTTTGATTGTCTACCAAATTCCTAATCCTATAACTAGTCATCTCCTGTGACGTCTAGGTTCTCGGTTTGGTTTAAGGATGATTTTCTTCATCAAAGAACAATTAAATTTAATTGTTCTTCTAAAACATCCCGTCATATTGAGGAAGTGCTTAGGACGAGTCCTAAACATCTTTTCAATATTTCTGGGATTATTTTGAGTCCAAATGAATTTTTATTGTACGGATGAATTGATCATCCAAGGATTTGTATTTTTGTTTTGTTTCTTGCTCAGCGAACTAGGATGTTTGAATACCCTATAAGTGAAGTAACGCTTCACTTGATACTTCATTTAAGAGTTATAATAATAAGAGCTTTAAAAAGGCAAATCAACTTATTAAGTATTTTAATGATTTAAACTTAATGATTTAATTTGAATTTTGACTTAATTATAAAAAAAAATTAGTTTAAGTTTGGAATAGTGTTCAAGTCCTTTATGTTTTAAGTTTACTTTAAGTGTTTGGTTTAACTCTTAATGATTTCATTTAGGTGTGTTGTTAAATGATTTTAATTCAATTGAATTTAAGTTTAATTTAAGTTTAATTTAATTTAATTTAATTTAATTTAATTTAATTTAGTTTAATTTAATTTAAATTAATTTAACTTAATTTTATTTAATTTAAATTTTTAATTTAATTTAATTTTAAATTTTAATTTAATTTAATTTTAATTCAACTTAATTTGATTTAATTTATTTTGATTTAATTTTAATTTTTATCTTAATACATTAAATATGATTTAATTTAATTGTTAAGGTGTTAACTTGATTTAGATTTCGATTTAATTTAATCCCAACATCTTAAAATTAATTTAATTTAATTGTTAAATTGTTTAGCATTTTAAATTTTAAGTTAGGATTATCCTTTTAGTTAAGAATTAAATATTATTGAAGTGATTAGTTTAGGGATTCATAAATTAAAGAATAAATATCCTCTTAATAATATCCCTACTTTAATAATTCCAATTTCAATTATTCTTCCAAAATTTTAATTAATTAATTAATTAAAGTTTATTTTAATCATTCTTGAAATGATTAGTAGGTTTCTACCCTTCAATTATTTAAATTTCAATCATCCAAAATCAGTTTAAAATCAAATATTTTACCATCCCCTTTTTGATTAATCCTAAAATTTTAATTAAGGGTTGAAATTTTTAATTATCCTTTTGCCCTTCAAGCTTAATGATTCTATAACTCACTAAACTAAGCTCAAATGAACTTGAAATTTTTATGTAACCTCACTCACATGTCAATTAAGACATTAGAGGAGAAAATGTGATTTTTCTATATTTAATTTATTTATGTAATTATTCTTAATGGAAAATAGGGGTTTTCAAGGAAAATTCAATAACATGACCAAGGAGATGTTTCTGTCCTTAAGAAAATTATGGGATGTTACCAATGACCAGAGGACCATTTGGACCAATTTTGGTGAGTTTTTGAATTATATTTTGTTTATTAGAATTATTTTGAATTTTGGAGTGTTAATTAATTTAAAAATAAAATAAAAGTTAAAAAATGGATTTTATATTTTTCAAATCTCTCTAGCCTCAAGGAAACCAGAGAACCAAATGTTATATTTTTCTGATTTTTCTTTGATTTATTAGAATTATTTTTGTGGAAATGTTAAAGAAAATCATTTTTTAATTCAGAAATTGTTTTATGGCCTTTAAAATTCAATATCTTACCCTAGAGACTTAGGAAAAATATTTGGTTTGTTCCTAGGTGATTAGTATTCAAAATGTGACATTTTGGTGATTTTTAATATTTTTATGATTTTTATTATTTTTTAATTATTTAAAATATTAAAATAATGATAAAAATCAACTTTTTAGAAAATTACAATTTTAATTTTCCTAAATTTCTCTGATATCAGAGAAGCCTCAAAACTATTTTTGTGAATTTTTGAAAAGTATTTTGTGAGTTATGAATTTTTAAAGTTTAATTTTACTTATGGGGTTTAATTAGCCCATTTAGTGGGGTTAAACATTTCCAATTGATTTCAAATTTTATATGATGTTCCTCTGATCCTAAAGATCAGTGAAGAATTGTTTTCAAGTCAATTTGATGTGTGATTAACCCTAATTAATTAAAATTCAATTTTGGGTGTTTAGGCCAATTGGGTTTGTTCCAAGTGAATTAATCCAAAACCTATTTTTCTAGGGTCCTCTGATCATAAGGAACTTCAACAAATTTTTCTAGATTTTATTTCACAACATGCTAATTATTGAAATTAAAATACTCAAAACAGTAACATGCAATTGGAAAATCAATAAATTCTCATAGGGATGGCCTCTGACCTTAGAAAATTTAGGGAATGTTCTCTAGATTAGAGGCTTCAAAAGCCCTATGGTCTCATGTCATGGTGAATTGTCTATGCAAATGGAGAATTAAAATACCACAGAGAGTAAATAAATCATTAAAAATAAAATACTTGATGAAATGACTTGATTTCTTTTCCACATTATTCTCCTCTGTTCACTGAGCAAGAGCGTATTTTTATTTTATTTTTATGATTTTCTACAGAAAGTTATGAATTTTCAAAGTTTCTGATATTTAATAAATACATTAAATACCCTATTTATCTACTTATCCACGCGGCGCAAGCAAAACATCAGCAGCTCCGAACACCACGCGTCGCCATTTGATTCGTCGCCGCCGTCTGACTCAGCGCCACGCGGCTCGCTGTTCATGCTCCATCTCCCGGTCCGACTCAATCTGGGCCATCCATTTACACGTGCATTTAATGGACGGCATCCGCTCATCGTCCCCAATCGACCTCACCTGAGAGCCGTCCACACTAAGACCTTAATATCTCACTCGATTCTCAATGGATTTTTGTGTTCTTATGCTCTATGGATTCGTCTTAAAGAGACGAACACATCTATATGGTAATCATGCATTGAAATTAAGGCAATAGGAATGGAGAATTCATGGAAGCTCGGGAGGAGGAGAGAGCTCATACCTTTGCTCAGAGAAGTGTGGCTTCAATCTGAGAGTTGTGTCACCTTCGATTGAGTCCGAGTAAGCTCCGGATGAAGTCTCCGGCCTCGAGGAATTGCTCAGACACGATTTCCACCAGACCCGATTTCAACCTTTGGAGGCTAGAACAAATAGGCGGCCTGGAGAGGGGGCTTTCACTGGGGAGCTCCTTCTCTTGGTCTTGTGCAGGTGTGGGTGAGTTTAATTTGAGTTTGGTGGAGAATTGGAAAGTGTCATAGTTTTGGGTGGAATTTTGGTCGAGAAATTGAGCTGCGTGGATGGGGATTAGGGCAAATTATCACCTGGGATCAATTGCTCTAAGTGTGGAGGATGGTACGGAACAATTTTGGCGAGTTTCGTATGGTTGGGTGCAACTCTCCTCTTGGCCGAGAGGGGGTGGGGTTTAAATAGGAGTGGCTAGAGGGCCTCGTGGGGGATACGATGGCTTGGATCGACTGCTCGGGGCAAGGAAGAACGACTCCGATGGCCATTGGGCATGGGGCGGCTCAACAAGAGAGAATTTCAATGTTGGGCTCCTCCCGAGGTCTCGGCCATGGGGTTTTCCGGCGGGCGTGGTGGGCGGCCGGCCAGGTCGAGTCACCATCTTGACCAGGTGAGGGCGGGGCTTGGCAATGGTGAAGTCGATCGGAGTTGGCCATGTGTAAAGAGGGTGAATTGAAATGGAATGGGGAAGGCTATTTTTGGGTCTAAATGGGTCAACCCATGGTTTTGGACTAGGTTCACCATCCAAGGCTGGCTTGGATCTGAAGATAAAGCTATCTGGCTCAGCTTAATTAGTGGGGAGAAGTCACCATCCAAGTACAATTAGGCTTAAGCATGGTTTAGGGGAATCATGGGAGTGGTTAATCACTCTTAAGAGAATCATTAAAGGGTCCCCTCTTCTTGCCACTTTGGGTATGGTGAGGTGTCCAAGGCTTTCATGGCTTCCATGTGGCTCATACATGGCTTCATGGCTCCATTTGGCTTGGGAAAAGTCAAGTCAACTTTCATGGAAAGGGGTTTATGAAATTTTGAAAATTTTGGGGTTATTTGATGGGATTTGGCATAATACCATTTTTAGTATGATTTTCATGATGGTTTTTGCACTTAGGGAATGATATTAATTAAGTGGGGATGAGATGAGATTGTAATATGGGCTTTAGGATGGGTTTTGGGCTTTTGGGTTTGTTTTGTATGGGCTTTTAAAGTGGCTTAGGAAATGGGCTGTTAAATTTTAAAATGGATTTTTAGGATGAGGAGCCTTGTAATGGTTTAGTACAATGAGTGTTGAATTTGTCTTAGGAATGTTTCATGAGTTATTTGAAGTCAATTTGGTAAGGCTTGGAGTTGGATTGGGTTGAACTTGGGTCTCTTTGGTAAGGGGACAAAAATGGGTCAATTTGGGTTAGCTTGGGTCAAGATTGGGCTAAGGTTGAAATTGGTATAAAATTAATGTTGGGAAATGTTTATGGGAGTGTACAAAAGAGTTTTCAACCTTGGTTGGGCTTTAATTTTGGGATTTGGGCCTATTTGGGTTCATGGTGGATTTAGGCCTATTTAGGGAATTTTGGGTTTGGGTTGAATTTGAGTAAGGTTTTGGTCTGAATTTGAGTAAGGTTTTGGTCTAAATTTTGGGCAAATCAAGTTAGGGTTTTGTTTGTGGGGATGTTAGGGACAATTTAGAAAAGGTTTGGGGTCAATTGGGGTTGAGTAGGGTTGGTTTGGGCTAAGTTTAGGTCATGGGTCAAAATTGGGCTTTAAGCTTAAAATTGAAATTGGATTCAAATGTCAATTAAATTGGGCTTGGATTTGGTCTAGATTGATATTGGGGATATTTAATTGAAGTTTAGAATTGAATTGAACCAAAATTGGGGTCAATTGGAGTGGTTTGGTTTGACATTGGGTTCAGTTTAGGTTAAAATGGGTCAAATTAGGGGTTTTGGTAAAAGTGGGGTAAATTGGCAAAATTGGCCCATGGTGTAGTTGAACAAAATGAAATTGAGAATATTTGGGATTTTTTTAAATTTTCTGGGAATTTTTGGAATTTTTGAATTTTTGGGTCAAGAGGGGCATTTTGGTAATTTGGAGGGTATTGGGGGTATTTTTGGAAATTTTGGTATTTTTGGCTGTAAATGATCAATTTGATTGGTGGGGAAATGTTTAAGGTTGATTTTGGAAAAGTTTTGGGTGATTTGGAAATTTTGGTGTTTTTGGGTAGTTTTAAGGGCTTTTGGTAGGCTAGGTGGGTCCGGGGCCCCGGGGGTCAAAAATCGAAATTTTTGAAAAATGAAAATTGAGCAAGTGTGAGTGAAATAGAATCATTTTGGTTGAGCCATGAAGCCATATTAAGCCCATAGGAGCCATGAGAGGACTCGTTTGAGGCATTCACTATGTTGTTCCTAACCCTCTTAGCTAGGGGCTTAGGGGTTAAGGACCATCCATGTGAATTACCTACATGAGTCAAGAGGTCAAGTTGGGTGAGAGTGTGGGTTTTAGGATTTGGAATGTGTGTGTGAGAGTGTAGTGTATGTGTAAGTCAGCCCTCACCAGACCATGCCACCCAAGGTGATTCTAAGGCCAAAGAGCCCTATAGGGAACCCATCCTTTAAACCTCCACATTTTGATCTCAACCCTCTAGGTGATTAGGGGTTTATAATCAAGCTTGTGGGGTTTGCAGGGAGTTAAGAAGTGGTTGAGTTTCTAAAGGGGTAGGTTCCATCTCTAGTCCTCCAAGATAGACGAAAGGAAAGCCTGAGGCTAGATCCTGAAATCTTAAAGAGAGAAGAGAAGACCTCATCAAAAATGAGGTCAACAGGAAGGGACGAGAAAATTTTGACAATAGCAAGTTCGCGACTACGGCAGTGCATTTTCAATATCATAAATTTGCGACGTCGAGAAAGTTTATCTCAGAGCGAAGCTTTTACAATCCGGGTGAAATGATCGAGAACACAATCGTTGCGCACAACTGGCAACAATTATGTCGTTTGTGAATTTTATGCTAACTTTTTAGATGCGGAAGACTACGAAGTCTTCGTCAGAGGTATTGGAGTAAGATTTACTCCAGAGAGGATCAATGTGTTTTATGGACTGCCACTTACCATCGAGTGCCACTATTCTGGATTATCTCCATCTGAGGGAGATCTTGAGATAATTATTGCTTATTTAACTGACAACACTGGAGCCTGGAAGATCCGGAATGACAAACGGGAAAATTTCAAATCTTCCAAGTTAAATGGTGTTTCAAATGCTTGGCATTATTTTATTTCTGCTAGTCTTCTACCTTCCAACCACCTGAGTGAAGTCACTAGAGATCGAGCTATCTTAAACTACTGCATTCAGGAGAGGAAGCCGATAGATGTCGGCAGTATTATTTATGATTCTATGGAGTCTACTGCTAGATCCAGCACTTCTGTGGGACTGGGATTCCTATCTTTGATCTATTCTTTATGAGTTAGCAATGGAGTCACTGCTGATATTTTTGAGGAGAAGCTGAAGTCTACCAAGCCAATTGGGCAGGAGAGTGTTAGTATATATGATCGTCTTCGAGGGAAGAGATCGATCGCTCCTTCTACTTCTGCACATACTTCAGGTAGACCTTCTACTTCCAGACCTTCTACTTCTACTGCTGAGCCACCATCCAGTTTTTGGGAATCGATGCATGATCAATTTCTGGAGCAGCAACATGAGTTATTTCAAACTCACTGCAGAATTGATTCTATTGATAAGAAAATTGATCATTTATCTGAGTATACCCAGAGGAAAAGTAGTTACGATGCTGAGTATGATGACGCTCTCATTAGATTCCTGAAGGGAGAGCATGATGTTCAGTTCCCTACCTTTCCTAGTTTCTCACCATATGTTGATCCTAAGGATGTTGAGTTTTCTTTTGGTGATGATGACGATGCTGAGGCTACAGACATTGATTAGTGGCCTGATTTACCTCTGAATTGTGCTAAGTCTGTTGTTAGTTTAGTTTGTTTGCTAGTATTGATTGTTGTTTGTTGTTTGCTAGTTTATATTTGTTTATCTACTTTGTGTGGATTGTTGGGTGTTAAGACTGTTGTTAGAGTATTTTTAATGTATTGTGTTTAAGATTGAAATTTGGATAAATTTATGTTTATTTACGTTTCGACTTACATTTTAGTAGTTAGTATTGTTATTCTATTTCTGTTATTATAAGTAGTATAGTCATTTAATTTAATTACTAATGAGCCTGCTTACTTTTATACCTACTTCATTATTTCAGTATTATTCATAAAAGCATGTGTAGAAGTAAATTTTTCTTTCTAGAATGTTTTTTTTTTACATACTTATAAAAATTCCTTTTTAAAATTATGCTTTTCTTTCTCTCATACTTTAAAAAAAAAAAATTTTTTCATGATTGACCAAAACTTAAGTTTGGGGGAAATGGAAAATACATTCAAATTTAAATTTTATTTGTCCTTTACGAACTAATATTTTCTTAAAATAAAAATTTTCTTACATAACATGAGAAATGAAGAATCTATTTAAGATCACTTAAATTTTTGAAATTATAAATAATTTAGTGGACTTAATCAAAAGTTTAAATGACTTTGATTGGTTTTAAGAATAGAATTATTCAACTTAAAGAAAAATAAGATTAAGAAATTTTTCTATTCATAGTAGAGATAATTGAATTTTAGAAGTATTAAGAAATAAAAAATTATAACTCGAAAAAGAATAGATTGAAATTATTTTTGAAATCTATTTATGTTATAATAATTAAGTGAAAATGTATAAGTTTGAAAATATAAGTTAAGGATGGTGAAGTTCAAAACCATTAACAGGCTATTCAGATACAGTAATCCTCTCTTAAAAAAAAGGAATATAAAAAAACAAAAAAAAAGAGAAAAAAAGAGGAGAAGCTTGAGGAAATGCTTAATTAAAAATTGGCTTCACTTGAATTAACTTATAAAAAAAACTGATTACATTTATTACTTAATTTTTATGCATGTATTTTTATTAGAAAAGAATTTCATGAAGATCTTTTTCTTGTGAATAATCTATGTGATCTTAATATAATAAACTACAATTATTTTTGAAGTGAATGAAAAATTTTTGAAGTTTTATGATTTGGTAGTTAGAATATTCTTTAAATTCTTAAAATTAAACTTAGTTAGTGAAATTTGGTTAATGATTTACTAAAGCCTTTATAAGATCAAAAATCATAAGGAGTCTTAAATATTTACCTTTATATTCCAAATGTTATACATTTTATATAGTAAAAAGGGTTACTTGAGGACAAGTAACGCTTAAGTTTGGGGGATTTTGATCCAAGAAAAAAATACCTATTTTTATGCCTTGATTTTTATTAAATTTTAAAGATATTATGCTTTAATGAAAGGTATTTTTGTGTTTTTGGATGTAGGTGATACAAAAATGTTCAAGAAGAAGAAAAATATGAAAAAGGAGCAAAAAGGAGCAAAAATAGAGCCAAAATATAAAATTGTCGAAATTACTGGCCTGGCGTCTAAGCGCCAGCTCGATACAGAAAAATGTTATGTTTTTGACAACTTTTGGGCGGTTATTTTGACGGTGTGAGCGGCTTCTAGAAGACTGGCAGTTGTTCTTGATTTATAGGACATGTGATACAATGTATTTGGAAGCTTCAAAATGGTTTTAATCGCGAAGAGGTGCGATCCAAAGTGAAGAGGTGCGAAGAACTGGACGCGGTGTCCGGCGCCTAGGCGCCAGACACACCTTCTAGAAGATTCATTGAATGTGGACACATTTTGAAGAGGTGCATAGAGGCAACCCTTGAAGCCTATAGATAGGAGGGTATTCCTTCAGAGAAAAATTCCCCATCTACCCTCCCTATCTAGCATCCTATCTAAAGAGAGAATTAGAGAGATCATATTAGGGCCACCTTTTTACTTTCCTTCATAAATTAGTGAGTTTATTTTAGAGTTTGTATTCAGAGTTTGAAAGAGTTGGTGCATCTGTAGTTCATCACGTTGTGGAGTCAGTAGGAATCAGAAGTTCAGTAGGAGAAACATCTAAGATAAGTATTTTTATTTTGATTCAAAGTTTATTATTATGTTTTGTTATTTAATTTTAATATGTTATGAGTAGTTACTTTACTTTCTCCTTTCAATTATGAAATGATAAATAAGATAATACAATATTCGTCGGAGAATTAAAATTTATATATTTTCAAAACATTGTAATGATATTAATACCGGTTCTTAATTTACTATTTAAATTGGCCATTTAAATTGTTAAAACCTGTTGAAGAGTTTTGAGACCTAGAAGGAGATGAATTCTTAACTTGTAGATATCACATGAATCCTTGGGTAGTCGAAGGCCTTGTGCGGGTTATTCAAGGTGAAGTGCAAATAAATAGGAAGATATTATATAATGGCCGTAGAATTGATAAGTTTTTAGAGTGACAGTCTAAATTCTTATGATTTGGTTTATAGAAAAGGAAAGGGTCACTAGTAGGGCCGACCATAGCCACCCTTGGACATCTAGTAGTGTGAGCCTAGATTAACCCATTCTACTAACAATACATCCGGACTCGATCTATAAAGCTAGCCTAATGTTCTTTGCACTCGGATCAAAGGGTAAAGAATATGAATGCTTTTATTTGGCACAAGACCATAAATTTATATTCTCCACAAATATTATCATTACCTTTGAAAATCTTGGATTAATTGAAAGGGAGAAAGTTGCTTTCTTATTGTTATTTACATCAATTATTTTATTTATGCTTTATTATTGCATCTAGTAAATTAAAGATATTTTATTTTTAATTATAAAAGAAATACTTTAAAATAAAAATATTTAAAGATCTATACTTCTCTCTTCGTGGGATCGGTACTGGGGTCTTTGTTTCAAAGTTCTATATTACTTGAAACGATACGTATACTTGCGTAGAACCCCTAGTGTGTAAAATATTTTTCATAAAATTATATTTATATACACTTGTCACTATTATTGTTTATAACATATATTTTCAAAGCATTATTTAGTACGTTGATCTTCAGAGGACTTTGGGTCAAGCTTTTGGCACCATTGACGGGGAAGAAGATTTTAGTACGCATATATTTATATCGGGTCAGAAACTTTTCTGCATTCTAATCCTCCGACTTGGGTATAAGACCGACAAGGCATCCTAACCTCAGTGACCACCAATCTCGCATCCTTCCGAGAAACTTTTTCGCATTCTAATCGTCCGGCTTGGGTATAAGACCAACAAGGCATCCTAACCTCGGTGACTGCCAATCTCACACTCTTTCCGAAAACCTTTTCTGCACTGCTGAAATCTTGGGATCAGTACCCAAACTTTGATTCCCATCTCTTTTGAGATTGGTACCTAAATTCCAGTTCTCTCCTTTCAAGGTCGGTACCTAAATTCTGACTCTCTTTCTGAGATTGATACCTAAATTTCAACTCTCTCTTTCGAGACTGGTACCTAACTTCCAGTTCACATTTCGAGATCAGTACCTAAATTCTGATTCTCATCCTTTTCGATCGGTACCTAAATTCCAATTCTCACTTCAAGGCTGGTACCTAAATTCTAGTTCTCTTTGCAATCCCGAGGTTGGAACCTAGGCTCCAATTCTCATTTCAAAATCCAGAATTTCCACGAAATCAATCTTGAAATCAACCTTGAATCAAATTTCAATCAAAATCAAAACTCTGATCAAATCAAAATTCAAACTCAAAATTAAAACTTAAAATAAAAAAATGAAACGAATCTAAAATCCGGTCCTTCCAGATCTTGTGATTTGGAATTCACCTCCTTTTCCCCAACGAGAGTTCTGAAATCTTCAGTCTTGGAGATTTACCCGATACTCCCCAGCGTGAAATTTTCTACGCTTTATTCTAAGTGTGACACTTAGACGTCTGTGTTGGTTTTGTTGATCTCTTCGGTCAATGCCAATACGCGCGGTGTGCTTGGTTAACAGACTACACCTATTGGGGGTCCATTTGTTGACCTCATTTTTGGTGAGGTCTTTTCTTTCTTTTTAGTGCTTAGGATTTAGCCATAGGACTTCTCCTTGACTATCCTAGAAGACTAGAGATGGAACCCACCTTTTAGAAATTCAAACCAAATTTTGGTTCTCTTTGGAATCTTACATAGATGGTCATCAACCTCCAAATCACTTGGAAGGTTGGGACCAATGTGTAGGAAGACAAAAGATGAACTCCTATAGGATGTTCAAGCCTTAGGACTACCACCGGTGGCTCTGGTCTTGGTGAGGTCCGGCTTGCACACAATACACTCCTACACTCATCCTAAACCCCGAACCATCCTTACCCAATCTTGACTCCCTGGTTCATTGGAGCACTCATGTGGCTAAGTCCAAACCCCTAGCCCTTAGTTAAGAGGGTTGAGAACAGCCTATGAGATGTTCAAAATGGACATTTATTGGTCCATGGCTCACTCTAAGATTTTCCACCCCCTCAACTATACCCAAATTCCATTTTACTAAAATTTATGGTTTTGGTATTGGGTCAAAATTACCTAAATTGCCCTTACAACCCCAAAACTCTCCAAAAATTCCCCAAAATTACCCAAATTTTCCAAAAATCCTAAAAATCAATTTGAAACAATTCCCACCTTTTAAATCCACCAAAATACTCCAATACCCTCCAAATAACCTCTCAATACCCTAAATACCCTTTTAGCCCAAAAATCCAAAAATTCTCAGAAAATTCCAGAAAATCCTAAATATTCCTAATTTCATTTTTTCTAACTACACCATATGCCAATTTTGTCAAAATAAGCAACTTTTATCGAAATCTCCAATTCGACCTATCTTTAACTCAAATGGACCCAATGTCAAACAAAATCAACCAATTTGACCTCAATCTTGCCCAATTTCAATTCTAAACTCTAATTCAACATCCCCAATACCAATCTAAACCAAATCTAAGACCAAATTGATTCACATTTGAGTTAAATTGCATTAGAAACCTAAATCCTCAATTTTGCCTAACTAATCCAAAAATTCCCAATAAACCTAATGTCAACTTCTTCCTTCCAATTTCAATCCTAAACCTTCCATGGCTCTCCCATGAATCCCATGTAACTTTCAATTGTCCCAATTTGAGCCTAACCTTAACCTAAATCCATTTGAAAACCAAAAATACCCCATTTTAACCTAAATTGAATTTATGCCCTAAACCTACCAAATTAATTGGCCTAATCCCAAAATTTCTTCCCAATTGATGTTGGGATCTCTTCAATACATTCCCCTAGACCATTTGAAACTTTCAATTCAGTCTAAACCCCACCTTAAATCTAACCTTGCCCAAATTAACCAAAATCCCAAAATCCACCTAATTAACCTTTCAATTAAACTCAAAACCTTTCCATGTCTACATGAAAGTTCTTCATGGCAATCATTTCTACAATGTTACTCAAGACACTTGGACCTAAATCAAACCTAAACTCAAGTTATCCCAACCTAAACCCAAGGTTTGAAATCGGACTTGGACGAAGTCATACCTAGGCATTTCACCAGGACCAGAGGCTTTATCCATAGTCTCCTCTAGCTCCAATGAACGTGCCAAGCACATTCAATCGAGGCTTCACCTTTGAACCAAGGTATGGAAACTTCTCCTGCTCCCGAGCTTCCAGCGATTCTCCATTTTGTTTCACTTGATTTCAATGTGCATTATCCGTATGGATTTTTAGCCCTTGTTTAGAAGAGCATGTAGGAAGAAACCCCGTGTGATTTGGTTGAGAAATGAGTGACATCTTAGGGCTAGAAGGTGGACGGTTCTCGGCTCACACCAGTTGGGACGATGAATGGATGTCGTCGGATCGCGCGTGTATCGGATGGATGGCCAAGATCAAGCCGGACGGAAGGATGAAACGTGAACCGCGGGCCGCGTGGCTGCCGAGTCAGATGGCGGTGCTGAATCAGGAGGAGACGCGTGGAGGTTTGACCCGCCGTAGGTTGATGTGGCGCTGACTGGTTTAAGTAGATAAATAGGGTATTTCTTATTTATTTAAATGCCCAGAACATTAAAAATGCATGTCTTTGTATAGAAAAATCACAAAAATAAACAAAAAATACCTTCTTGCTTAGTGAACAGAGGAGAATAATGTTGAAAAAGAATTGATCTATTTTGTTAAGTATTTTATTTTTAATTAATTTAATAATGATTTAAGTATTTTAATTCGCCATTCACACATACAATTCACCATGGCATGAGACCATAGGGCTTTTGTAGCCTCTGTTCTTGGGAACATTCCTTGAATTTTCCTATGAAAAGTTATCTATTTTTAAAATTTTTATGCTTGTTTTGGTACTTTAATTCTAGTAATTAGCATATTGTTTGGAAAATTCTAGAAAAATTAGGATAGGTTCCCTATGACTAGAGGAACTTGGGATAATTATTTCATGGCTTAAAACATTATAAATAATCCTAATGGTTCACTTAACCTAAAATCAACCTTGAATTAATTAGGGCAAATCAAAAATAAAAATGACTTGAAATATTTTCTTCACTGATCTTTAGGGTTAGAGAAAGCCCCATAAAAATTTTGGAATCAGTTGGAAATGTTTTAACTTACTAAATGAATTTTCTAAGTAACATGACCATTTTTAAACTTTAAAAATTCATAAAACCCAAAATAGATTTCAAAAATTCACCAAATTAATTTTGAGGCCTCTCTGGTATCAAAGAAGTCTAAGAAAATTAAAATTGGGTTTTTTCTAAAATTTTTATTTTTAACCGATTTTTGAATATTTTAATAATTAAAAAATAATAAAAATCACAAAAATAATAAACTTCTCAAAAATGTCATATTTTGCTTCCTAATCACGTAGGAAACAACCATATTTTTCCTAACTCCCTGGGAAAAGATATTGAACTTTAAAGGCATAATGTAATTTTTAATATTAAAAATGGATTTTTCAACCTTTCCCACTAAAATAATTCTAAAAAATAAAAAAAAAATCAGAAAATTATATAATTTGTTCTTTGAGTTTTTTAAGGTTAGAGAGATTTAAGAAAATAAAAAACTTAATTTTCAACTTTAATTTTATTTTATAGTTAATTAATGCCCCAAAACTTAAAATAATTATAATAAATAAAAGATAATTCAAGAAATCGCCAAAATTAGTCCAAGTGGTCCTCTATTAGTAGGAACGTCCCATAATTTTCCTAAGGACAGAAACTTTTTCTTGGTCATGTTGTTGAATTTTCATTGAAAATCCTTTTTTTTCATTAAAATAATTATATAAATTAAATTAAAAATAGAAAAATCACATTTTCTCCTCTAATGTCTTAATTGACATATGAGTGAGGTATCATAAAAATTTCAAGTTCATTTGAGCTCAATATAATGAGTTATGAGATGAATATGCCTAAGAGGGCATAAAGGTAATTAAGGAATTTTAACCCTAATTAATATTTTAGGCTTAATCAAAAGGAGGGATGAATATTTGATCCTAAATTTTCTGTTAGATGATTGAAACTTAGGGAATTAAGAGGTAGAAACCCATTGATCACTTACAACATAAAAAATGAAATTTTAATTAATTAAGCCATTTAAATTTTGAAGGAATAATTGAATTTTGGATTATTAAAATTGGGGATATGACTTAAGAAGATATCAATTCTTTAATTTAAAGTCCCTAATTGGATTAATTCAGCTTTTAATTAATTCTACTAATGATGATTGAAATTAATTAAAGAGAAAGCAATCTTTAATTAAATTAAATTTTAAAACATTAACTTATTGAACTAAAATGAACCCAAAACATTAAAGTTAATTTGAAATCACTTAAAACTTAACCTAAAACAAATTTGAAAGGTTAAAAATTAATCTCAAAATTAATTTACAATTAAGATGTAATAATCAAGTCAATTTAAAAATATTTAAAACAAATTTGAATTATCAGAACTTAATGGAATTAAATTGTTTAAACACCTCCTTAACTTAAACAATTTTAAAACTCTTAAAAATTAATTTGAAATTTTATAACTAAACTAAACTGTCTTGAAACAACAATTCAATCTTAGTGGTTAAATTCCTTAACAAACTGATTTGCCCCTAAAGGCTTTCATTATCATAACTCTCAAATGAAGCATCAAGTGAAACGTCACTTCACTCATCGGATAATCAAATGTCCAAGTTCGCTGAGCAAGAACTTAACCAAATTCTTGGATGATTAATTCATCTGTATGATAAAGTTCATTTGGACTCGAAATAATCTCAGAAACATTAAAAGGATGTTCAGGACTCGTCCTAATCACTTTCTCAATACGACGAGATGTTTTAGAAAAACAATTGAACTTGATTGTTGTTTGGTGAAGAAAATCATCCTTAACAAAACATCAAAACCTAGACGTCATAGGAATTGACTAGTGATAGGAATAGAATTTTTGTAGATAACCAGAACCTTCCCTTAGCTTTACCTAGGTGTTTTCTTGTGATTATATAAATGTCTTGACATGTGTTTTAAGTCCGGGTGAAAATGACGGGAATGCCCATCAGGTACGCATTTAAGTTTATTGTAATTTACATTCTACAATTTATTAAATGTCTTGCTTTCCCGTACTTATAAATGCATAAAAAATGATCGAACCCAACATGCTTAAACAACTCAAAATTTAATCACCAACAAAAATAAAACTGCAATTACAACTAAAATTAAAACGTCTCATTGGATGATCGGGAATCCCTCGGATGATGTAACCCACGTGTTGCTAATGAGATTTCTCATGGTCTAAATGAAAGTGTAGAACTCATTCAGTTGAGTTTAGCAAATTCATTTGGACTAAGTGAATCAGATGAAAATAGCAATGCCGGGATGACGGAACTGTGGGATCTTAATCAATTCTATTTAATCAACTTTAAGATTTGTTTTAATTAAGATACTAAGCCATCTCAATATTCAACCATTCTAAACCAAAACACTTCTCTCATCTCATGATTGTCACTTTCTAAAACTAAACCTCTACAACAATAAGGAGCATGGAGCACAGAGGGAAGCACGGCCTGCCTATTGTCATCAGCAAAACTTGTGTCTACTTCAGCAAAACCTTTCTTAGAATTAAACAACAATCCATAGAATTTCGAGGTAGTTTGCCTAGTGCAACATAAATCCTCAATTTTTTGTTAGGCATTTGTGTAATCATATTATGTAAATTAAGCCCTATTCGGTCTTAGGATTCCGAGGTAGTCTATTGGTACGACATAAACCCTTACATCTTTGAGGCTATTTGTGTGATTTTTTCATACAAGTATAAGTCCTAATTAATTAAAATTGGCAGGATTGAAACATTAAATAATTCTCTCCAAATTGAAGCCAAACCATAGGGTAGTTGGAAAGTCACCGAAGTTCGCTTTGGGTCTGTGACATCCCCTACTTCTCTTCCTTTAGACTCTCAAAATAAACTATTCCAAATTTGATCTAATCCCTATTGAAATTTCCAAAATCTAATCCTTTGAAACCTTAAACTTTGATATTCTTGAGAGCAAAACCACTAATCATTATCGAGAGTCTTCTTAAATGATTCCCGTCAATTAAGTTTTAATTAGCTATAGGGCTTGCCCTTATAGAGAACTTTAAGAACCCAGGTAATATAAACCTTGCTTAATTCATTTATATTAAGCAAGGGAACTTGCCGGCTTATAAAATTTGTTCGCAGACCAAACGGATGTCAAAAATCTTCTAGTTTATTTAATCGGGCCCCATCATCAAGCAGTGTGTCTATTCCTTGGGATAGATACACAGTTCGTGGTGCGGTGCACGTTTATATAAACTATTTGGGATTTGAGATCGGTTTGATTTCATATCTTAAAAATTTCAACCTTAAAACTATTTTCAAAAAATCAAATGCTTCTTTCTAAAATTATATATATATATTTAAATTAAATTTAAAATCGAAAATTCACCGACAACTTCTGTAGGCGACCCCCTTTCTAAAACACAACACACAACCTAAAAATACGCCGACAATAACATTCGATGTTCTGAAATCAATGAGGTATCCTGATAAAGAAAAATGCTATTGGATGGATATTTTTGATTATATAATTGAAAAGCATTATCAAGAAAAATGTAAGGTCATTTCTGATGATAAAGATAAAGAATCTATTTTATATAATGAGTCATTAAATGAAGAAAATTTATCTGAAGAAACTCATTATATTCATGAAAATTAGGAAATTTTAGACAACTAAAAATGATATACTTTTACCCTCAATTGAAAAAGCTCCTGAACTGGATTTAAAAATGTTACCTGCACATTTAAAGTATGTATTTCTTAGAAATTCATTAACTTTACCTGTTATTATATCTTCAGAATTAAGCAAAGATTAAGAAGAGAAATTAATAGAAGTTCTAAAGAATTATAAGAAAGCTTTGGATTAGACTATTGCATATATAAAAGGAATAAGCCCTTTAATCTGTATGCATAGGATTTTAATGGAAGAAAATTGTAAACCCACTATTAAACCTCAAAGAAGACTAAATCTAATTATGAAAGAGGTTGTCAAGAATGAGATTTTGAAATAGTTAGATACTGGAATTATTTATCCTATTTCGGATAGCCAATGGGTGAGTCCTATTCATTGTGTTCTGAAGAAAGGAGGAGTAAATGTTATTGTTAATGAAAAAAATAAATTAATCCCAACAAGAAATGTTACTGGATGGCGTATTTGCATTGATTATTGAAAATTAAACAACGCCGCTAGAAACGATCATTTTCCTTTACCTTTCTTGGATCAAATGCTGGATAAATTAGTTGGACACTCATATTTCTATTTTCTGGATGGATATTATGGTTATAATCAATTACCCGTTGCTCCTGAGGATCAAGAAAAGACAACATTTACAAGTCCTTATGGAACATTTGCCTTTAGAAGAATGCCTTTCAGTTTATACAATGCACCTGTAACTTTTCAAAGATGTATGATGTCAATATTCTGTGATTTGATTGATAAAGTAATTGAATTATTTATGGACGATTTTTCAGTTTTTAGAACTTCTTTTGAATCTTGCTTGGAAAATATAACGAAAGTTTTGAAGAGATGTGAAGAAACAAATTTAGTTCTAAACTGGGAAAAATGTCAGTTTATGGTCACAGAAGGAATTGTACTTGGACATAAAGTTTCACAAATAGGGATGGAAGTTGATCGAGGCAAAAGTGAAAATTATTCGTCGAACTTCAACCACCTACTACCGTTACTGATGTGAGAAGTTTCCTGGGTCATGCTAGATTTTATAGGAGATATATAAAGGATTTTTCTAAAATTGCTAAACCTCTTTGCCATTTATTGGAAAAAGAAGCTAAATTTGAATTTAATGAAGATTGTCTAAATGCGTTCAATATTTTGAAAGAAAAATTAATCACTACACCTGTCATTGTTGCACCTGATTGGAATAAAGCTTTTAAATTAATGTGTGATGCAAATGATTATGCAATCGGAGCTGTATTAGAACAAAAATATGAGAATATTTTCAAAGTTATATACTATGCTAGTAAAACTCTTAATGAAACTCAAATAAATTATACTACTACTGAAAAATAACTTTAGCAATAGTATATGCCTTTGATAAATTTAGACCATATCTTCTTGGAACAAAATGTATTGTAGGATGCTAAACCTAGATTGATCGGATGGGTTTTACTCTTACAGGAATTTCATTTTGAAATTGTAATCAGAAAAGGAACTGACAACCAAATTGCTAATCATTTATCTAGAATAAAAAATGATAGTGAGAAGATTTATGATGAAAATATAAATGAGAAATTCCCGGATGAACAATTATATGTCATTCAAGGATTACAAATGTCTTGGTATGCAGATATAGTTAACTACTTGGTTAGCAATATTTTACCTTATGGGATGAATAGTAAATACATTAAGAAATTCAAGAATGATTGTAAATCACATATTTGGGAAGATCCTCATTTATTCAAAATATGAAGAGATTCTGTGATTTGAAGATGTGTACCTTATGAAGAAACTTTTGCAATTATTCAAAAATGTCACGATTCTGAATTTGGTGAACACTTTGGAGTTGATAAAACTGCATTTAAAATTTTAAATAATGGATTTTATTGGCCTACTTTATTTAAAGATGTTGGACATTATGTGAAAACTTGTGATCGATGTCAAAGAATGGGAAATATATCCAGAAAAGATGAAAAGCCTCTAAACTTTATATTAGAAATAGAAATTTTCGATGTATTGGGTTTAGAATTTATGGGACCTTTCGTACCATCATCTGGAATAATTTATATTTTATTAGTAGTTGATTATGTTTCAAAGTGGATCGAAGTTGTACCTTTACCTAACTGTGATTCCAAAAGTGTTTCAATATTTTTAAAGAAGATGATTTTTACAAGATTTGGAATGCCCATGATAATTATCACAGATAGGGGAAGTCTTTTCAGAAATATAAGAATTCAATCATTACTGGAAAAATTCGGAATTAAACACAGAATTACAACTTCTTATCATCCTCAAACAAGTGGAATGACTGAAGTGTCAAAAAGAGAAATTAGAAGAATATTAGAAAAAACTGTTAATCCTAAAAGAACTGACTGGGTTGATAGACTTGATTCTACATTATGGGCTTATATAACAGCTTATAAGACACCTATCAGAATGTCACCTTATCGGTTAAGTTATGGTAAACATTGTCACTTACCTGTTGAACTTGAACATAAAGCTTATTGGGTGGTAACGGAGTTCAATTATAATTTGAATACTGCAGGAAAAAATGATTATTACAACTGAATGAAATGGAAGAGATAAGAAATGAGTCTTATGAAAATGCAAGAATTTATAAGGAAAGAATGAAGAAATTGCATGACAAAATGATTTCAAGGAAAATATTCGAGCCTGAACAAGAAGTATTATTATTTAATGCTCATTTAAAACTTTTTCCTGGAAAATTAAAATCTAAATGGATGGGAACATTTATAATTAAGAGAGTATACCCTTATGGAGCTGTGGATATTAAAGATCCCAAAACTGGAAAAGTATTTAAAGTTAACGGATTAAGACTGAAGCCTTATATGGGAGAAATGAAATTAAATTACAAAGAGGCTTATGAGTTGAGTCTACCCAATTAATTTAATTAATTTGGTCGAGCTGATGACGTTAAACCAAGCGCTTTGTGGGAGGCAACCCATAATTATTAGTATGAGTTTAATTATTGTTGTAAGGTTATGCCTTGGTTTTGACTAAATTTGTATATAACTTCTGGAAATAGAAGGCTAACAAGTCTGTATTGGCTTAAGCTAAACATTTTCTTGAAGTATATAGAATTTGGACTTGGACCACTCCATGTCAAATGTAAGTAAAAAGGAGATCAAGTTAACCTTCATTTGTGATTGTTTGTGATTTGAATTTTTTGTAATTATGTTTGTGTGTTGATCATACCCATTTGTTAAACCTATTTTTACGACCAAAACTTGCAAAATTTGACGATAGGTGAACCGGAGTCGATCAAGGTTCCGGTGCCTAGGCAGAATGGCCTGCGTATCGATGATCTGGCGCCTAGACGCCAGATTCCGGGGCCTAAGCGCCACGGTTACAAATCGTGGAAAAATTGAAATTCTTCAGTTTTTCACACGAAATCTCTTTAATATATAGCCTATTCTTCGTCCCCAATCCCATAGAAACATTAACTTCAACCAGAGCAATCCATTTTGGAGGAGTTAAGAAGGATTTGGAGGCAATGGATAGAGGAAATCATGGAAATGAGGTAAGAGACAAATCTCCTAAAGATCCTCAGCCTTATTTTAATGGTTTTATTGATGTTAGTATGGAGAAAAGTTTAGTCGATTGGATAAGATTGAAGCGGAACTTCAAAGTATTGGTAATCGTCTCCATGAGATGTATCACCAATACGAACACTTTGAATGGCAAACCAAACTTCAATCTGATCATATGGCGGCCTATCATGACGCTCAAGTAGAAATGTACGCGAAGAATAAGTGGATTAATGAAAAGACGGCTTTGGAATTTCCAAGGGCGTTGGTGTTCTATCCCTTCGGTCCTAGCGAACTTCATTGTGAAAGAGATGGTAATTGAAGATCGGTGTTAAATAGATCTTATATGTGTGTTAGGTGTGATCAAGTCTTGTGTTAGTGTGTTGAATATCGAATTTGTGTGTTTGCTTAATTGTTCAATGTGTGTTGTTGGATTTGAATGTTTGCTTTGAATATGTTGTTGTTTGTTTTATTTATAAAACTATGAACCTTGATACAGTCTTGTACTGAAATTTATTGAATTTAGAATGGAAGTTATGGATTGGAATTGAAGAATTTGTATACATTTTTTGTGGATCTATATTATCATTTTAAATTGATTGTAAAAATATTTGGAGGATATAAATTGAATTAATACTCTCATAAGAGTAATTAGGAGTCAAATTTAATAAGATTTGGTGGAAAATATTTAATTTAAATCGAATTTTTGGAAAGGCGAGTCTGGCGCCTAGGCGCTAGAATTCGGCGCATAGGCGTCGGTTCTGCCTGAACCCGAAAACTCATCTTCTTAAACACCCCCACACCATTTTTGACGCCGAAGCTTCCTTCTCCACAGTTTTTTGCGAAAATACCCCCTAGAGATCCCATTTAAAGCCGGATTTTCAAGTTTTTGAGCTTGAAATCAACCGATTTCTTCATCCCGAGGTCAGAACTACACTCTAAACTCATTATTTTTTATTTTCACCATGGATTTTGCTATCATTGAGAAAAACTAAAATTTTGAGAAAATTTTTTATTTTTGAGGTTAAATCCATGAATTTTTAAGCTCTTTCAAGTTTGAAAAGCTTAAATTAGTTTATTTTCCTAGATCTGTTGAATTTATTTCACGTTTTTATTTCACATTTAGATGACACCCAAATCTAAGTGAGGAAAGGAACGAGAAAATTTTGATCGTAGAAAGTTCGTCATTGCTACTGCACACTTCCGATACAATGATTTTGCCACGACTCAGAAATTTATCTCGAAGCGAAGTTTTTATAATCCTGGAGGAAGAATAGAGAAGACAATCATTGTACTCAACTGTCAACGATTCTGCTATTTCACTGTTGTTTTCGTTATCCCGATTGTTAAAGAGTTTTATGCTAATTTCGTGGATGCTGAAGAATACGAAATTTTCGTTCGATTAGTTGGAGTAGGTTTCACTCCTGAACGCATCAATATTTTCTATGGCCTGCCGCCAAATATAGAGTGTTATTACTCTGGATTATCTCCATCTGAGGGGAGATTTGGATATAATCATTGTCTACCTGACAATAATACTGGAGATTGGAAGATTCGGAACGGAAAAAGGGTAAATTTTTCATCTTATAAGCTTAATGGTGTTTCAAAGGCATGGCACTACTTTATTTCTGCTCGTCTCCTTTCATCCAATCATCTGAGCGAGGTTACCAAAGATAAAGCTATTCTCAACTACTGCATTCAAGAGAAGAAGCTTATTGATGTAGGGAGCATTATTTATGATTCTGTTGATGCTACTTCTCGTTCTAACACTTTTATTGGACTTGGTTTTCCATCTCTGATCTATTCTCTATGTCAAAGTACTGGAGTAGTTGCTGAGCTTTCTGAGGAAAAGCTCAAGTCGACAAATCCTACAGGAAGAGAAAGCGTCAGTATCTATGATCGACTTCGAGGTAAGAGTTCTACTGCACCTTCTGGTTCATTACCTACTTCAGGTAGAGCTTCTACATCTAGACCATCTACTTCTGTTGAGTCACCATCTACTTTTTGGGAAACCATGCATGATCAGTTTATAGAGCAGCAGAATGAGTTATTCTTAACTCATTGTAGAGTAGATCTATAGATAAGAAGATTGATCATCTTTCTGATTATACACAAAGAAAAAGTGATTATGATGCTGAGTATTCTGAGTATTTAGTGAGATTTCTGAAGGGTGAGCACGATGTTCAGTTCCTTACTTGTCCCAGATTTTCACCATATGTTGATCCAAAGGATATGGAGTTTTCTTTTGGTGATGAAGATGATGAAGCTACAGACAGTGATTAGTAGCTTGACTTACCTCTAGAGATTGTTGATTCTATTTTTAGTGTGTTTCTTGTTTCTTGTGCTGTTAAGTGTGATGTTATTTTTTAGTGTTTATGTGAACTCTTTATGTTAAAACTATTTTTTAGATTATCTGATGTGTGTTTAAGACTGAAATATGAATGAATTTTTATAAAAGTTTATTTCTGTTTCAACCTATTGTTTAGTGTTCAGGAATAGTTAGTAAATTTGCATGTTCAAAAACAAAAAAAATAGAAAAAAATTTTTTTAGAAAGTAACTCATGCTCTGCAAAACTTTTCTATATATGCTTAATCATTTCTGTTATATTCATACTGAAGCATGTGTAGAAGTAGAAGTTAGTTTTCCCTTACTACATCATTATTGTGCTTAGATTAATTCCTGTTTATTTCTTTCTCTTATGCTTTAGAAAATTTGATGATTCATATTTACACTAAAGCTGAAGTTTGGGGGAAGGGAAAACATTTATCAAATTTAAATATTATTTGTCCTTAAAGAACTAATATTTTCTTTAAAAATATATTAACATAACATAAGGAATGAAAAATCTGTTTAAGATTACCTAAATTTTTGAATTTATAAATAATTTAGTAAACTTAACTAAAATTTCAAAAGTTTTGATTGATTTTAAGAATGTAATTATTTAGCTTAAAGAATAATAAGATCAAATTTTTTCTATTTATAGTAAAGAGAATTGTATTTTTGAAATACTAAGGAATCAAGATTATTGCTAGAAAAAGAAAAGATTGAAATAAGTTTTGAAAATTAATAAATTACTAATGTCATATTTATTAAGTAAGAATGTATTAGTTTTTGAAAATAAGTTAAGGATAGTGAAGTTCAAAAATCATTAACAGGCTATCCAAAAATAGTAATCCTCACTTAAAAAAATATAAAAAAAAGGTATTGAAAAATAATCCAGAAAAAAAAGGATAAGAAAAGTAAGTGAGGAGAAGCTTGAGGAAATGCATAATCAAAAATTGGCTTCACTTGAATTATCTTATAGTAAGAAAAATGATTACATTTTTAACTTAATTTCTATGTACAAATATTTTTACTAGAAAAATATTTCATGAAAATTTTTTTCTTACAAATATTCTATGTGACCTTAATATGATGAACTACAATTATTCTTGAAATAAATGAAAAATTGAAAGTCTTATGATTTGGTAGTTAAATGTTCTTTAATTCTTAAAATTAAACTTAATTAGTGAAATTTAGTTAATTATTTGCTAAAGCATTTATAAAACCAAAAATTATAAAGAATCTTAAATATTTTAACTTCATTCCAAAATGTTATCTATTTTATGTAATTAAAAGGGTTATTTGAGGACAAGTAATGTTTAAGTTTGGGGGAATTTGATCTACCTAAAAAATACCCATTTTTTATGCCTTATTGATTATTCAATTCTTAAGGATATTATGCTTTAATGAAAGATATTTTCATGTTTTTGGATGTAGATGATTAAAAAAGAGTCCAAAAAAGAAAAAGAAGAAAAAAGGAGCAAAATGGAGCTTATGGAGCAAAATGTTGGAGTTATTGGCCTGGCGCCTAGGCGCTAGAATTAGGTGCCTAAGCGCTAGTTCGATACAGACGCTGTCAAGATTTTTGATGACTTTGGGCAGTTTTTTTGACGGTGTTAAGCAGTTATTGGTGCTTCTAGAAGACTAGAAGTTACTCCTAATATATAGGACATGTGATACAATGTATTTGGACACAAGGAAACGGTCTGGATAGCGAAGAGGTGCGATCCAAAGTGAAGAGGTGCGAAAGACCTGGTCACGAAGTCCGGCACCTAGGCGCCTAGGCGCGACAGTTACCTTCTAAAAGATGCATTGAATTTGGATGACTTTTGAAAAGGTGCCTTAAGCAACCCCTAGTCAAATTCAGAGCTCTATAAATAGGAGCCCATTCTACAGAAAAAATTGCACCAACCCCCCCTCTTAGTACACATACCCATTTTAGCATCTTCTCTCCCCTCTTTAGTTTTATTTAATCTCTTCCATACTTAGGGTGCCACTTTACTTTCTATCTAGTGAGTTTATTTTGAGTATTTATTGTGTGTTATTGTTGTTAGAGTCTTTCATCATTGCTTTGGAGCTAGTAGAAGTCAGCATATCACTTGAAGGAACACTTCAGATAAGTATTTGTACTTTGGTTCAAAGTTTTATAAATATGTTTTGTTGTGTTATTTCAATGTGTTCTGAGTAGTTAGTTATCTTTCTCGTTTCAACTATGAAAAGATTATAAATTAATTAAATTTTGTAGAGAATTAAATTTAAAATATTTTAAAACATTGTGATGATATTAATACCTGATCTAAGTTTACTTTTTAAATTGGCCATTTAAAATGTTAAAACCTGTTGAAGAATTTTGAGACATATCCGAAGATAAATTCTTAACTAGTAGATATCACATGAATCCTTAGGTAATCACAGGTTATGAGCAAATTATTCAAGGTGAAGTGTAAATAAATAGGAAGATATTATTTATTGGGCGTAAAATTAATTAGTTTTTAGAGTGACGGACTAAATTCTAATAATTTGGTTTATAGAAAGGTAACGGGTCACTCGGTAGGGCCGACTATAGCCACCCTTGGACATCTAGTAGTGTGAGCCTAGATTAACCCATTCTACTAATAAAACATCCTGAGCCGATCTATAGATTAGTCAATGTTCTTTGCACCTGGACCAAAGGGTAAAGAATAGGAATGCTTCTATTTGGCACAATACCATAATATAAATTCCCTACAAAAGATAATTATTCCATAAATCTTGGATTAGTTGAAAAGGAGAAAGTCATTTTTATACTTGCATTGAATTTTAATTACTGCTTACTTTGCTTTATTAATGCTTACTGCTACTTGCTTATAGTAAAAATTTTTAGTAAATCAAATTTGAAAACATATATAAAAAAAGAGTATATAAATTGCATTTAATTTGAAAATTCCAAAATATTTCTTACATTTCTTACTTTTTCTAAATTTACTATCCCTGTGGGATCAATAACCAGGATTCCACTAGAGCCCTGTATTACTTGACCAATACATATACTTGCATTTAAACTTGTGACTTTTACAATAATTATTATGAAATCTAAATATAAATTAATAAAACTAAACCTCGCGCATTATGTTTTTGAAGCCATTTGCCAGGAATTAAATATTTTAAAAATTGGTATCAAATTCTTGTATTTTAAAGCATATATAAAGTCGCATCGCATCAGTGGGTCATTGGGTCAAGGATTGACCATTTTGACCAAAGTAGTCTTTTTGGTCAAAAGTTGACCTATTGGGTCAATGGGTTGGTCATTGCGTCAATCATTGACCATTTTGACTAAAGTTGACTTTTTTGTCATAGATTGACTTATTAGGTCAATATTTGTCATTAGTTCACAAATTGACTACTTTGACAAAAAATGACTTTTTGGTCAAAAGATTACCAATCGGATCAATAGGTTGGTCATTGCGTCAAAAATTGATCATTCTGACCAAAGTTGACTTTTTGGTAAATAGTTGACCTATTGGGTCAATGGGTTGGTCATTGGGTCAGAAAGTGACTATTTTAATCAAATTTGACCTATTGGGTCAATGGGGTGGTCATTAGGTCAAAAATTAACTATTTTTTTACCAAAATTGACTTTTTGGTCAAAAGTTGACTTATTGGGTCAATGGTTTGGTCATTGGGTCATGGATTGATCATTTTGACCAAAGTTGACTTTGTGGTCAAAAGTTGACCTTTTGGGTCAATGGGTTAAGCATTAGGTCAAGGATTGACCATTTTGAACAAAGTTAACTATTTGGTTAGAGATTGACTTATTGGGTTAATAATTGGACATTAGGTCAAAAATTAACTATTTTGACAAAAATTATCTTTTTTGTCAAAGTTGACCTATTGGGTCATTGGGTCAAGGATTGACCATTTTCACCAAAGTTGACTTTTTAGTCAAAAAGTTGTCATATTGGGTTGATGGGTTGGTTATTGAGTCAGGAATTAACCAGTTTAAACAAAGTTGACTTTTTGGCCAAAAGTTGACCAATTTAGTCAATGGGTGGTTGTTAGCTTAAAAATTGACAATTTTGACCAAAATTTAATTTTTTTGTCAAAGTTGACCAATTAGGTCAATGGGTATGTCACTATGTCAAGGATTCACTATTTTGACCAAAATTGACATTTTGGTCCAAAGTTGACCCATTGGGTCAATGGGGTGGTCATTAGGTCAAAAATTAACTATTTTGACCAAAGTTGACTTTTTGATAAAAAGTTAACGTATTGGGTCAATGGGTTGTTCATTGGGTCAAGGATTGACCATTTTGACCAAAGTTGACTTTTTGGTCAGAGATTGACTTATTGGTTCAATAATTGGTCATTAGGTCAAAAATTGACTATTTTGACCAAAATTGACTTTTTAATCAAAAGTTGACCTATTGGGTCAATGGTTGGTCATTGGGTTCAAGATTGACCATTTTGACCAAAGTTGACTTTTTGGTCAAGAGTTGACCTATTAGGTCAATGGAGTTGTCATTGGGTCAAGGATTGACCATTTTGATAAAATTTGACTTTTTTGTCAAAAATTGACTTATTGGTTCAATAATTAGTCATTATGTCAAAATTTGATCTTTTTAAAAAAAAATTGACTTTTTTGTCAAAAGTTGACACATTGGGTCAATGGGTTGCTCATTGGGTCAAAGATTGATCATTTGAAGCAAAGTTAACTTTTTGGTCAGAGATTGACTTATTGGGGCAATAATTGGTCATTAGGTCAAAATTGACTATTTTGACCAAAATTGAATTTTCACTCAAAAGTTGACGCATTGGGTCAATGCGTTGGTCATTAAGTTAAAAATTGACTATATTGACCAAAATTAACTTTTTGGTTAAAAGTTGACCTATTTGGTCACTGGTTGGTCATTAGGTCAGAAATTGGCCATTTTAACCAAAGTTGACTTTTTGGTCAAAAGTTGACCTATTGGTTCAATAGGCTGATCATTGGGTCAGAAATTGACCATTTTGACCAAAGTTGACATTTTGGTCAAAAGTTGACCCTTTGGGTCAATGGGGTGGTCATTAGGTCAAAAATTAACTATTTTGACCAAATTGACTTTTTGGTCAAAAGTTGACTTATTGGTTCAATAGGTTGGTCATTTTTTCAAGGATTGACCATTTTGACTAAAGTTGACTTTTTGATAAAAAGTTATTGAATTGGGTCATTGGGTCAAGGATTGACCATTTTGACCAAAGTTGACTTTTTGGTCAAAGATTGACTTATTGGTTCAATAATTGGTCATTAAGTCAAAAATTGATTATTTTGACCAAAATTGACTTTTTGGTCAAAAGTTGACGTATTGGGTCAATGAGTTGGTCATTGGGTCCAAGATTGACTATTTTGACCAAAGTTGACTTTTTGGTCAAGAGTTGACCTATTTGCTCAATGGGGTGGTCATTGGGTCGAGGATTGACCAGTTTGATCAAAGTTGACTTTTTTGTCAAAAATTGACTTATTAGTTCAATAATTGGTCATTAAGTCAAAATTTGTTTTTTTTTACCAAAATTGACTTTTTTGGTCAAAAGTTGACACATTGGGTCAAAGATTGATCATTTTAAGAAAAGTTAACTTTTTGATTAGAGATTGACTCATTGGGGGCAAAAATTGGTCATTAGGTCAAAATTAACTTTTTTAACCAAAATTGAATTTTCGGTCACAAGTTGACCCATTGGGTCAATGGATTGGTCATTAGGTCAAAAATTGACGTTATTGACCAAAATTAACTTTTTCGTCAAAAGTTGACCTATTGGGTCATTAGGTCAGAAATTGACCATTTTAACCAAAGTTGACTTTTTGGTCAAAACTTGATCTATTGGGTCAATGTGTGATCTTTAGGTTAAAAATTGATTATTTTGACCAAAATTGACATTTTAGCCAAAAGTTGATCTATTGGGTCAATGTGTATGTCATTGGTTCAAGGATTAGCCATTTTGACAAAAGTTGACTTTGGGACAAAAGTTAACCTATTTGGTCAATTGGTTAGTCATTGGGTCAAGGATTGACCATTTTGACCAAAGTTGACTTTTTTGTCAGAGATTGACTTTTTGGGTTAATAATTGGTCATTAGGTCAAAAATTGACTATTTTGACCAAAATTGAATTTTTGGTCAAAAGTTGACCCATTGGGTCAACGGTGTGGTCATTGGGTCAGAAATTGACCATTTTGACCAAAGTTGACTTTTTGGTAAGGGATTGACTTTTTTGATCAATAAATAGTCATTAAGTCAAAATTTGTCTATTTTAACCAAAATTGAGTTTTTGGTCAAAAGTTGACCTATTGGGTCAATGGGTTGGCCATTGGGTCAAGGATTGATCATTTTGACCAATATTGACTTTTTGGTCAGAAGTTGACCATTGGGTCAATGGGTTGGTCATTGCGTCAGAAATTGACCATTTTAACTAAAGTTGACTTTTTGGTCAAAAGTTGACATATTGGGTCAATTGGTGGTCATTAGGTTAAAATTTACTTTTTTGACCAAAATTGATTTTTTTGGTCAAAAGCTGACCTATTGGGTCAATGGGTATGTCATTGGTTCAAAGGTTGACCTTTTGGATCAGTGAGTTGGTCATTGGGTCAGAAATTGACTATTTTGACCAAAGTTGACTTTTGGTCAAAAGTTGACCTTTTGGGTCAGTGGGGTGGTCATTAGCTCAAAAAATGACTTTTTTTTTAGGAAATTTGACTTTTTGGTCAAAAGTTGACATATTGGGTCATTAGGTCAAGGATTGACCATTTTGACCAAAGTCGATTTTTTTGTCAAAAGTTTTCCGATTTGGGCAATCGGTTGGTCATTGGGTTAAGGATTGAACATTTTGACTAAAGTTGACTTTTTGGTCAGGGATTGACTTATTGGGTCAATAATTGGTCATTAGGTCAAAAATTGATTATTTTGACTAAAATTGAATTTTTGGTCAAAAGTTGACCCATTAAGTCAATGAGGGTGGTTATTGTGTCAGAAATTGACCATTTTGACCAAACTTGACTTTTTGGTCAAAAGTTGACTTATTGGGTCAATGGATTGGTCATTGGGTCAGAAACTAACCATTTTAACCGAACTTAACTTTTTGGTCAAAAGTTGGCCAATTGGGTCCATGGGTGGTCATTAAGTCAGAAATTGACCCTTTTGACCAAAGTTGACTTTTTTGGTCAAAAGTTCATCTTTTGGGTCAATGGGCTGGTCATTGGATCAAGGTTTGACCATTTTGACGAAAGTTGACCTTTTGGCCAAAAGTAGACCTATTAGAGCATTGGATCAAGGATTGACCATTTTGAGCAAAGTTGACTTTTTAGTCAAAAGTTGACCTATTGGTTCAATTGGTTGGTCATTGGGTCAAGGTTGACCATTTTGATCAAAGTTGACTTTTTGGTCTGAGATTGACTTATTGGGTCAATAATTGGTCATCAGGTCAAAACTTGATTATTTTGACCAAAATTGAATTTTTGGTCAAAAGTTAACCCATTTGGGTCAATGGGGTGGTTATTGTGTCAGAAATTAACCATTTTGACCAAAGTTGACTTTTTGGTCAAAAGTTGACCTATTGGGTCAACGGGTTGGTCATTGGGTCAGAAACTGACCATTTTGACCAAACTTGACTTTTTGGTCAAAATTTGACCTATTGGGTCAATGGGCTGGTCATTGGGTTAAGGTTTGACCATTTTTACGAAAGTTCACTATTTGGTTAAAAGTAGACCTATTGGGTCAACGGGGTGGTCATCAGGTCAAGGATTGACCATTTGAGCAAAGTTGACTTTTTGGTCAGAGATTGACTTACTGGGTCAATAATTGGTCATTAGGTCAAAAATTGATTAATTTGACCAAATTGAAATTTTGGTCAAAAATTGGGTCAACGGGGTGGTCGTTGGGTCAGAAATTGACCATTTTGACCAAACTTGACTTTTTGGTCAAAAGTTGACCTATTGGGTTGATGGGAGGGTCATTAGGTCAAAAAATTAACTATTTTGACCAAAAATGACTTTTTGGATGTAAGTTAACCTATTGGGTCAATGGGTTGGTTATTGGGTTAAGAATTGACCATTTTGACCAAAGTTTATTTTTTGGACAATAGTTGACCAAATGGGTCAATGGGTTGGACATTGCGTCAAGGATTGACCATTTTGACCAAAGTTAATTTTTTGGTCAGAGATTGACTTATTGCGTCAATAATTGGTTATTAGGTGAAAAATTGACATTTTTTACCAAAATTGACTTTTTAGTCAAAAGTTGACCTATTGAGTCAATGGGTTGGTCATTGAGTCGAGGATTGTCCATTTTGACCAAAGTTGACTTTTTGGTCAAAAGTTAACATATTGGGTCAATGGGTTGGTCATTGGGTCAAGGATCGACCATTTTGACAAAAGTTGACTTTTTGGTAAGCGATTGAGTTATTGGGTTAATAATTGGTCATTGGTAAAAAATTGACTATTTTGACCAAAGTTGATTTTTTAGTCAAAAGTTGACCTATTGGCTCAATGGGTCGGTCATTGTTCCACGGATTGACAATTTTGACCAAAGTTGACTTTTTGTTCAAAAGATGACTTATTGGCTCAATGGGTTTGTCATTGGGTCCAGGATTGACCATGTATATCAAAGTTGACTTTTTGGTCAGAGATTGACTTATTGAGTCAATAATTGGTCATTAGGTCAAAAATTGACTATTTTGACCAAAAATTGACTGTTTGGTCAAAAGTTGACCTATTGGGTCAATGGTTGGTCATTACGTAAAGGATTAACCATTTTGACCAAAGTTGAGTTTTTGTCAAAAGCTAACTTATTGGGTCAACGGGTTGGTCATTCGGTTAAGGATTGAGCATTTTGATCAAAGTTAACTTTTTAGTCAAAGATTGACTATTGGGTCAGAAATTGGTCATTAGGTCAAAAATTGACTATTTTGACAAAAAATTGAGTATTTGGCCAAAAGTTGACCTATTGACTCAATGGGTTGGTCATTGGGTCAAGGATTAATCATTTTGACCAAAGTTGACTTTTTGGTCAGAAGTTGCCTATTGAGTCAATGGGTTGGTCGTTGGGTTATAAATTGACAATTTTAACCAAAGTTGACATATTGGGTCAATGGGTTGGTCATTAGGTCAAAAATTGGCTATTTTGTCCAAAATTGAGTTTTTGGTCAAAGATTGACTTACCGGGTCAATAGGTTGGTCATTGGGTCAAGGATTGACCATTTTGTCCAAAGTTGACTTTTTTGTCAAAAGTTGACCAATTGGGTCAACGGGGTGGTCATTGGGTCAGAAATTAACCAATTTGACCAAGGTTGACTTTTTGGTCAAAAGTTGACCTATTGGGTCAATGGGATGGTCATCAGGTAAAAAATTGACTATTTTGACCAAAATTGACTTTTTGTATGTAAGTTGACCTATTGGGTCAAGGGTTGGTGATTGGGTCAAGGATTGACACTTTTGACCAAAGTTTATTTTTTGGAAAAATTTTGACTAAATGGGTCAATGGGTTGTACATTGGGTCAATGATTGACCATTTTGACAAAATTGACTTTTTGGTCAGAGATTGACTTATTCGGTCAATAATGGGTTATTAGTTCAAAAATTGACTATTTTTACCAATGTTGACTTTTTTGGTCAAAAGTTCACCTATTGAGTCAATGGGTTTGTCATTGAGTCGAGGATTGACCATTTTGACCAAACTTCACTTTTTGGTCAAAAGTTGACCTATTGGGTCAATGGGTTGGTCATTGGGTCAAGGATTGACCATTTTGACCAAAGTCGACTTTTTGGTAAGAGATTGACTTATTGGGTTAATAATTGGTCATTAGGTCAAAAATTGACTATTTTGACCAAAATTGACTTTTTAGTTAAAAGTTGTCTTATTGGGTTAATGGGTCGGTCATTGGTCCACAAATTAAGCAATTTGAAAAAGTTGACTTTTTGGTCAAAAGTTGACTTATTGGCTCAATAGGTTGGTCATTGGGTCATGATTGACCATTTTGATCAAAGTTGACTTTTTGGTCAAAGATTGAGTTATTGAGTCAATAATTGCCCATTAGGTCAAAAATTGATTATTTTGACAAAAAATTGACTGTTTAGTCATAAGTTGACTTATTGGGTCAATGGGTTAGTCATTGGGTCAATGGGTTGGTCATTGGGTCAATGGGTTGGTCATTGAGTCAAGGACTGACCATTTTGACCAAAGTTGACTTTTTGGTCAAAAGTTAACTATTGGGTCAATGGGTTGGTCATTGGGTCAAGGATTGACCATTTTGATCAAAGTTGACTTTTTAGTCAGAGATTGACTATTAGGTCAATAAATGGTCATTAGGTCAGAAAATGACTATTTTGACAAAAATTGAATATTTTGTCAAAAGTTGATCTATTGGGTCAATGGGTTGGTCATTGTGTTAAGGATTGATCATTTTGACCAAAGTTGACTTTTTGGTGAAAAGTTGGCTTATTGGGTCAATGTGTTGGTCGTTGGGTCAGAAATTGACCATTTTAACCAAAGTTGACATATTGGGTCAATAAGGTGGTCAATAGATCAAAAATTGACTATTTTGTCCAAAAATTGACTTTTGGTCAAAAGTTGACCTATTGGATCCATAGGTTGGTCACTGGGTCAAGGATTGACCATTTTGTCCAAAGTTGACTTTTTGGTCAAAAGTGGACCTATTGGGTCAATGGGTTGGTCATTGGGACAGAAATCGACCATTTTTAACTTGACTTTTTGGTCAAAAGTTGACCTATTAGGTCTATAGGTGGTCATTAGGTCAAAATTGGATTATATTGATCAACATTGTCTTATTCGTCAAAAGTTGACCTAATGGGTCAATAAGTTGGTCATTGGTTTTAGGATTGACCATTTTGACCAAAGTTGACTTTTTGGTCAAAAGTTGACCTATTGGGTCAATGGGTTGGTCGTTGGGTCAAAAATTGATTATTTTGACCAAAGTTGACTTTTTGGTCAAAAGTTGACCTTTTGCGTAAATGAGCTGGTCATAGGGTCAATGATTGTTTATTTTCACTAAAGTTGACGTTTTGGTCAGAAAGTTGACCTATTGGGTCAATGGGTTGGTCCTTGGGCCAAGGATTGATTATTTTGACCAAAGTTATCTTTTTGGTAAGAGATTGAATTATTGGATCAAAAATTGGTGATTAGGTCAAAATTTAACTATTTTAACCAAAATTGAGTTTTTGGTCAAATATGGACCTATAGGGTCAACGAGTTGGTCATTGGGTCAAGGATTGATCTATTTGACAAAAGTTGACTTTTTTGTTAAAAGTTGGGTCAGATGGTTGGTCATTAAGTCTGAAATTGACCATTTTGACCAAAGTTGATTTTTTGGTAAGAGATTGACTTTTTCGGTCAATAAATAGTCATTATGTCAGAATTTGACTATTTTGACCAAAATTGAGTTTTTAGTTAAAAGTTCACCTATTGGGTTAATGGGTTGGTCATTGGGTCAAGGATTGATCATTTTGACCAAAGAAGACTTTTTGGTGAAAAGTTGACCATTGGGTCAATGGGTTGGTCCTTGAGTTAGAAATTGACTATTTTAACCAAAGTTGACTTTTTGATCAAAAGTTGACATATTGGGTCAACGGGTGGTCATTAGGTTAAAAATTACTATGTTTACCAAAATTGACTTTTTGGTCAAAAGTTGACCTATTGGGTCAATGGGTATGTCATTAGTTCAAGGATTGACCATTTTGACTAAAGTTGACTTTTTGGTCAAAAGTTGACCTATTGGGTCAGTTGGTTGGTCATTGGGTCAAGGATTGACCATTTTGACCAAAGTTGACTTTTGGACAAAAGTTGACCTATTGGGTCAATGGGTTGGTCATTTGGTCAAGCATTGACCATTTGGCCAAAGTTGACTTTTTGGTCAAAGGTTGAGCTATTGATTCAATGGGTTGGTCATTGGATCAGAAATTGACTATTTTGACCAAAGTTGACATTTGGTCAAAAGTTGACCTTTTGGGTAATGGGGCGGTCATTAGGTCAAAAATTGACTATTTTGACCAAAAATGACTTTTTGGTCAAAAGTTGACATATTAGATCATTGGGTCAATGATTGACCATTTTGATCAAAGTTGACTTTTTTGTCAAAAAATTACTTTGGTCAATCGGTTGGTCATTGGGTTAAGGATTGACCATTTTGACTAAAGTTGACTTTTTGGTTAGGGATTAATTTATTGGGTTAATAATTGGTCATTAGGTCAAAAATTGATTATTTTGACCAAAATTGATATTTTTCGTCAATAGTTGACCCATTAAGTCAATTGGGTCGTTATTGTGTAAGAAATTGACCATTTTGGGTCAATGGCTTGGTCATTCGATCAGAAACTGACAATTTTGACCAAACTTGACTTTTTAAACTTGACTTTTTAGTCAAAAGTTAACCTATTGGGTTCATGGGTGGTCATTAGGTCAGAAATTGACCATTTTGACCAAAGTTGAATTTTTGGTCAAAAGTTCACCTTTTGGGTCAATGGGCTGGTCGTTGGGTCAAGGTTTGACCATTTTGACGAAATTTGACTTTTCGATCAAAAGTAAACCTATTGGGTCATTGCGTCAAGGATTGACCATTTTTAGCAAAGTTGACTTTTTGGTCGAAAGTTGACATATTTGGTCAATTAGTTAATCATTGGGTCAATGTTGACCATTTTGATCAAAGCTGACATTGCGGTCACAGAGTGACTTATTGGGTCAATAATTGGTCATTAGGTCAAAACTTGATTATTTTGACCAAAATTGAATTTTTGGTCAAAAGTTGACTCGCTTGGGTCAATGGGTTGGTTATTGTGTCAGAAATTGACCATTTTGACTAAAGTTGAATTTTTGGTAAAAAGTTGACCTTTTGGGTCAATAGGTCAGTCATTGTGTTAGAAACTGACCATTTTAACCAAACTTGACTTTTTGGTCAAAAATTGACCTATTGGGTCAATGGGCTGATCATTGGGTTAAGGTTTGACCATTTTTACGAAAGTTCACTTTTTGGCCAAAAGTAGACCTATTAGATCAATGGGTAGGTCATTGGGTCAAGGATTGACCATTTTGACCAAAGTTAACTTTTTGGTCAGAGATTGACTTACTAGGTCAATAATTGGTCATTAGGTCAAAAATTGATTATTTTGACCAAAATTGAATTTTTGGTCAAAAACTTATTGGGTCAATGGGTTGGTCATTGGGTCAGAAATTAACCATTTTGACCAAAGTTGACTTTTTGGTCAAAAGTTAACCTATTGTGTCAATTGGGTGGTCATTAGGTCAAAAATTATCTATTTTGACCAAAATTCACTTTTTTGGTCAAAAGTTGACCTCTTGGGTCAATGGGTTGGTCATTGGGTCTTTGATTGACCATTTTGACCAAATTTTACTTTTTGGTCAAAGTTGTCATATTGGGTCAATGGGTTGGTCATTCGGTCAGAAATTGACCATTTTAACCAAAGTTGACCTTTTGGTCAAAAGTTGACCTATTGGGTCAATGTTGGGTCACTAGGTTAAAAATTACTATTTTGACCAAACTTGACCTTTTGATCAAAATTTGACCTATTGGATCAACTGGTATGTCATTGGTTCTAGGATGGACCACTTTGACTAACGATGACTTTCTGGTCAAAAGTTAACATATTGGGTCAATTGTTGGTTTTTGGGTCAAGGATTGACCATTTTGTCTAAAGTTGCTTTTTTGGTCAAGAATTGATTTATTGGATCAAGGATTGACCATTTCGACCAAAGTTATCATTTTTGTCAGAGATTGACTTATTGGGTCAATAATTAGTCATTCGGTCAAAAATTGATTATTTTGACCAAAATTGAATTTTTGGTCAAAAGTTGACCCATTGGGTGAATAGGGTGTTCATTGTGTTAGAAATTAACCGTTTTGACCAAAGTTGACTTTTTGGCCAAAATTGACCTATTCGGTCAATGGGTTGGTCATTGGGTCAGAAATTGACCATTTTGACCAAAGTTGACTTTTTGGTCAAAAATTGACCTATTGGGTCTATGGGTGGTCATTAGGTTATAAATTACAATTTTTACCAAAATTGACTTTTTGATCAAAAGTTGACCTATTGGGTCAATGGGTATGTCATTGGTTCAAAGATTGACCATTGTGACTAAAGTTGACTTTTTGGTCAAAAGTTGACCTATTGGATCAATTAGTTGGTCATTGGGTAAAGGATTGACCATTTTAACCAAAGTTGGCTTTTTGGTCAAAAGTTACCCTATAGTTTAATGGGTTGGTCATTGGGTCAAGGATTGACCATTTTGACCAAAGCTAACTTTTTGGTCAAAGGTTGACCTATTGGATCAATAGGTTGGTCATTGGGTCAGAAATTGACTATTTTGACCAAAGTTGACTTTTGGTCAAAAGTTGACCTTTTGTTCAATGGGGTGGTCATTAGGTCAAAAATTGACTTTTTTTATCAAAATTGACTTTTTGGTCAAAAGATGACCTATTGGGTCATTAGGTCAAGGATTGACCATTTTGACCAAAGTTGACTTTTTGATGAAAAGATCACCTATTTGGTCAATTGGTTGGTCTTTGGGTTAAGGTTTAACCATTTTGACTAAAGTTGACGTTTTTGTCAGAGATTGACTTATTGGATCAATAATTGGTCATTAGGTCAAAATTTAGTTATTTTGACCAAAATTTATTTTTTAGTCAAAAGTTGACCCACTAGGTCAATGAGTTGGTCATTGAGTTAGAAATTGACTATTTTGACCAAAATTAATTTTTTTTGTTAAAAGCTGACCTATTGGGTCAAAGGATGGTCATTAGGTCAAAAATTGTTGATTTTGACCAAAATTGACTTTTTGGTCAAAAGCTGGCTTATTGGGTCAATGGGCTGGTCATTGGGTCAAGGTTTGACCATTTTAATCAAAGTTGACTTTTTGGTCAAAAGTTGACCTATTGGGTCAATGGGTTGGTCAATTGGTCAATGATTGACCATTTTGACCAAAGTTGACTTTTTAGTCAGAGATTGAATTATTGGGTCAATATTTTGTCATTAGGTCAAAAATTGAATATTTTGACCAAAATTAAATTTTTAGTCAAAAGTTGACCCATTGGGTAGACGGGGTGGTCATTGGGTCAGAAATTGACCAAAGTTGACTTTTTGGTCAAAAGTTGACCTATTAGGTCAATGGGATGGTCATTAGGTTAAAAATAGACTATTGTGACCAACATAGACTATTTTGGCCAAAATCGACTTTTAGATCAAAAGTTGACATATTGGGTTAATTTGTTGGTAATTGGGTTAAGGATTAACCATTTTGACCAAAGTTAACTCTTTAGTCAAAAGTTGGCCACTATTGCGTCAATGAGTTGGTTATTGGGTCAAGGATATACCATTTTCACCAAAGTTGACTTTTTGGTTAAAAGTTCATCTTTTTGGTCAATGGGGTGGTCATTAGGTTAAAAATTGACTATTTCGACCAATATTGACTTTTTGCTCAAAAGTTGACCTATTTAGTCAATGGATTGGTCATTAGGTCAAGGATTAACCATTTTGACCAAAGTTATCTTATTGGTCAAACGATGACCTATTGGGTCGATGGGTTGGTCATTTGGTGAAGGATTTATCATTTTGACCAAAGTTTACTTTTTGGTCAAAAGTTGACCTATTGGGTCAATGGGTTGGACATTGGGTCAGAAATTAACCATTTTAACCAAAGTTGAACTATTGGGTCAATGGGGTGGTCATTAGGTCTAAATTTGTCTATTTTGTCCAAAATTGATTTTTTGGTCAAAAGTTGACCTATTGGGTCAATGGGTTGGTCATTGGGTCAAGAATTGATCATTTTGACTAAAGTTAACTTTTTAGTCAAAAGTTGACTTATTGGGTCAATTGGTTGGTCATTGGGTCAAGGATTGACCACTTTGATCAAAGTTAACTTTCTCGTAAGAGATTAACTTATTGAGTCAATAATTGGTCATTAGTTAAAAAATTGACTATTTTGACCAAAATTGACTTTTTGGTCAAAAGTTAACCTATTGGGTCAATAGGTAGGTAATATGGCTAAGGACTGACCATTTTAACCAAAGTTGTCTTTTTGATCAAAAGTTGACTTATTGGCTCAATGGGTTGGTCATTGGGTCAGAAACTGACCATTTTGACCAAAGTTGACTTTTTGGTCAAAAGTTGACCTATTAGATCAGCAGGTAGCCATTTGGTCAAAAATTGACTATTTTGAACAAAATTGAGTTTTTGGTCAAAAGTTGACCATTTGGGTCAATTGGCTGGTCATTGGGTCAAGGTTCGACCATTTCTTGTCGATTAGTTAGTCATTGGGTCAAGGTTTTGGTCAATTGGTTGGTCATTTGACTTTTTGGTCATTTAACTTTTTGATTGACCATTTTTGGTCAATTAGTTTGTCATTGGGTCAAATATTAACTATTTTGACCAAAATTGACTTTTTGGTCAAAAGTTGACCTATTGGGTCAATTGTTTGGTCATTGGGTCAGAGTTGGCTTTTTTTGTCAAAAGTAGACCTTTTTGGTTAATGAGGTGGTCATTAGGTCAAAAATTGACTATTTTGACCAAAATTGACTTTTTTATCAAAAATTGACCTATTGGGTCACTGGGTCAAGGATTGACCATTTTGAGCAAAGTTGATTTCTTCATCAAAAGTCGACCTATTTGTCAATTGGTTTGTCATTGGGATTGACCATTTTGACCAAAGTTGACTTTTTGGTCAGAGATTGTCTTATTGGGTCAATAATTGGTCATTAGGTTAAAAATTGATTATTTTGACGAAAATTGAATTTTTGGTCAAAAGTTGACCCATTTATGTCAATGGGTAAGAAGTTGATCATTTTGACCAAAGTTGACTTTTTGGTCAAAAGTTAACCTATTGATTCAATGGGTTGTTCATTGGGTCAGAAACTGACCATTTTGACCAAAATTGACTTTTTGGTCAAAAGTTGACCTACTGTGTCAATGGGTGGTCATTAGGTCAGAATTGAGCATTTTCACCAAAGTTGACTTTTTTGTCAAAAGTTAACCTATTTGATCAATGGGCTGGTCATTGGGTCAAGGTTTGACCATTTTGATGAAAGTTGACATTTTGGTCAAAAGTAGACCTATTTGGTCAATGGGTTGTTCATTGGGTCAAGGATTGACGATTTTGACCACAGTTGACTTTTTTGTCAGAGATTGACTTACTGGGTCAATAAATGGTCATTAGGTAAAAAATTGACTATTTTGAACGAAATTGAATTTTTGGTCAAAAGTTGACCCATTGGGTCGACGGGGTGGTCATTAGGTCAGAAATTGACCATTTTGATCAAAGTTGACTTTTTGGTCAAAAGTTAACCTATTGGGTTAATGGTATGGTTAATAGGTCAAAAATTGACTTTTTTGTCAAAAGTTGACCGATTGGGTCAATGGCTTTGTCTTTGGGTCAAGGATTGACCATTTTGACCAAAGTTTATTTTTTGGTCAAAAGTTGACCAAATGGTTCAATGGGTTGAACATTGGGTCAAGGATTGACCGTTTTGACCAAAGTTGACTTTTTGGTAGAAGATTGACGTATTGGGTTAATAATTGGTCATTAGATCAAAAATTGACTATTTTTACCAAAATAGACTATTTGGTCAAAACTTGACTTATTGGGACAATGGGTTGGTCATTGCGTCTAGGATTGACCATTTTGACGAAAGTTGACTTCTTGGTCAAAAGTTGACCTATTGGGTCAATGGGTAGGTCATTGGTCAAGGATTGACCTTTTTAACCTAAGTACACTTTTTTGTAAGAGATTGACTTATTGGTTCAATAATTGGTCATTAGGTCAAAAACTGACTATTTGGACCAAAATTGACTTTTTAGTCAAAAGTTGACCTATTGGGTCAATGGGTTGGTCATTGGTCCACGGATTCACCGTTTTGACCAAAGTTGACTTTTTAGTGAAAAGTTGGCCTATTGGGTCAATGGGTTAGTCATTAGGTTAAGGATTGACCATTTTGATCAAAGTTGACTTTTTTGTCAGAGATTGACTATTTGGTCAATAAGTGATCATTATGTCAAAAATTGACTATTTTGACAAAAAATTGACTATTTGGTCAATTGGTTCGTCATTGGGTCAAGGATTCATCATTTTGACCGAAGTTAACTTTTTGGTCAAAAGTTGGCTTATTGGGTCAATGGGTTGGTCGTTGGGTCAGAAATTAACTATTTTAACCAAAGTTGACCTATTGGGTCAAAGGGGTGTTCATTAGATCAAAAATTAACTATTTCATCCAAAATTGACTTTTTGGTCAAAAGTTGACCCATTAAGTCAATGGGTTGGTATTTGGTCCAAGATTGATCATGTTGTCCAAAGTTGACTTTTTGGTCAAAAGTTGACCTATTTGGTCAATGGGTTGGTCATTGGGTTAGAAAGCGACCATTTTAACAAAATTTGACTTTTTGGTCAAATGTTGACCTATTGGGTCAATGGGGTGGTCATTATGTTAAAAATTGACTATTTTGACCAAAATTATCTTTTTGGTCAAAATTTGACCTATCAGGTTAATGAGTTGGTCATTGAGTTATGGACTGACCATTTGAGCAAAGTTGTCTTTTTGGTCAAAAGTTCACCTATTAGGTCAATGGGTTGGTCATTGGGTCAGAAATTAACCATTAAGACCAAAGTTGACTTTTCGGTCAAAAGTTGACCTATTGGATCAATCTGGTGGTCATCAGGTTAAAAATTATCTATTTTGACCAAAATTGATTTTTTTGGTCAAAAGTTGACCTATTGGGTTAATGGGTTAGTCTTTGGGTTAGGGATTGACCATTTTGACCAAAGTTTACTTTTTGATCAAAAGTTGACATATTGGGTCAAAGGGGTGGTAATTTGGTCAGAAATTAACCATTTTAACCAAAGTTGACTTTTTGGTCAAAAGTTGACCTATTGGGTCAATGGTGGGTCATTAGGTTAAAAATTACTATTTTGACCGAAATTGACTTTTTGGTCAAAAGTTGACTTATTGGGTCAATGGGTATGTCATTGGTTTAATGATTGACCACTTTGACTAAAGTTGACTTTTTGGTTAAAAGTTGACATATTGGGTCAATGGGTTGGTCATTTTGTCAATGATTAACCATTTTGACTAAAGTTGAATTCTTGGTCAGTGATTGACCTATTGGGTCAATAATTAGTCTTTAGGTCAAAAATTGACTATTTTGACCAAAATTGACTTTTTGGTTAAAAGTTGACCTATTGCGACATTGGGTTGGTCGTTGGGTTAATAATTGACCATTTTGACCAAAGATGACTTTTTGTTCAAAACTTGACCTTTGGGTCAACGGGTTGGTCATTGGGTCAGAAATTAACCATTTTAACCAAATTTGACTTTATGGTCAAAAGTTGACCTACTGGGTCAATTGGGTGGTCATTAGGTCAAAAATTCACTATTTTGACCAAAAGTGACTTTTTGGTCAAAAGTTGCCATATTGGGTCAATAGATTGGTCATTGGGTTAAGGATTGACCATTTTGACTAAGTTGACTTTTTAGTCAAAATTTGACCTATCGGTTTAAGGATTGATCATTTTGACCAAAGTTAACTTTTTGGTCAGAGATTGACTTTTTGGGTCAATAATTTGTCATTCGGTCCAAAATTGATTATTTTGACCAAAATTAAATTTTTTGTCAAAAGTTGACCCATTAGGTCAATAGGGTGGTCATTATGTCAGAAATTGACCATTTTGACCAAAGTTGACTTTTTGGTCAAAAGTTAACCTATTGAGTCAATGGGTTGGTCATTTTTTTAGTCAAAAGTTGACATATTTGGTCAATGGGTGGTCATTAGGTTAAAAATTACTATTTTGACCAAAATTGACATTTTGGTCAATGGTTAACATATTGGGTCAATGGGTATGTCATTGGTTCAAGGATTGACCATTTTGACTAAATTTGACTTTTTGGTCAAAAGCTAACCTATTGGGTCAATTGGTTGGTCATTGGGTCAATTATTGACCATTTTGACCAAAGTTGGCTTTTTGGTCAAAAGTTGTCTTATTGGTTCAATTGGTTAGTCATTGGGTCATGGATTGGCCAATTTGTCCAAAGTTGACTTTTTGGTCAAAGGTCGACCTATTGGATCAATGAGTTGGTTATTAGGTCAGAAATTGACTATTTTGACCAAAGTCTACTTTTGGTAAAAAGTTGACCTTTTGGGTCAATGGGGTGGTCTTTAGATTGAAAAATAACTTTTTTGATCAAAATTGACTTTTTGGTCAAAAGATGACCTAGGGTCATTGGGTCAAGGATTGACCATTTTGGCCAAAGTTGACTTTTTAGTAAAAAATTCACCTATTTGGTCAATCGGTTTGTCTTTGGGTTAAGGATTGACCATTTTGACTAAAGTTGACTTTTGGTCAGAGATTAACTTATTGGGTGAATAATTGGTCATTAGGTTAAAAATTGACAATTTTGACCAAAATTAACTTTTTCGTCAAAAGCTAACCTATTGAGTTAATGGGCTGATCATTGGGTCAAGGTTTGATGACTAAAGTTGACTTTTTGGTCAGAGATTAACTTTTTGGGTCAATAATTGGTCATTAAGTCAAAAATTGAATATTTTGACCAAAATTGAATTTTTGGTCAAAAGTTGACCCATTGGGTCAACGGGTGGTCATTGGGTCAGAAATTAACCTTTTTGACCAAAGTTGATTTTTTGGTCAAAAGATTATTTATTTGGTCAATAGGATGGTTAGTAGGTCAAAAATTGACTATTTTGACCAAAATTGATTTTTTGGTCATTGGTTCAATGGATTGACCATTTCGACTAAAGTTGACTCTTTGGTCAAAAGTTGACCTATTAGGTCAATGAGTTGGTTATTGGGTCAAGGATTGACCATTTTGACCAAAGGTGACTTTTGGTCATTGGGACAGAAATTAACCATTTTGACCGAAGTTGAGTTTTTGGTCAAAAGTTCATTTATTTAGTTAATGGGTTGGTCATTAGGTCAAAAATTGACTATTTTGACCAAAATTGACTTTTTGGTCAAACATTGACCTCTTTAATCAATGGGATGGTCATTGGGCCAAGGAATGACCATTTTGACCAAAGTTGTCTTTTTGGTCAAAGATTGACCTATTGGGTCAATGGGTTGATTATTGGTTCAGAAACCGGCCATTTTAACCAAAGTTGACTTTTTGGTCGATAGTTGACCTATTGGGTCGATGGGGTGGTTGTTAGGTTAAAAATTGACTATTTTGACCAAAATTTACATTTTTATCAAAAGTTGACCAATTGGGTCAATGGGTATGTCATTGTGTCAAGGATTGACCATTTTGACCAAAATTCACATTTTGGTCAAAACTTGACTCATTGGGTCAATGGGCTGTCATTTGGTCAAAATTTCACTATTTGGAACAAAATTGAGTTTTTGGTCAAAAGTTGACCTATTGGGTCAATGGGTTGGTCATTTAGTCAAGGATTGACCATTTTGACCAAAGTTGACTTTTTGGTCAGAGATTGATTTATTGGATCAATAATTGGTCAAAAGGTAAAAAATTGACTATTTTGACTAAAATTGACCTTTTAGTCAAAAGTTGACACACTGGGTCAATAGGGTGGTCATTGGGTCAGAAATTGACAATTTTGACTAAAGTTGACTTTTTGGTCAAAAGTTGACATATTGGTTCAATGGGGTGGTCATTATGTCAAAATTTGACTATTTTGACCAAAATTAACTTTTTAGTCAAAAGTTGACTTATTGGGTCATTGGGTCAAGGATTGACCATTTTGACCAAAGTTTACTTTCTGTTCAGAGATTGACTTATTGGGTCAATAATTGTTCATTTGGTCCAATATTGACTATTTTAACGAAAATTAAGTTTTTGGTCAAAAGTCGACCTATCAGATCAATAGGTTTGTCATTGGGTCAAAAATTAATCATTTTGACCAAAGTTGACTCTTTGATAAAAATTTGACCTATAGGATCGATGGGTTGGTCATGGGGTCAGAAATTGACCATTTAACCAAAATTGACATATTTGGTCAATGGGTATGTCATTGTGTCAAGGATTGACCATTTTGACCAAAATTCACATTTTGGTCAAAAGTTGACCTATTGGTTCAATGGGGTGGTCATTAGGTCAAAAATTGACTATTTTGATCAAAATTGACTTTTAGTTCAAATATTGACCTTTTGGTCAATGGGTTGGTCATTTGGTTAAGGATTAAACATTTTGACCAAAGTTGACTTTTTGTTCAAAAGTTGACCAATTGGGTCAATTGGATGGTCATTAGGTCAAGGATTAACCATTTTGATCAAAGTTGACATTTTGGTCGGAGATTGACTATTAGGTCAATATTTGGTCATTAGGTCAAAAATTGACTGTTTTAACAAAAATGTGACTATTTGGTCAAAAGTTGACATATTATGACCTATTGGATCAATGGGTTGGTCATCGGGTCAGAAATTGACCATTTTAACCAAAATTGACATATTGGGTCAATGGGTATGTCATTGTGTCAAGGATTGACCATTTTGACCAAAATTCACATTTTTGTCAAAAGTTGACCCATTAGTTAAATGGGGTGGTCATTAGGTAAAAAATTGACTATTTTGATCAAAATTGACTTTTTGGTCAAAAGTTGACCTATTGGGTCAATGAGTTAGTCATTTGGTCAATGATTGACCATTTTGACCAAAGTTGACCTTTTGTTTAAAAGTTGACCTATTGGGTCAATGGGTTGGTCATTAGGTTAAGGATTGACCACTTTGACCAAAGATGACTTTTTGGTCAAATATTGACTTATTAGGTCAATAATTGGTCATTCGGTCAAAAATTGACTATTTGACCAAAATTAACTTTTTGGTAAAAGTTGATCTATTGGGTCAATGGGATGGCCATTGGATCAAAAATTGACCTTTTTGACCAACTTTAACTTTTTGGTCAAAAGTTGACCAATTGGGTCAATGAGGTGGTCTTTGGGTCAAGTATTAATCATTTTGACCAAAGTTGACCTTTTGGTCAGGGATTGACTTATTAGGTCAATAATTGGTTATTAGGTCAAAAATTGATTATTTTGTACAAAATTGAATTTTTTGTCAAAATTTGACCCACTCAGTCAATGGGGTGGTCATTGGGACAGAAATTGGTCATTTCGACCAAAGTTTACTTTTTGGCCAAAAGTTTACATATTGGTTCAATGGGGTGTTCATTCGGTCAAAAATTGACTATTTTGACCAAAATTGACTTTTTGGTCAAAAGTTGACCTATTGGGTCTATGGGTTGGTCATTAGATCATGGATTGACCATTTTGACCAAAGTTGACTTTATGGTCAGAGATTGACTTATTGAGTCAATAATTGTTTAGTAGGTCAAAAATTGACTATTTTGACTAAAATTAACTTTTTGGTCAAAAGTTGAAATATCGAATCAATAGGTTGGTCATTGGGTCAAAAATTTGATAATTTTGACTAAAGTTGACTTTTTAGAAAAAGTTGACTTATTGGGTCAATGGGTTGGTCATTGGGTCAGAAATTTACCATTTTAACCAAAGTTGACATATTGCGTCAATGGGTTTGTCATTAGGTCAAAAATTGGGTGACCAAAATTGACTTTTTGGTCAAATATTGACATATTGGGTCGATGGTTTGGTCATTGGGTCAAGGATTGACCTTTTTGACCAAAGTTGACTTTATGTTTTAAAGTTGACCTATTGGGTCAATGAGTTAAGCATTGGGTAAAGGATTGACTTATTGGGTCAATGGGGTGGTCATTAGATCAAAATTGGCTATATTGAACAAAATTGATTTTTTGGTCAAAAGTTAATCTATTGGGTCAATGGGTTAGTCTTTGGGTCAGAGATCAACCATATTAACCAAAGTTGACTTTTGGTCAAAAGTTGACTTTTTGGGTCAATCGGTTGGTCAATGGGTTAAGGATTGACTATTTTGACCAAAGTTGACTTTTTGGTCAGAGATTGAGTTATTGCTTCAAAACTTGGACATCATGTCAAAAATTGAAAATTTTGACCAAAATTGAATTTTTGGTGAAAAGTTGACCCATTTGGTCAATGGGGTGGTCATTCGGTCAAAAATTGACCATTTTGACCAAAGTTAACTTTTTAGTCAAAAGTTAACCTATTGGGTCAATGAGATAGTCATTAGGTCTAAAATTGTCTATATAGAGCAAAATTGACTTTTTGGTAAAAAGTTGGCTTATTGTGTCAAGGGGTTGGTCATTGTCTCAAGCAATGACTCTTTTGACAAAAGTTGACCTATTTGGTCAATGGGTTGGTCATTGGGTCAACGATTGACCATTTTGACCAAAGTTGACTTTTTTATCAAAGATTGACTTATTCGTTCAATAATTAGTCATTAAGTCAAAAATTGACTATTTTTGTCAAAAGTTGACCTATTGGGTCAATGGATTGGTCAATGGGTCAACTATTAACCATTTTGACCAAAGTTGACTTTTTGGTCAGAGATAGACTTATTAGGTCAATAATTGGTCATTAGGTCAAAAATTGACTATTTTGACCAAAATTAAATTTTTGGTGAAAATTTGACCCATGGGTCAATGGGGTGGTCATTGGGTGAGAAATTGACCATTTTTATCAAAGTTAACTTTTTAGTCAAAAGTTGACCTATTGGGTCAATGGGTTGGTCATTAGGTCAAAAATTTACTATATTGACCAAAATTTACTTTTGGGTCAAAAGTTAACCTATTGGGTTAATGGGTTAGTCGTTGTGTCAAGGATTGACAATTTTGAGTAAGGTTCACTTTTTGGTCAAAAGCTGACCTTTTGGGTCAATGGGTTGGTCTTGGGTCAAGGATTGACCATTTTGACCAAAGTTGACTTTTTAGTCAGAGATTGACTCATTGGGTCAATAATTGGTCATTATGTCAAAAATTTACTATTTGGTCAAAAGTTGACATATTGGGTCAATGGGTTTGTCATTGGGTAAAAGATTGACCATTTTAACCGAAGTTGACTTTTTGGTCAAAAGTTGACCTATTGGGTTAATGGGTTGGTCATTGGGTCAGAAATTGAGCATTTTAGCCAAACTTGACGTTATGGTCAAAAGTTGACCTATTGGGTTAATGGGGTGGTTATTATGTCAAAAATTTTAATCAAAGTTGAATTTTTGGTTAGAGATTGACTGATTGGGTCAATAATTGGTCATTCGGTCAAAAATTGATTATTTTGACCAAAATTGAATTTTTGGTCAAACGTTGACCCATTGGGTGAATTGGGTGGTCATTATGTCAAAAATTCACCAGTTTGACCAAAGTTGAGTTTTTATCAAAAGTTGACCTATTGGGTCAATGGGTTGGTCATTGGATCAGAAATTGATCATTTTGACCAAACTTGACTTTTTTGTCAAAAGTTGACCACCTATTGGGTCAATGGGGTGGTCATTAGGTAAAAAATTGATTATTTTTTACCAAAATTGACTTTTAGGTCAAGGTTGACCTGTTGGTTCAACGGGTTGGTCGTTGGGTCAAGGGTTGACCATTTTGACCAAAGTTGACTTTTTGGTCAAAAGTTGACCTATTGGTTGGGTCAAGGATCGACCATTTTGACCAAACTTGAATTTTTTGTCATTGGGTGAGAAATTAACCAATTTAACCAAACTTGACTTTTTGGTCAAAAGTTAACCTATTGGGTTAATGGGTTGGTCATTGGGTCAAAAATTGACCATTTTGACCAAATTTCAGTTTTTGGTCAAAGTTGACATATTGGGTCAATAGGTTTGTCGTTGGGTCAAAAATTGACCATTTTAAACAAAGTTGATTTTTGGTCAAAAGTTGACCTTTTGGGTCAATGGGTGGTCATTAAGTTAAAAATTACTATTTTGACAAAAATTAACTTTCTGATCTAAAGTTGACATATTGGGTCAATAGGTATGTCATTGGGTCAACGGGTTGACCACTTGACTAAAGTTCCTTTTTTGGACAAAAGTTGACCTATTGGGTCAACGGGTTAGTCATTGGGTCAATGATTGACCATTTTGACTAAAGTTGAATTTTTTGTTAGAGATTGACTTTTTGGGTCAATAATTGCTCATTAATTCAAATATTTACTATTTTTTGCCAAATTTGACTTTTTGGTTAAAAGTTGACATATTGGGTCAGTGGGTTGATCATTGGGTTAAGGATTGACCATTTTGACAAAAGTTAACTTTTTAGTCAAAAGTTGACATATTGAGTCAATGGGTTGGTCATTAGGTCAGAAATTGACATTTTGGCCAAAGTTGATTTTTTGGTCAAAAGTTGACCTATTAGGTCAATTGGGTGGTGATTAGGTCAAAAATTGACTATTTCGACGAAAAGTGACTTTTTGGTCAAAAGCTGACCTATTGGGTTAATGCGCTGGTCATTCGGTCAAGGTTTGACCATTTTGACCAAAGATGACTTTTTGGTCAAAAGTTGACTTATTGGGTCAATGGGTTAGTCATTTGGTCAAGGATTAATCATTTTAACCAAAGTTGACTTTTTGGTCAATAGTTGACTTATTGGGTCAATGAGTTAGTCATTGGGTCAAGGATTGATCATTTTGACCAAAGTCGACTTTTTGGTAAGAGATTGACTTATTGGGTGAATAATTGGTCATTAGGTTAAAAATGTACTATTTCGAACAAAATTGACTTTTTGGTCAAATACTGACCTATTGGGTCAATGGGTTGGTGATTGGGTCAAGAATTGACCTATTTGACCAATGTTCAAATATTGACATATTGTGTTAATTGGTTGGTCATTGGGTCAGAAATTGACTATTTTGACCAAAGTTGGCTTTTAAGTCAAAAATTGACCTATTGGGTTAATGGGTTTGTCATTGGGTCAAAGAATAACCTTTTTGACCAAAAATGTCTTTTTAGTAAGAGATTCACTTATTCAGTCGTTAAATGGTCATTTGGTCAAAAATTAATTATTTTTACCAAAAATGACTTTTTGGACAAATGTTGACCTATTTGGTCAATGGATTGAGCATTGGGTCAAGGATTGATCATTTTGACCAAAGTTTACTTTTTGGTCAAAAGTTGACCATTGGGTCAATGGGTTGGTCATTGGGTCAGAAAGTGACCATTTTAACCAAAGTTGACTTTTTGGTCAAAAGTGGACATATTGGGTCAATGGTGGTCATTAGGTTAAAAATTACAATTTTTACCGAAATTGACATTTTGGTCAAAAATTTAACTGTTGGGTTAATGGGTTCAAGGATTGACCATTTGACTAAAGTTGACTTTTTGGTCAAATGTTGACCTATTGGGTCAATTGGTCGGTCATTGGGTCAAGGATTGACCATTTTGACTAATGTTGACTTTTGGTCAAAAGCTGGCCTATTTGGTCAATGGGTTGGTCATTGAGTCAAGGATTGACCATTTTGACCAAAGTTGACTTTGGTCAAAGGTTGACCAATTGGATCAATGATTGGGTCAGAAATTGATTATTTTGACCTAAGTTGACTTTTGGTCAAATGTTGACCTTTTGGGTCAATGGGGTGGTCATTAGGTCAAAAATTGAATTTTTGACCAAAATTGACTTTTGGTCAAAAGTTGACCTATTAGATCATTGGGTCAATGATTGACTATTTTGACCAAAGTTGACTCTTTGGGCAACAGTTCACCTATTTGGTCAATCGGTTGGACTTTGGTTAAGGATTGACCATTTTGAGTAAAGTTGACTTTTTGGTTAGAGATTGACTCATTAGGTGAATAATTGGTCATCAGGTCAAAATTTGATTATTTTGACCAAATTAAATTTTTGGTAATTGACCCATTAGGTCAATGAGGTGGTGATTGTGTCAGAAATTGAGCATTTTAACCAAAGTTGGCTTTTGGTTAAAAGTTTACTTATCGATAACGGGTCGTCATCGGGTAAAAAATTGATCTATTTTGACTAAAATAGACTTTTGTCAAAAGTCGACCAATCGGATCAATGGGTCGGTCATTGGGTCGAGTTCGACCTTTTGACCAAAGTTGATTTTTGGTCAAAAGTTAACTTATTAGATCAATGGGTTGGTCTTTGGGTCAATGATTGTCCATTTTGACCAAAGTTGACTTTTTGGTAAGAGATTGACTTATCAGGTCAATAATTAGTCATTAGGTTAAAAATTGACTATTTTGACCAAAATTGAATTTTTGGTCAAAGTTGACCCAATGGGTTAACGGGGTGGTCATTGGGTCAGAAATTGACCATTTTGATCAAAGTTGACTTTTTGGTCAAAAGTTGACTATTGGGTCAATGAGATGGTCGTTAGGTCAAAAATTGACTATTTTGAGCAAAATTGACTTTTTGGTTAAAAGTTGACCTATTGGGTAAATGACCATTTGGGTCAATGGGTTGGTCATTGGGTTAAGAATTGACCATTTTTTCCAAAGTTGACTTTTTGTTCAGAGATTGACTTATTGGGTCAATAAATGGTCATTAGGTCAAAAATTAACTATTTTGACCAAAACTGGCTTTTTGGTTAAAAGTTGACTTATTGGGTAAATGGGTTGGTCATTGGGTCAAGGATTGACCATTTTGACCAAAGTTGAGTTTTTGGTCAGAGATTGACCTAGCTCAATAATTGGCCATTTCGTCAAAAATTGGCTACATTGACTAAAATTGAATTTTTAGCCAAAAGTTGACCCAATGGGTAAATGGGGTGGTCAATGGGTCAGAAATTGACCTTTTTAACCAAAGTGACATTTTGGTCAAAAGTTGGCCTATTGGGTCAATGGGCTAAGCATTGGGTAAAGGATTGACCAATTTGACCAAAGCTGACTTTTTGGTCAGAGATTGACTTATTGGGTCAATAATTGGTCATTATGTTAAAAATTGACTATTTCGACTAAAATAGAATTTTTGGTCAAAAGTTAACCTATTGGGTCAATGGGGTGGTCATTGGGCCAGAAATTGACCATTTTGACCCATGTTGACCTTTCAGTCAAAAGTTGCCCTTGGAAGTCATTTGGTCAAGGATTGACCTTTTGACCAAAGTTGACTTTTTAGTCAAAAGTTGACCTATTCGGTCAATGGGTTAGTTATTGGCTTCATAATTTGACCATTTTAACCAAAGTTTACTTTTTGGTCAAAAGTTGACCTATTGGATCAATGGGGGGTTGTTAGGTTAAAAATTGACTATTTTGACGAAAATTTACTTTCTTGTCTAAAGTTGGCTATTGGGTCAATGGGTATGTCATTGTGTTAACGATTGACCATTTTGAAAAAAATTGACATTTTGGTCAAAAGTTGACCCATTGGGTCAAAAGGGGTGGTCATTAGGTCAAAATATGAGTTTTAGACCAAAATTGACTTTTTGACCAAAATTTGACCTATTGAGTCAATGAGTTTGTCATTTGTTCAAGGATTGACCATTTTAACCAATGTTTAGTTTTTGGTAAAAAGTTAACATATTGGGTAAATCAGTTGGTCATTGGGTCAAGGATTGACCATTTTGAATGATTGACCATTTTGACCAAAGTTGACTTTTTGGTCAGAGATTGACTTATTAGGTCAATAATTGGTCATTAGGTAAAAAATTCACTATTTGACCAAAGTTGACTTTTTGGTCAAAAGTTGACCGATTGGGTTAATGGGTTGTTCATTGGGTCAAGGATTGACCATTTTGACCAAATGTTGACTTTTATGTCAGAGATTGACTTATTTGGTTAATAATTAGTTATTTAGCCAAAAATTAACAATTTTAACAAAAATTGACTTTTTGGTCAAAAGTTGACCTATAAGGTCATTGGGTCAAGGATTGACCATTTCGACCAGAGTTGACTGTTAGATCGATAGGGACGATCATTATGAGTCGAAGATTTACCATTTTGACCAAAGTTGACTTTTTGGTCAGAGATTGACTTATTGGGTCAATAATTGGTCATTAGGTCAAAAATTGATTATTTTAACCAAAATTAAAATTTTGGTCAAAAGTTGACCCATTAGGTCAATGGGGTATTCATTAGGTCAATGGTTCCATAATTCGTCATTTGGTCAAAATATGACTATTTTGACCAAAATTAATTTTTTCGTCAAAAGTCGACTCATCGGGTCGATGGGTTGGTCATTAGTGTCGAAGTTGATCGATATTTGACCAAAGTTGACTTTTTGGTCAGAGATTGACTTATTGGGTCAATAATTGGTCATTAGGTCAAAAATTGACTATTTTGACCAAAATTGATTGTTTGTTCAAAAGCTAACAAATTGGGTTAATGAGTTACCCATTGGGTTAAGAATTGACCATTTTGACCAAAGTTGTCTTTTTGTCAAAAACTGACCTATTAGGTCAATGAGTTGGTCATTGGATCAGAAAATAACCATTTTGACAAAAGTTGACTTTCTGGTCAAAAGTTGACCTATTTGTTCAATGGGTGGTAATTATGTCAAAAATTGACTATTTTGACCAAAATTGACTTGTTGGTCGAAGGTTGACCTATCAGGTGAATGGGTTGGTCATTGGGCTAATAACTGACCATTTTGATCAAAGTTGACTTTTTGCTCAGGGATTGACTTATTGGGTCAATAATTTGTCAATAGGTCAAAAATTGACTATTTTGACCAAAAGTAACTTTTTGGTCAAAAGCTGACCTATTAGTTCAATGGGTTGGTCATTGGGTTAAGGATTTACCATTTTGACCAAAGTTAACTTTTTGGTCAAAAGTTGACCAATAGGGTTAATGGGTTGGTCATTGGGTCAAGGATTGACTATTTTAACCAAAGTTGACCTTTTGGTAAAAGATTGACTTATTGGGTAAATAATAGGTTATTAGGTCAAAAATTGATTATTTTGCCCAAAATTGACTTTTTTGTCAAAAGTTGACGTATTGGGTCAATGGATTGGTCATTGGGTCAAGAATTGACCATTTTGACCAAAGTTGACTTTTTGGTCAAAAGTTAACCTATTGGGTCAATGGGTTGGTCATTGCGTCAGAAATTGGCCATTTTAACCAATGTTAATTTTTTGGTCAAAAATTGACTTCTCGGGTCAATTGGGTGGTCATTAGGTAAAAAATTGACTTTTTTGACCAAAATTGCTTTTTGGTCAAAAGTTAACCAATTGGGTTAAGGATTGACCACTTTGACCAAAGTTGACTTTTTGGTTAAAAGTTGAAAATTTGGGTCAATCGGTTGGTCATTGGGTCAAGGATTGACCATTTTGACCAAAGTTGACTTTTCGGTCAGAGATTGACTTATTGGGTCAATAATTGATCATTAGATCAAAATTTGACAATTTTAACTAAAATTGACTTTTTGGTCAAAAGTTGACCCATTTGGTCAATGGGGTGGTCATTGGGTCAGAAAATTGGCCATTTTGACCAAAATTGATATTTTGGTCAAAAGTTGACCTATTTGGTCAATGGTGTGGTCATTTGGTCAAAAATTGACTATATTGACCAAAATTGACTTTTTGTACAAAAGTTGAGCTATTGTGTCAATGGGTTGGTCATTGTGTCAAGGAATTGACTATTTTGACTAAGGTTCACTTTTTGGTCAAAATTTGACCTAATGGGCAATGGGTTAGTCATTGAGGACAAGGATTGACCATTTTTTACCAAAGTTGACTTTTTGGTCAGAGATTGACTTATTGGGTCAATAATTGGTCATTGTGTCAAAAATTGACTATTTTGGTGAAAAGTTGACCTATTGGGTCTATGGCTTGATCATTAGGTCAAAGATTGACCATATTGGCCAAAGTTGACATATTGGGTCAATGGGTTGGTCATTGGGTCATAAATTGGCAAATTTTGCCAAACTTTTTGGTCAAAAGTTGACCTATTGGGTTAATGTGGTGGTCATCATGGCAAAAACTGTCAATTTTGACCAAAATTAACTTTTTGCTCAAAAGTAGACCTATTAGGTCAATGGGTTAATTGTTGGGTCAAGGATCGACCATTTTGACCAAAGTTTACTTTTTGGTTAAAAGTAAATCTATTGGGTCAATGGGTTAATCATCGGGTCAAGGATTGTCCATTTTGACCAAAGTTGACGTTTCGGTCAGAGATTGGCATATTGTGTCATTAATTTTTGTCAAAAGTAGATCAAGGATTGACCATTTTGACCAAAGTTGACTTTTTTGTCAAAACTTGACCTATTGGGTTAATGGGTTTGTTGTTGGGTCAGAAATTGAGCATTTTAACTAAAGTTTACTTTTTGGTCAAAAGTTAACCTATTAGGTCAATTGGGTGGTTGTTAGGTTAAAAATTGGTTATTTTGACCAAAATTGAATTTTTGGTCAAAAGTTGACCCATTGGATCAATTAGTGGTCACTTTGTCAGAAATTGACAATTTTGACCAAAGTTAACTTTTTGTCAAAAGTTGACCTATTGGGTCAATGGGTTGGTCATTGAGTCAGAAATTGACCATTTTGACTAAACTTTACTTTTTTTTATCAAAAGTTGACCTATTGGGTCAATGGAGTTGTGTTGAACAATTGGGTCAATGGGTTGGTCATTAGGTCAAGGATTGACAATTTTGACTGAAGTTGACTTTTTTGGTCGAAAGATTGACTTATTTGGTCAATAAGTTGGTCATTAAGTTAGAAAATTCTTGTTTTGACCAAAATTAAATTTTTGGTCAAAACTTGACCCATCGGGTTAATGGGGTGGTCATTAGATCGAGAATTGACCATTTTGACCAAAGTTGACTTTTTTGTCGAAGGTTGACTTGATTACATCGATGGGATGGTCATTGAGTCAAAAATTGACTATTTTGACCAAAACTGAGTTTTATGTCAAAAGTTGACATATTGGGTCAATGTGTTGGTCTTTGGGTTAAGGAATGACCATTTTGACCAAAGTTGATTGTTTGGTCAAAAGTTGAACTATTGGGTCAATGAGTTGGTCATTGGGTCAAGGATTGACCATTATGACAAAAGTTGACTTTTGGTCAGAGATTGACTTATTGGGTCAATAATTTGTCATTAGGTCAAAAATTGACTATTTTAACCAAAATTGACTTTTTGTTCAAAAGTTGACCTATTCGGTCAATGAGTTGGTCATTGGGTCAAGAATTGACCATTTTGACCAAAGTTGACTTTTTTCTCAGAGATTGACTTATTGGGTCAATAATTGGTCATTCGGTTAAAAATCAACTATTTTGACCAAAATTGAATTTTTGGTCAAAAGTTGACCGAATGGGTCAACAGGGTTGTCATTGGGTAAGAAATTGACCATTTTGACCAAAGTTCACTTTTTGGTCAAATGTTGACCTATTGGGTCAATGAGTTGGTCATTGAGTAAAGAATTGACTATTTTGACCAAAGTTGACTTTTTGGTCAAAAGTTGACCTCTTTGGTGAATGGGTTGGTCATTGGGTCAGAAATTGACCATTTTGACTAATATTGACTTTTTGGTCAAAAGCTGATTTATTAGGTCAATGGGTGGTCATTAGGTCAAAAATTGATAATTTTGACCAAAATTGACTTTTTGGTCAAAAGTTGACTTATTGGGTCAATGGGTTGGTCATCTGGTAAAGGATTGACCATTTTGGCCAAAGTTGACTTTTTGCTCAAAAGTTGACCTATTGGGTCAATGGGTTGGTCATTGGGACAAGGATTGACAATTTTGACAATAGTTGAAGTTTTGGTCAGAGATTGACTTATTGGGTCAATAATTGCTCATTATGTCAAAAATTGACTATTTTGACCAAAATTGACTTTTTGGTCGAAAGTTAACCTATTGGGTCAATGGGTTGGTCATTGGGTCAACGATTGATCATTTTGACCAAAGTTGGCTTTTTCATCAAAAGTTGACCTATCGGGTCGATGGGTTGGTTATTTGGTCAAAAATTGACTGTTTTAACCAAAGTTCACTTTTGGGTCAAAAGTTGACCTATTTGGTCAATTAGGTGGTCAATAGTTCAAAAATGTACTATTTTAACCAAAAATGACTTTTTGGTCAAAAGTTGACCTATTGGGTCAATGGGTTGGTCATTCGGTCAAGGATTGACCATTTTGACCAAAGTTGACTTTTTGTTCAAAAGTTAATCTATTGAGTCAATCAATCGGTCATGGGGTTAAGGATAGCCCATTTTGACCAAAGTTGACTTTTTAGTCAGAGATTGACTTATTGGGTCAATAATTGGTCATAAGGTCAGAAATTTACTATTTTGACCAAATATGACTTTTTGGTCAAAGTTGACCCACTGGTTTAAAGGGTAGTCATTGCGTCAACGATTGACCATTTTGACTAAAGTTAACTTTTTGGTCAAAAGCTGACCTATTGGGTCAATGGGTTGTTTATTGGGTCAGAATATGACCATTTTGACCAAAGTTGACTTTTTGGTCAAAAGTTGACATATTGTGTCAATAGGGTGGTCATTAGGTCAAAAATTGACTATATCGACCAAAATTGACATTTTGGTCAAAAGTTGACCTATTGGGTCAATCGGTTGGTCATTGGGTTAAGGATTGACCATTTTGACCAAAGTTTACTTTTTGGTCAAAAGTTGACCTATTGGGTCAATGGGTTGGTATTGGGTCAAGGATTGATCACTTTGACCAAAGTTGACGTTTTGCTCAGAGATTGGCTTATTGGGTCAATAATTGGTCATTAGGTCAAAAATTGACTATTTTGACCAAAATTGACTTTTTGGTCAAAAGTTAAGCTATTGGGTCAATGGGTTGATCATTGCGTCAACGATAGATCATTTTGACCAAAGCTGACTTTTTGGTCAAGACTTGACCTATTGGGTCAATTGGTTGGTCGTTGGGTAAAAAATTGACCATTTTAACCAAAGTTGACCTATTGGTTCAATGGGGTGGTCATTAGGTCAAAAATCGACTACTTTGACCAAAATTGACTTTTTGGTCAAAAGTTAATCTATTTGGTCAATGGGTTTGTCATTTGGTCAAGAATTGACCATTTTGACCAAAGTTGACTTTTTGGTCAGAAGTTGACCTATTGGTTCAATGGGTTGGTCCTTGGGTCAAGGATTGACTATTTTGACCAAAGTTGACTTTTTGGTCAAAGATTAACTTATTAGGTTAATAATTGGACGTTAGGTCAAAAATTGACTGTTTTGACGAAAATTGACTTTTTTTGTCAAAAGTTGAACTTTTGGGTCAATGGGTTGGTCATTGGGTCAGGGATTGACCATTATGACCAAAGTTGACTTTTGGTCAGAGATTGACTTATTGGGTCAATAATTGTTCATTAGGTCAAAAATTAACTATTTTGACCAAAATTGACTTTTTGTTCAAAAGTTGACCTATTGGGTCAATGAGTACGTCATTGCATCAAAAATTGACCATTTTGACCAAAGTTGACTTTTTGGTCAAAAATTGACCTATTGGGTCAATGGGTTGGTCATTGGGTCAGAAATAGACCATTTTAACCAAAGTTGACCTATTGGGTCAATAGGTTGGTGATTGGGTCAAGGATTGACCATATTGACCAAAGTTGTCTTTTTGGTCAAAAGTTGACCTATTGGTTCAAAGGGTTGATCATTGGGTCAAGGATTGACCATTTTGACCAAAGTTGACTTTTTTTGTTAAAAGTTGACCTATTAGGTCAATGGGCTGGTCATTGGGTCAAGGCTTGACCATTTTGAGGAAAGTTGACTTTTTGGTCAAAAGTAGACTTATTGGGTCAATGGGTTTGTCATTGGGTCAAGGATTGATCATGTTGAACAAAGTTGGCTTTTTGGTCAAAAGCTGGCTTATGGGTCAACGGGTTGGTCGTTGGCTCAGAAATTGACCATTTTAACCAAAGTTGACATATTGGGTCAATTGGGTGGTCATTAGGTCAAAAATTGACTATTTTGACCAAAATTGACTTTTTGTCAAAAGTTGACCTATTGGGTTAATGGGTTGGTCATCGGGTAAAGGATTGACCATTTTTACCAAAGTTGACTTTTTGGTCAAAAGTTGAACTGTTGGATCAATGGGTTGGTCATTGGGTCGAGGATTGACCATTTTGAACAAGTTGACTTTTTAGTCAGAGATTGACTTATTGGGTCAATAATTGGTCATTAGGTCAAAAATTGACTATTTTGACCAAAATTGACTTTTTGCTCAAAAGTTGACCAATTGGGTCAATGGGTTGGTCAATGGGTTAAGGATTGATCATTTTGACTGAAGTTGACTTTTTGGTCAAAAGTTGACCTATTGGGTTAATGGGTTGGTCATTGGGTCGGATCG
>CM040438.1:68091982-68239578 GCA_022702705.1 Papilionanthe hookeriana x Papilionanthe teres | reverse complement strand
AATTTGGTGAATTTTTGAAAAGCATTTTGAAAGTTATGAATTTTTAAAGTTTAAATTGGCTAAATGGCTTAATCAACCCATTTAATAGGGCTAACCAAACCCAATTGACTTCAAACTTTTGTGGTGGGTTCCTCTGATCCTAAAGGTCAATGGAGAATTGATTTCAAGTCAATTTGATGCATGATTAGCTCTAATTAATTAAGGACCTATTTTGGGTGTTTAAGCCAATTAGGGTTATTCCAAGTGGATTAATTCAAAACCTATTTTTCCTAGGGTCCTCCGGTCATAAGAAACATCACCAAATTTTCCTAGAATTTATTTCACAACATGCTAATTATTGGATTTAAAATACTCAAAACAGTAACATGAATTTGAAAAATCAATAACTTCTCATAGGGATGGCCTCTGACTTTGGAAAATTCAGGGAATGTTCTCAAATTCAGAGGCTTCAAAAGGCCTATAGTCTCATGCCATGTTGAATTTCCTATATGCATGGAGAATTAAAACAATGCGATAGTAAATGAATAATTAAAAATAAAATACTTGATGAAATTAAATGATTTCTTTTCCACATTATTCTCCTCTGTTCACTGAGCAAGAGGGTATTTTTATTTTATTTTTCTGATTTTTCTACACAAAGTTATGCATTTTTGAAGTTTAGGGAATTAAATAAATAAGAAAATACCGTAATTTTATACTTATCCACGCGGCGCCCTGTCATCCTCGGCAGCTCCGAAAGGCCACGCGTCGTCTCCTGATTCGGCGCCGCCATCCGACTCAGCGCTCCAGGGCCCCGCGGGTCACGTACCAACGCGCTGTCCGACTCAATCCAGACCGTCCACTCGATACACGCTCGATCCGACGGCTCATGGTCATCGTCTATGACTGGTGTGCACCCGTGACCGTCAACCTTCTAACCCTAATTTCTCACTCGATTCTCAACGGATTTTCGTGTTCTTATGCTCTCATGGATTCGTCTCGAGGAGACGAACACATCCATACGGTAAACATGTATTTAAATCGACTCAAATTAAAAGGAGAATCTCCGGAAGCTCGGGAAGAAGAGTGAGTCCATACCTTGCTCGGAGAAGTGAAGCTTCGATCCGAGAGTTGTGTCACCTTCGATTGGGTCCAAGCAAGCTCCGGATGAAGTCTCTTGGCCCAGTGAATTGCCTAGCTATGAAAGTGACCACGGCCGATCACAAAGCTTGGAGGCCGGAACAACCTGGGTGGCCTCGGAGATGGGGCTTTCGGTGGGAAACTTCTCCTCTTGGTCCGGTGAAGGTGTAGGACCGGTCGACTTGAAGATTGATCCACCGTGAAGAAGTGTCCCGGTTTTTATGTCGAAGTTCGAACTCAAAATCGAGCTCGACCGGAGGGGATCGGGGCTGGAATCCGGCTGGGAATCAAGTGCTCTATGTGTGGAGAGTGATCCGGGATGATTTTGGCGAAGTTTCCTTAAGGTTTGGTTCAGCACCTCTCATGGCCGAGAAGGGGTAGTGTTTAAATAGGCATGGTCGGAGGCTCTCCTGTGGGAGTTAGGGCTTGGGATCAGCTGCTCTGATGATGAGAAGAACAGCCATGGTGGCCATTGGGCATGGGGCAACTCAGCAAGGTGGAATTCCAAAGTTTGGCTTCTCCCTATGTCTCGGCCATGGAGTTTTCCGGCGACCCAGGCGGCTGGCCGGCAGGCATGGGTCACCCTCAGGTCCAGGTGGGTCAGGGTTGGAGGTTTGTGCAATCAATTGGCCATGGACATGTGTAAAGGGTTTGGATTGAAATGGTATGGGAGAGGCTCATTTTGGGTCCAAATGGGTCAACCCACCATTTTGGGTTTGGTGCACCCTTCCATGGCTGATTTGGGCTGAGGGAGGATCAGGTGAATCAGCTAGAAAAGGGTGGAGAGGTCACCATCCATGAATATTTTGATTAATCATGGATTAAGGTGAAGCATTAAAAGGGTTAAAACCTTTTTAAGGGGGCTTAAAAGAGGCTCCTCCTTTTGCCATTAATGGCTTGATCACATGTCAAACCTCCCATGATTTCATGTGACTTGTCCATGGCTTGCATGTGGCTTCATGGCTTGTCTTTGGCTTGGGGAAAAGCTAAGTCAATTTCATGGAAATGGGTTTAGGAAAATTTTGTCATTTTGATGGGAATTTGTATTGGGCTTAATTTGGAATGGCTTCATGATGCGTTTTGAAGCTTAGGGATTGATTTAATTGAAAATATGGTGTAGAGCAATTGTCATATGGGTTTTGGATTGATTTTGGCCCTTTGGATTTTGGTGGAGATGAGCTTTAGGAAGGTTTCATGTAAGTGGGCTTTTAAGTTTCAAAATGGGCTTTTGGGTGGAGATTTTTGCAAAGGGCCAAGCCAAATAAATGTTGGGTTTGATTTAAGAGTGCATCATGAGTGATTTAAAGCAAATTTGGAGTGGTTTGGGTTTGAATTGGGTTGGATTTGGGTTTCTTTGGTGAATGGGTCAATATAGGTCAAATTGGGCTAACTTGGGCTAATGTTGGGCTAGGGTTGAAATTGATGTAAAATAAATGTTGGGAAATGTTTATGGGAGTGTTTCAAAGAGGTTTTGGCTTTGGTTGAGTTTTGATTTTGGGGTTTGGGCTTATTTGGGTTAGGTTTGGGTTTAGGTCAAAATTGGGCCTTTTAGCTTTGGGTTGAATTTCGAGTGAGGTTTGAGTCCAAATCTTGGGCAAATCATGTTAGCATTTTATTTGTGGAGATTTTAGGGAAGGTTTAGAAAAGGTTTGGGGTCAATTGGAGTTGAATTGGGTGAGTTTGGCCTAAGTTTGGGTCATGGGTCCAAATTGGGCTTTAAGGCCAAAAGTGAAATTGGATTCAAATGTCAATCAAATTGGACTTGGATCTGGTCTAGATTGGTGTTGGGAGTGTTGAATTGAAGTTTAGAATTGAATTGTACCAGAATTTGGGTCAATTAGGTAGGTTTGGTTTGACATTGGGTTCACTTTGGGTTAAAATGGGTCAAATTGGGGATTTTGATAAAAGTGGGGTAAATTGACAAAATTGGCCCATGGTGTAGTTAGACAAAATGAAATTGGAAATAATTGGGATTTTCTGGAATTTTCTGGGAATTTTCTGAAGTTTTGGATTTTTTGGCTAAGAGGGGCATTTTGGGTATTTGGAGGGCATTGGGGGGTATTTTTGGAATTTTTGGTATTTTTGGCTATGGATGATCAATTTGATTGGTGAGAAAATGTTTGGGATTGGTCTTGAGGATTTTTGGGTGATTAGGAGATTTTAGAAAATTTGTGTAATTTCGAGGGTTTTGGGTAAAGTTAGGCGGGTGTAGGGTCCCCGGGGTCAAAAAATTGAAGATTTGGAAAATTGAAGCTTGGGTGAATGTAAGTGGAATGAAATCATTTTGGTTGAGCCATGAAGCCATATCAAGCCCACATGAGCCATGAAGGGACTCATTTGAGGCACCCACTATGTTGTTCCTAACCCTCTAGCCAAGGGCTTAGGGGTTAAGGACCATCCATGTGAATCACCTTGATGAGTCAGGAGGTCAAGTTGGGTATAGGTGTGGTTTTAGGAGGTGTGTGTGAAAATGTAGTGTATAGGTGTAGTATGTGTGTAAGTCAACCCCTCACCAGACCAGGCCACCCGTAGGCGGTCCTAAGGCCGAAAGAGTCCCATAGGAACTCATCCTTTAAACTTCCACATTTGATCTCAACCCTCTAGGTGATTAGGGGTCTACAATCAAGTTTGTGGAGTTTGTAGGGAGTTAAGAAGTGGTTTGAATTTCTAAGTGGTGGGTCCCAATTCTAATCCTCTAGGATAGTCAAAGGAAAAGCCTAAGGCTAGATCCTAAGTACTAAAAGAAGAAGAGAAGACCTCATCAAAAATGAGGTCAACATAGACACCTTGGAGCGGTTTAAATTACGAAGAGGTGCGAACCAAAGTGAAGGGGTGCGACTGTTTTGGGCATTAGTCTGGCGCCTAGGCGCCAGAGTCGGTTTCTAGAAGATTCAATGAATGTGGACTACTTTTGAAGAGGTACCATAAGCAACCCTTGGCCATTTTCAGAGCTCTATAAATAAGAATATTTCTACAGGAAAGAGGGCCTCTCTTGCCCCTCTCTCTCCCTTGCCTCTCTCTTGTCTCTCTCTCTCTCTCCCCCTCTCTTCCTTTCCCCTTAGTCATTTTAGTCATTTTAGAGTCATGAAGATGTAGATTTCTACATCTTATGGAGAGATTGGTGAGGGATTTTGAGATATTTATGTGTGGAATGTACGGGCGACGCATGGATCGGTGGGAGACTTTGGTGGAGAGATCTTCTTCTTTCCTTCAGAGGGAAAAAGCTAAGTATTGTGTTCTTCATTCTCTTGTAATTGTTGTAAACACTTTCTAGTAGATTTTATTTATTTTAAACCGAGTTTTCTGTCGTAATTTATCCATGCTTCGTAAGTAATTTTCTTTACTCTTTCTTTTAATATGAAGTAGTGGCATGTGTAGGAAAATTATTTTTATAATGGAATTATCTATTAAATGCTTCTAAGTGAAAAAAAGTTTCATAAATATAATAGAATACCAATGAAATAAGTTCCTGGTTGGCACTTAATTTATTACAAAATTCTATCAAGTCTTTTACTTCTTATGATATTATTTTCATTTAGTTTTGTTTTGTAATGAAATAGATGAATGTTTAGGAATTAAGATTTGCTTATATATTCTCTTATTAAATTATGGTGATGATATTCATATCGGATCTTCATTTACTTTACAAATTGATCACTAGTATTGTTAAAACCCATTGAAGAATTCTAAGACCTATCCGTAGAAGAGTTCTTAACTAGTTAGATATCACATGAATCCTTGGGTAATCGAAGGCTTTATGCGGGCTATTCAAGGTGAAGTGCAAATAAATAGGAAGATATTATTTATTGGGTGCAGAATTGATTAGTTTTTAGAGTGACAGACTAAATTCTAATAATTTGGTCTATAGAATGGGAACGGGTCACTGTTAGGGCCAACCATAGCCACCCTTGGATATCTAGTAGTGTGAGCCTAGATTAACCCATTCTACTAGTAAAACATCCTGAACCGATCTATAGATTAGCCAATGTTCTTTACACCTGGACCAAAGGGTAAAGAATAGGATTGCTTCTATTTGGCACTACTACCTAAAATTCTAAGCATTTCTTTCCTACAAATTATCTATGTAATTGCAAGAGAAAGGTAGTCTTTAACATCTAAAAATTCTCCAAACCAATTTGTCCATAAGTTATCTTTTTATTTAAGAACTTTATTTAGGATTAGTTATTAAAAAAAACCTTTTTAATCAAAATTCCAAATTTAGGCCTTATAGAAATAGACTGGAATTAGCCTAAAGAATTGCTTACCTCACTTCTCTGTGGGATCGATACTGGGGTTATAAAAGAAAACCCTATATTACATGAAACAATACGTATACTTACGTAGTACCCCTAGTGTGTAAAATATTTTCTAAAATTTAACAACATTTTAATTTTATACACTAGCCGCTATTTAAAAATTGGGTCAAGTTTTTGGCCATCTTTTGGAAGCAAGAATTACTGTGTTATTGCGGGTCGGGTCTAGTTTTTGGCGCCGTTGCCGGGGAAGCCTCGGTAAGAACTTTAGGAGAATTTTAGTTGAAATAATTAGGTTTAAACTTGGAAAACTATAGTGTCATAAAAACTATTTTTGTGTGAAAACGTGTTTTGTTATATGAAAAAGTGTTGTAAAAAAAGAAAAAAAAATTGTTTGTGTGAAAAATAAGGTGTTCGTGAAAATGTTTTGTTGTGTTGAATATATTTCATCTATTATTTGTTTAATTCTTAATGTATTGTTTGTTGTGCTATGTATGCGAAATAAAGGATCTGCAAGACTTATGCATTATGATCCCGAGTTTGAAAAAAATAAAAAAGTAAAAATACAAAAAGGACTCGAAAAACTAGAAATGGAAATGGAAAACTTTCAAGATAATAACTTGGAAAATCATCATACTTCATTGAGGGATTACGTAAATCCTATGACAGATGAAATTCACTCAAGTATACAAAACCCTGTCATAGAAGCTGACTCGTTTGAAATAAATCCTAAGATTATCCAACTGGTGCAGAACAATCAGTTTTGGGGAACTTCTTTGGAGGATCCCTATTTACACTTATCTAGTTTCCTAGAACTTTGTGCTACATTTCGTTATAACGGTATGTCAGACGATGTTGTTAAGCTAAAGCTTTTTCCTTTCTCACTAAAGGATAAGGCTAAAATATGGTTATACTCATTAGCACATGGCTCTATTAAAAATTGGGAGGAGTTAATTCAGAAATTCCTAGCTAAGTAATTTCCACCTTCAAGGACTACTAAAATTAGAAACGATATTATCTCATTTTGTCAATATGAAGGAGAAACAATATATGAAGCCTGGGAAAGATTTAAGGAACTCCTAAGAAAGTGTCCACATCATGCTCTGCCCGATTGGTTAATCATTCAAACTTTTTATAATCCCTTAGGTCTATAATTGATGCTACTGCTGGTGGTTCATTAATGTCAAAATCAATTAATGAAGCGTATGCATTAATTGAAAAAATGGCTACAAATGAATTTCAATGGCCCTCTGCAAGGGTAAATCATAAAAATGTAGCTAGTGTTCATGATACAGATGTGATTACAATTCTTGCATCTCAGGTTGCCTCAATATCAAGGAAGTTGGACCAATTTGGAATGAACCAGACTCAATTTACTTCTGTAAGTGAGAAAATTTCATTAGGGCATATAATTGATTCTAACTTATCATATGACGCTTTAAATACCATAAACAACCCATATTCTAACATTTACAACCCGTGTTGGGAGAACCATCCTAAATTTAATTGGAATCGTACTACTGATGGTGGAAACCAAAAATGGGAAAATAATCATGCAAATCCTAATGGAAGTTGGAATAATCAGGGGAACACAAACTATATACATTCATATCCACCGGACTCTAACAATGATCAACAATTTAAGGATAAGAAGATGTCTATGGAAGAAGTGGTATTGAAAATGGGAAACCAGTTGCAAAGTCAAAATGCTGCGATTAAAAATATAGAGAATCAACTGGGACAAATGGCTAATTCACTTAGCAATAGACCCCAAGGAACACTTCCTAGCAACATTGAGATCAACCCTAAAGAGAACAATAATGAACAAGTAGAAGTTGTCCAATTAAAAAGTGGAAGAGTGATAGAGGATGTGGTTAGAAAAGAGAAAGATGTTGTGAGAGGAACAAAGAAAACTAAAAGACCCGAAAAATTTGTTTCTAAGGATCTGGAAAAATTAATTTCTCCAACTAAAATCAGTTTGGAAAGGCCACCACCACCATTTTCGCAAAGACTTAGACAACATGAGTTGGATAAAAAATTTTCAAAGTTCATGAAAGTACTTAAGAAGTTAACGATAAATATTCCTTTCACTGAAGCTTTGGAATAGATGCCAAGTTATGCAAAGTTTATGAAGGAGATATTAAACAAGAAAAGGAAATTTGGGGATAATGAGACAGTTGCACTAAGTGAGGAGTGCAGCGCTATACTTCAGAAAAATTTTTCTCAGAAATTTAAAGATCCTTATAGCTTTACAATTCCTTGTGCAATTGGAAAAATATTATGTGGAAAAGCTTTATGTGATTTGGGAGTAAGCATTAATGGGATGCCTCTATCTATATTCAGAAGGTTAAGTTTAGTCGATATTTCTCCCACTACTGTAACCCTTATGTTAGCTGATCGATCTATCATTTATCCAAAAGGAGTTATAGAAGACGTGCTTGTTAAAGTGGATAAATTTATCTTTCCTTTGGACTTTATTGTATTAGTTATGGAGAAAGATAAAGAAATTCCAATTATTTTAGGCAGACATTTCTTTGTTACTGGACAAGCTATGATAGATGTGCAAAAAGAAGAGTTGATTATGAATATTAATGTCCAGAAAGTCACTTTTGATGTATTAAAGACTATGAAATATCCAGCTGAGAGAAAAGATGATGATTGTTTTTGGATAGATGAAATTGATTATCTAACTAAAGACCATTTTCAAGAAAGTTTTGAGAGTAAGTTAACTGATGAGATTGAAATGGATTTTCATGATGATTCAAAAATGTTATTTAAAGAAGACTGTATGTATGTTCAGGAGAGGTGTGAAATGATGGACTCTTTCATCTAAAAGATTTCTAAACTTCAAATTGGTCTCATTTACTAAAATTTTTTCTAAATTGGATTACTACATTTCTAGAACAAAATTTTAGAAACACCTAAAGAAACTCATACACATGATTTGCTTATGTGGTTTTACATGATTATAGTGTTACTGAAGGATAAGTGAGGTTTAAGTGCGGGGGAATTTGATCCAATTTAAAAATTACCTATTTTTTAGTGTAGATTTCATGCTAACTTTATGCACATTTTTAAAGATATTACACTTTAAAGGAAGGAATTTTGCATAATTTTGTCTTCAAGTATAAAAATATGATTTTAGAGAAAATCAAACAAAAACTATGCAATTTTGAGCCAAAATAAGCAAGGAAGAAAATTCTAATTTAGCACATATTGATATGTATTTCTCTGCTTAATATCTTTTATATTTCTCACATGTTTTTGAATGAAATTATACTTTTGAGAAAGGTTGTTTTTATGTCTATCTTGTAGGTAAAGATGTTAGGAATGCAACGCAACTGAAATGGGTCGAAACGGAGTTGAAACGGAGCCAAACGGAACAAAACAGTGGAGCTGCGCACAGGGTGCCGCCTAGGCGCCAAACCCGGCGCCTAGGCACCAGTGACAAAGAGAAAACGGTGCCTAGGTGCCATAATCAAGGCCTAGGCGCTAGAATCATCCAGAAAAGGTTATTGGACAAATTTTTGACGACATTGGGAGTTATTTTGATGGTGTTAAGTAGTTTTTAGACCTTCTAGAAGACTGGAAGTTATTCCTAATATATAGGACATGTGATACAATAAATCTAGACACATTGGAGCGGTTTAAATTACGAAGAGGTGCGAACCAAAGTGAAGGGGTGCGACTGTTTTGGGCATTAGTCTGGCGCCTAGGCGCCAGAGTCGGTTTCTAGATGATTCATTGAATGTGGACTACTTTTGAAGAGGTACCTAAAGCAATCCTTGGCCATTTTCAGAGCTCTATAAATAAGAATATTTCTACAGGAAAGAGGGCCTCTCTTGCCCCTCTCTCTCCCTTGCCTCTCTCTTATCTCTCTCTCTCTCTCCCCCACTCTTCCTTTCTCCTTAGTCATTTTAGTCATTTTAGAGTCATGAAGATGTAGATTTCTACATCTTATGGAGAGATTGGTGAGGGATTTTGAGATATTTATGAGTGGGATGTACGGGCAGTGCATGGATCGGTGGGAGACTTTGGTGGAGAGATCTTCTTCTTTCCTTCAGAGGGAAAAAGCTAAGTATTGTGCTCTTCATTCTCTTGTAATTGTTGTAAACACTTTTTAGTAGATTTTATTTATTTTAAACTGAGTTTTCTGTCGTAATTTATCCATGCTTCGTAAGTGATTTTCTTTACTCTTTTTTTTAATATGAAGTAGTGGCATGTGTAGGAAAATTATTTTTATAATGGAATTATCTATTAAATGCTTCTAAGTGAAAGATAGTTGCATAAATATAATAGAATACCAATGAAATAAGTTTCTTGTTGGCACTTAATTTATTACAAAATTCTATCAATTCTTTTACTTCTTATGCTATTATTTTCATTTAGTTTAATTTTGTAATGAAATAGATGTATGTTTAGGAATTAATATTTGCTTAGATATTCTCTAATTAAATTATGGTGATGATATTCATATCGGATCCTCATTTACTTTACAAATTGATCACTTGTATTGTTAAAACCAGTTGAAGAATTTTGAGACCTATCCGGAGATGAGTTCGTAACTAGTAGATACACATGAATCCTTGGGTAATCGAAGGCTTTATGCGGGTTATTCAAGGTGAAGTGCAAATAAATAGGAAGATATTATTTATTGGGCGCATAATTGATTAGTTTTTAGAGTGACAGACTAAATTCTAATAATTTGGTCTATAGAAAGGGAACTGGGTCACTGGTAGGGCCGACAATAGCCACCCATGGATATCTAGTAGTGTGAGCCAAGATTAACCCATTACTAATAAAAACATCCTGAACCGATCTATAGACTAGCCGATGTTCTTTACACCTGGACCAAAGGGTAAAGAATAGGATTGCTTCTATTTGGCACCACTACATAAAATTCTAAGCATTTCTTTCCTACACATTATCTATGTAATTGCAAGAGAAAGGTAGTCTTTAACATCTAAAAATTCTCCAAACCAATTTATCCATAAGTTATCTTTTTATTTAAGAACTTTATTTAGGATTAGTTATTAAAAAAAAAGAAAAAACCTTTTTAATCAAAATTCCAAATTTAGGCCTTATAGAAATAGACTGGAATTAGCCTAAAGGATTGGTTACCTCACTTCTCTGTGGGATCGATACTGGGCTTATAAAAGAAAACCCTATATTACTTGAAACGATACGTATAGTTACGTAGTACCCCTAGTGTGTAAAATATTTTCTAAAATTTTACAACATTTTGATTTTATACACTAGGCGCTATTTAAAAATTGGGTCAAGTTTTTTGCCATCTTTTGGAAGCAAAAAATATTGCGTTATTGCGGTTCGGGTCATAAGCCATACTACTGTAAGTATGTAATTAGCTGATTGTTCGATCACGTATCTTAAATGAGTTATAAAGATGTTTTGGTGAAGGTGGATCAATTTTGCTTTTTTGTTGATTTCATTGTGTTCGATATTGAGGAAGATAAAGAGATACCTATAATTTTAGGGAGACCTTTCCTAGCCACAGGCAAGGCAATGATAGATGTGCAAAAAAGAAAATTAATGATGAGAGTTAATGATCAAACTGTTACATTCAATATTTCAAAGTCAATGAAATATCTGCAAGAGGTAAAGATGATGAATGTTATAGGGTGGATGTTATCAACTATTTGAGAGAATGTCATTTCAAGTCAACTTATGATGAGAAATCTGAAAGTAAAGAATTGGAGCACAAGCAAGAAGAGGAATTACAAGATTCTGAAGATTTTCAGGAGGATGATTTAAATTATGTTCATGAAAATTTTGAAATGTTGGACATGACTAAAAAAGTCGAATCTTTTAGTCAATCAATTGAAAAACCTCCTAAACTTGATTTAAAGATGCTTCCTAATAATTTAAAGTATGCCTTTTTAGGTGATTCCTCAACTTTGTCAGTTATATTTTCCTCTCAATTAACTGAAAGAGAAGAAGAGTGTTTACTTGAAATTTTTGAAGAAATGTATGAAAGCCTTTGGATGGATAGCTGATATTAAAGCAATTAGTCTTTCAATTTGTATGCATAGAATCCTTATGGAGGATAACTACAAAACTCGGGCTGATCCTCAAAGGAGATTAAATCATATCATGAAAGAAATTGTTAAGAAAGAAATCTTAAAGTGTTTGGATGCTGGAATTATCTACCCTATTTCAGATAGTGCATGGGTTAGTCATATTATCTGTGTACCTAAGAAAGGAGGACTTATTGTGACTATGAATGAAAAGAATGAAATAATACTAGTAAGACAAGTTATATGGTGGCAAATATGCATTGATTATAGAAAATTAAACCTTGCCACCAGGAAAGACCATTTTCCACTTCCTTTTCTAGATCAGATGTTGGATACACTGGCTAGGCATAGATACTTTTGTTTTTTAGATGGATATACTGGTTACAGCCAAATTCAATATGCTCTTGAAGATTAAGAGAAAAGATTTTTTCCCAGTCCTTGTGGTACATTTTCTTTTAGAAGAATGCCCTTTGGTTTATGTAATCCCCCTGCTACATTTTAGAGATGTATGATGAAAATTTTTCGTGATTTAATAGAAAAAGGAATTGAAGCTTTTATGGATGACTTTTCAGTGTTTGAAATTTTATTTGAATCATGTTTAGAGCGTCTATCTAAAGTTCTGAAACTCTATGAAGAAACTAATTTGGTCCTTAACTGGGAGAAATGCCAATTTATGATAGTAGGAGGAATTTTTTTTGGGACAACGTATATCACAAAATGATATGGAAATAGATCCTACAAAAATTCAAGTGATCTCTAATTTACCTTTCCCAACTAATGTAAGGGGAATAAGAAGTTTTCTGGGACATGCTGGATTTTACAGGCACTATATTAAAGAATTTTCATAAATTTCGAAGCCTTTATGCCATTTACTGGAAAAAGATGTGATTTTTAGTTGTGATGATGATTTTCTAAAAGCTTTTGAAACTTTAAAAGAATAATTAATCACTGCACCTGTTATAGTTTCACCTAACTAGCAATAACCTTTTGAATTAATGTGTGATGCTAGTGATTATGCTATTGGAGCCATTTTAGGTCAGAAATATGATAATATTTTCAAGGTGATTTACTATGCAAGTAAAACTCTTAATGAAGCTCAAATTAACTATACTACTATTGAAAAAGAGTTATTAGCTATAGTATTTGCCTTTGACAAATTCAGATCATATATAATTGGAACTAAATGTGTGGTACATACTGATCATTCTGCTATTAAGTATTTAATGAAGAAGAAGGATGCAAAACCAAAATTAATTAGATGGATTCTTATTTTGCACGAATTTGATTTCGAGATAGTAGATAGGAAGAGTGCTGATAATCAAATTGCTGATCATCTGTCCAGGCTTGAAAATGAAAAATCTCTCTATGATGCTGAAGAAATTAATGAACATTTTGCTGATGAAAAATTGTTCAATGTTAATGAGTGGTGTGTTCCGTGGTATGCCGACATTGTAAAATTTATTTTCAGTGATATTTTACCATATGGTTTGACATACTAGGAGAAGAAGAAATTTTTATTTGAAGCTATGACTTATTTTTGGGATGACCCATTTTTATATAAACAAGGAAAGGATTTGATTATTCGATGATGTGTGCATTTAGAGGAAACTTATGAAATTATTCAAAAATTTCATAATTCTGATTATGGGAGACATTTGGAGTTGATAAAAATGCATATAAAATCTTACAATCTGGATTTTATTGGCCTACAATTTTTAAGGATTTTAACATATATAGTACAAATTGTGATCAATGTCAATATGTAGGCAATATTTTTAGAAGAATTGAGATGCCCCTCAATTATATGTTGGAAGTTGAAATATTTGACATTTGGAGATTATATTCAATGGGACCATTTATACCATCTTTCAAAAGTACATACATTTTGATAGCAGTAGACTATGTATCTAATTGGATAGAAGCTGTTGCTTTACATCGATGTGATGCTCAAAATGTTGCAAAGTTTTTAAATAAGAATATATTTTGCAGGTTTGGAATACCAAGAGTAATCATAATTAATGGGGGAAGTCATTTTAGAAATGTGATTATGGAGAAGTTAGTAAAGAAATATCATATTAACCATCGCATTGCTACTACTTATCATCCACATACAAGTGGTTTGGTTGAATTATCCAATCATGAAATTAAAAGAATATTGAGAAAGATTGTTAATCCAAATAGAAAGGATTGGTCAATCAAATTGGATTATGCTTTATGGGCCTATAGGACTGCCTACATAACTTCTATAGAAATATCCCCATATAGGCTAATTTTTAGAAAAGCTTGTCATTTACCAATTGAACTTGAGCATAAAGCATATTGGGCTATTAAAGAGTTCAATTTTAATTTAAAAGATGCTGGAGAAAAGATATTGTTACAATTAAATGAACTTGAAGAGATAAGGAATGAATCTTATGAAAATGTTAAGATTTATAAAGAAAAGATGAAGTTGTGGCATGATCGGATGATTCTTACTAAAAATCTTGAGCTAGGGCAAAATGTTTTACTATAAAATGCTAAATTGAGTATTTTTACTGGAAAACCTAAGTCCAGGTGGATAGGCCCATTTATTGTGATGAAAATTTATTCATTTGGAGCTGTGGATATTAATGATCCTAAGACTGGAAAAATATTTAAAGTGAATGGTCATAGACTTAAACCTTACTTTTTAGTCGATCAATCTAAACTTGATGAGAATCTAATGTTGAGTCACTCAGAATAAGCTCTAGTTATGTCAGGCTGATGATGTTACACCAGGAGCTTTGTGGGAGACAACCCATATTTTTCGATGTACTTTGCTTTTTGTTTGCTTTGTGTGCTTTTAATTGGTTTAATTTGAGAAATGTGGTAGCATTTTGGAGTTTTTCTTTATGTAATAGTGGTGTTTATTTGACCTTATTTGATGACTTAGAGGAGTCAGAATGAAGATTTTGACGTTTGGTAGAACAGTGTAAAAAATGTGCATTGATGGCTATGTTCCTCTAGTCGGCGCATAGGCGCCACAGGTATAAAAAACTTGAAAATTGAGGTTATAGAAGCCTAAATCGTGGGTGAGTAGTTTTTGGAGTTATTAAGGAGTTTTAAAACGTCCAGGGTCGGTTTTAAGGCTTTTTAAGTTATAAAAACGCCTTAAATTTATGAGATACTTGCCCCAGTTTTTATTTTCATTTATGAGTCTTAAAAGAGTATTTTGAGTGCAAAAATGTCTTCTTGGGAGAGTGAAGTTAAGAAGAAAGAGGATGCCAACAAGAAGAAGTTTATTTGTGATAATGCATAAGAGTTATATAATGGATTCCTAGCAGTTAGTGTCCAAGGAATAGCAGAAAGGATTACAAAGATCGAGGCTGATGTTAAGTCTATTGATGCAAAGGTAAATGAAATCAATGTACATTTAGCGCACATTAGATGGCAACTCATAATGCAATTCAGTCATACAAGTCACGTGGAAGAAGCGGATACAGTGATGTTTCTGAAGAACAAATGAATAAAAGAAGAAGATGTTAGAGTTATCAATCATCGCCCGTTTTATCAGATTTACATTCCAGATGGTTCAAATGGAACTAATGGTGGTTCTGGATATAATTCACCCAATGGACATTAAAATTAAATTAAGTATGGTTATGTGTGTTTAGTGTTTTAACTATGTGGTTATTTTTGTTTAATGTTTGTGTTTGTTGCACTTTACATGTGTTTGCAACATCTCAATGATGTAAATTTGTGTTTAATTACATGAGTTATGAACTTATTTATTGGGGAATTTCATCCAAAGTGTTTGGATAAAAATTTGTAATTTGTATTAAGTGTTTTTTGATATTTAAGTAATATAAGTTTTTGTTTGTGTGAGATTTGTGTGGAATCATTGGAAATTAAAGTGTACTTTTTGAGTATTGGAAGAGTTAATGGGAAGAAATAATTATTTGAAGTGACTAAAGGTGATTTACTCAGATTTTTTATGGAATTAACTTAATTGCCAAAATCTGGGAACTAGAGGCTAAGCGCCAAACTAACTGCGCATAAGCGCCAGATTTCGCGGCTAAGCACTGTATGCCTCGCGCATTAGCGCTGATACACCTAAAATATATAGTGTATTTAAATACATTTTTATACTTTTTTTTATGATATTAGATTTTAATGGAAGGTATATTTGTGTTTTTCTTATAGGTATGATTAAAATGACTGACTATGATGAAAGGAGCAAAAGAGGATTAAATTTGGAGCAAAAAATTAAAGAATGAAAAATTGGACCTGTGCCAGCTAAGCCCTGGACCCTTGGCGCATATGCGCGAAAGTTAAAAAATATGAATTCAATCAAATTTGGCGTTATTTTCAAAGGGAGTTTGAAGCAACTTTTGATGGTAACATCCTTAACTTCTTTTAGGTAGCAAATTTGAATGAAGAGATGCATTATTTGGTGGATACATTGAATCTAGACATAATTTAAAGAGACACCAAGGCACCTTTTGGAGAATTTTAAAAAGAAGACTTGAAGATCAGAAAAATGGGTTGTTGTTGGAGGGTGTGATTAGTGTTAAGAGTACAGTTTATGTTACAGAGTTATTGAGAGCACACATTTCAACTTCACCACTTTTATTATCTACTGTATCCAGTTTTTATTAAGAGTAAAATAGAGATTCAGAGTCAATGGAGTTGGGCACCAACCTCTTTTGTATCTTGTAAAGTGAAAGCAAAGTTTTAAAGGAACTTCAAGAGTCTTGTGGAGAGGATTTTCAGATAAGTGTTTATCTTGTTTTACATTTGATTTTAAAGTAAGACTTGTTGTGTTTTCACTTTGATTTCTACTTTCAAATGAAGTTGTTATTATGTTTTCTCCATTAATTGTGAGTATTTTTCTTTATCTTTTTGCTTTTAAATGATGAAGTAATTAAATTATGGAAGGAAATTGTGTGAAGTATAGGATTTCAATGTTGGAAGAAGTTGTGATGATTCACTACCTTGCACTTCATTTACCTCTTGATTTGGCCAATGAAGATGATAAAATTTGTTGTGAGGACATGTAAGAACCAATACGGTATTGTCTTAATCAACAATTGGAAAGAATCACATGCAATTGTATGGGTGAGAATTGTAGTCCATATGGCTGGGTGCAAATAAATAGAAAGATATGTTTTTAATGGGGAGTAAAATTAGAGGTCTTTAGAATGACAGGTTAAAGCCCCCTAATTTGGTTTGATGTTTTAATTTTTTTATGTGATGGTAGCCCCTAGGTGGAGAGCATCGAGGGAACTCTAGAGTGAGAGCTAGCATCTTCCTTGCTTAACCCATCTACATGATTTCAAAACTTCAAATTAACCAATGTTCTTTATAGAACCAAGTAAGGGTAAAGAATATAATTGTTTCTATTTGGCACAACACATTTTAAATACTTCCACAACGAATTTATATCATTATTACTAATTCATTGAAAGAGGAAAAAGATATTTTATTCCCATTTGCTTTCATATTATTCTATAGTTGTGTAAACTTTAGTTGTTTGCTTTACTTTTTATTCAGAAAATATCAAAAACAAATTTGAAAAACTTTATATCTTAAAACATACTTTACAACATAATTTTAAAAAGTAAAATTTATTTTTCTTATTTCTTTAAAATTTTAAACATTTCCCTGTGGGTTCGATATCTCGGGGCTTAATAAAAAAGTTTTATATTACTTGATAAACAATACGTATGTTTGTGTAGTATCTCATATTATAAATAATTAAAGTATAAGTTCATATCTAAATCGTAAGCATAAATATTTGGCAATCGAGTTTTTGGCATCGTTTGGCGGGGAAATTAATTAATATCTCATTTAAATAAAAATAAAGAAAAATTAAGTTTTTAATTTTCATTGTTTTTGTTAGTGTGTTTTATTTTATTTTATTAATTGTGTATACGTAGTTCAGGTTATGAGGGACTTATGCCTTAAGATTCTGAACTAGAGAGAACTATCAAAAAAATCAAAAGAATTAAAAATATAGAAAAAGATAAAAATATTCAAGAAATGGCAAATCAAGATCATCAAATGTTAAAATCCATCAAGAATTTAGACCTTTAAGAGAATATGCTAACCCTACAATGGATGAACTTCATGGTAGTATTCAACACCCTGTTGTAGTTGCTAATTCAATTGAACTTAAACTTGCTATTATCCACATGGTATCTAATAATCAGTTTGGGGGAGCATGAACTGAATATCCTAATTTACATCTTGGCAATTTTCTAGAATTGTGCGCCACTTTTAAATACAACGGTATTTTGGACGATGCTATTAGACTTAGAATTTCTCCTTTTTTTCTAAGGGATAAAGCTAAGATTTGGTTAATTTCATTAGTACCTGAATCTATCAGAACTTGGGATGATTTAGCACAAAAATTCCTTGCTAAATATTTTCCACCATCGAAAACTGTGAAGCTTAGAAATAATATTACATCTTTTTGTCAGTTTGAAGGGAATATATAAATAAAGATAGGGAACATTTTAAAGATATCTTAAGAGAGTATCCATTTGATACTAGATTGGTTAATAATTCAGACATTTTACAATGGATTAGTTGGATCTCTTAGATTTATTATCGATGCCGCTGCTAGTGGTTCATTGATGTCTAAATAGTTTGCTGATGCTTATGCTTTAATTGAAGAAATAAATACTAATAATATTCAATGGCCTCTTAAAAGGTTAAATTCTAAAAAGTTAGTCAACATTCATGAAAATGATGATTTTACAATGCTAGCAAATCAAGTTGCTGCAATTTCAAGGAAGATAGACCAATTTGGGATGAATTTTTCTCAGCCAACTTCCATGATTGAAGAAAATTTATTAGGCCAAATGGTTGACTCTCAAAATTCATCAAAAACCTTGAATGCCATAAGTAAGCCTAATAACCCATATTCCAATTATTATAACCCAGGTTGAAAAAACCATCCAAACTTTAACTAGAATAACAATAATCAGGGTGGTAGTCATCAACAATAAGGGAATAACCAAGTAAACCCATTTTGAAACTGGAACAACTAAGGGAATAATAATTATAGACCAACCTATCCTCGAGGTTTTAACAATAGTTCACAATTTAAGGAAAAGAAGTTGTCCATAGAAGAAGTGGTGTTACAAATGGGAAATCAATTACAAAGTCAAGGAGCTATAATCAGAAATACTGAGAATCAATTGGGAAAGATTGTGAATTCATTAAGTAATAGATCCTGAGGAATGCTTCCTAGTAATATTGATGTAAATCTAAGAGACAAGACTAAAGAGCAAGTACAAGCTATTCAGTTGAGAAGTGTAAGAGAGTTAGAAGGTAGAGTTAAAAAAGAGATTGAAGTAGAGAAAGAAGAGATTGAAAAACCAAAAGAGGAAGCTCTGAAATGTTTTGAAAGACCTATTTTTCCACCTAAAGTTGATTTAGAAAATCCACCACCTCCATTTCCTCAGAGACTTCAACAACAAAAATTGGATAAGAAATTTTCAAAATTCTTGGAGATCTTTAAGAAGCTTACAATTAATATTCCATTTGCTGAAGCCTTAGAACAAATGCCAAGCTATGTGAAATTTATGAAGGATATTCTCAAATAAAAGAGGAAGTTTGAAGATAATGAGACTGTTGCACTTAGTGAAGAGTGCAACACTATAATTCAGAAAAAGCTTCCTAAAAAGCTTAAAGATCCTGGAAGTTTCACAATTCCATGAGCAATTAGAGACAATTTTTTTGGAAAAGCTCTATGTGATTTGGGTGCAAGCATTAACCTTATGACATTATTAATATGCAAAAGACTAGGATTAGGAGAAATAATCCCTACTAGTGTAACTCTGTAATTAGTTGATCGTTCGATCACATATTCTAAAAGAGTTATAGAAGATGTTTTGGTGAAAGTGGATCAATTTATCTTTCCTGTTGATTTCATTGTATTGGATTTGGAGGAAGATAAAGAGATACCAATATTTTTAGGGAGACCTCTCCTAGTCACAGGCAGAGCGATGATAGATGTGCAAGAAGAGGAATTAATAGTGCGAGTTAATGATCAAACTGTTACATAAAAGTCAATGAAATATCCTGCAAGAGGTAAAGATGATGAATGTTATAGGATGGATGTTATCAAATGTTAGAGTGAATGCCATTTCAAGTCAACTGGTGAAGAGAAATCTAAAAGTAAAGAATTGGAACACAAGCAAGAAAAGGAATTACAAGATTTTAATGATTTTTATGAGGAAGATTTAAATTATGTTCATAAGAATTTTAAAATGATGGACATGACTGAAAAATATGAATCTTTTGGCCCATCAATTGAAAAACCTCCTAAACTTGATTAAAAGATGTTTCTAAATCATTTAAAGTATGTCTTTTTAGGTGATTTTCTACTTTGTCAGTTATAATTTCCTCTCAGTTAACTAAAAGTGAAGAAGATAGTTTGCTTGAAAATTTGAAAAAAATATAAGAAAGCTTTTGGATGGAAAATAACTGATATTAAAGGAATCAGTCATTCAATTTGTATGCATAGAATCCTTTTGAAGGATAAATGCAAACCTCAGGCTGATCCTGAAAGGAGATTAAATCCTATCATGAAAGAAGTTGTGAAGGAAGAAATCTTAAAGTGGTTGGATGCTAGAATTATCTACCCTATTTCAGATAGTGCATGGGTTAGTCCTATTCACTGTGTACCTAAGAAAGGAGTTACTGTGACTGTTAATGAAAAGAATGAAATAATACCAGTAAGACAAGTTATAGGGAGGAGAATATGCATTGATTATAGAAAATTAAAACTTGCCACCAGAAAAGACCATTTTCCACTTCCTTTTCTAGATAAGATGTTATATAGACTGGCTGGGCATAAATAATTTTATTTTTTTTATGGATATACTAGTTACCACAAAATTTAAATTGCTTCTGAGGATCAAGAGAAGAAAATGTTTACCAGTCCCTATGGTACATTTGCTTTTAGAAGAGTGCCCTTTGTTTTATGTAATGCCTACATTTCAGAGATGTAAGTGTTGACCTCATTTTTGATGAGGTCTTCTCTTCTTCTTTTTAGTACTTAGGATCTAGCCTTAGGCTTTTCCTTTGACTATCCTAGAAGATTAGAATTGGGACCCACCACCTAGAAATTCAAACCACTTCTTAACTCCCTGCAAACTCCACAAACTTGATTGTAGACCCCTAATCACCTAGAGGGTTGAAATCAAATGTGAAAGTTTAAAGGATGAGTTCCTATAGGACTCTTTGGCCTTAGGGCCGCTTACTGGTGGCCCAGTCCGGTGAAGGGCTGACTTACACACACACTACACTTATATACTACACTTCCACACACCTCCTAAAACCACACCCATACCCAACTTGACCTCACGACTCATGAAGGTGATTCACATGGATGGTCCTTAACCCCTAAGCCACTCGGTAAGAGGTTAGGAACAACATAGTGAATGCCTCAAATGAGTCCCTTCATGGCTCATGTGGGCTTAATATGGCTTCATGGCTCAACCAAAATGATTTCATTCCACTTACATATACCCAATCTTCAATTTTCCAAATTTTCAATTTCTGACCCCCGGGACCCCGGACCCGCCAGCCTACCCAAAACCCTTGAAATTACCCAAAATTTTCAAAATTCTCCAAAATCACCCAAATTCCTCAAAATCAATCTCAAACATTCTCCCACCACTCAAATTGACCATTTTTACCCAAAATACTCAAAATTCCAAAAAATACCCCTAATACCCTCCAAATTACCAAAATGCCCCTCTTGACCCAAAAATCCAAAAATTCAGAAAATTCCCAGAAAATTCCAGAAAATCTCAAATATTCCCAATTTCATTTTGTCCAACTACACCATGAGCCAATTTTGTCAATTTACCCCACTTTTATCAAAACCCCCAATTTGACCCATTTTAACCCAAAGTGAACCCAATGTCAAACCAAACCTACCCAATTGACCCAAATTCTGGTCCAATTCAATTCTAAACTTCAATTCAACATCCCCAACACTGATCTAGACCAAATCCAAGCCCAATTTGATTGGCATTTGAATCCAATTTCACTTTTGACCTTAAAGCCCAATTTGGACCCATGACCCAAACTTAGCCCAAACTAAACCAATTCAACTCCAATTGACCCCAAACCTTTTCTAAACCTTTCCTAACATCCCCACAAACAAAACACTAACATAATTTGCCCAAAATTTGGACCCAAACCCCACTCAAATTCAACCCAAAACCAAAAAGCCCAATTTTGACCTAAACCCAAACTTAACCCAAATAGGCCCAAACCCCAAAATCCAACCCCAAAAAAAGTTGAACCTCTTTGAAACACTCCCATAAACATTTCCCAACATTAATTTTACATCAATTTCAACCCTAGCTAAACATTGGCCCAAATTAGCCCAATTTGACCTACATTGGCCCATGTACCAAATGAACCCAAATCCAACCCAATTCAAGCCCAAACCACCTCAAATTTATTTCAAATCACTCATGACACATCCCTAAAGCAAACCCAACAGTTATTTGGCCCAACCTTTTACAAGAATTCCCATCCATAAAGCCCAAGGCCCACTTTCTTAAACCTTTCTAAAAAGCTCATCCAAGACAAATTCAAAAGCCCAAAGTCCATGACAAAGCCCACATGACACTTTCCCTCATCACACATTCAATTTAAAATCATTCCTAAAGTCCTAATTTATCAATTAAACAATTCCAAATCAAGCCTCATAACAATTCCCATCAAAATGCCAAAATTCACAAAACCTTTTTTCATGAAGTTGACTTAACTTTTCCCGAAGCCAAAGATGAGCCATGAAGCCATGCATGAGCCACATGTGAGCCATGAAAGCCTTGGAAGCCTCACCATACCCAAAATGGCAAGAGGAGGGGACCCTTTAATGATCCTCTTAAGAGTGACTAACCACTCCCATGTCTCCCCTAAACCTTGCTTAAACTTAATTGTACTTGGATGGTGACCTTTCCCCACTAATCAAGCTGACCTAAACCACTTTCTCTTCAGCCCAAACTAGCCATGGGGAGGTGCACCTAGCCCAATCCATGCATTTGACCAATTTGAGCCAAAATACACCCTTACCCCATTCCACTTTGATTCGAACCCTTTACACATGGCGGCCACCGATTGACTTCACAAACATCGAGCCACGACCCACTCGAACACGAGGGTGACCCATGCTGCCGGCCAGCCCAGCTGGATCGCCGGAAAACACCACACCCGAGAGCTCCCATGTGAGCCAACATTGAAATTCCCCCTTGCCGAGCTGCCCCAAGTCCGGTGGCCACCATGGTCATTCTTCTCTTGCATGGAGCGAGCTGATCCCGGTCCCCAACTCCCCACAGGAGGCCCTCCGGCCTCTCTGGCCCCAAACCCCACCTCCTCTCGGCCATGAGAGGTGCTGAACCAACCTTAAGGAAACTCTGCCAAAATCACTCCAGACTCTCCCCCACACTTAGAGCATTTGATCCCCACTGTTCTCTTGCTCTAATCCCCACTAATTGAGCTCAATTCTCTGGCCATAACAGGACACTCCCAAATCCTCCACCAAAGTCAAATTAAACTCACCCACACCTGCATAAGACCAAGAGAAGGAGTTCCCCAGTGAAAGCCCCCTCTCCGGGCCACCCATGCGTTCCCGGACTCCAAGCTTTGTAATCGAGTCGTGGTTGAAATCATACCGGACAATTCACTGGGCCGAGGGACTTCATCCGGAGCTTGCTTAGACCCAATCGAAGGTGACACGACTCTCGGATTGAACCTTCACTTCTCTGAGCAAAGGTATGGACTCACTCTTTTTCCCGAGCTTACAGAGATTCTCCGTTTAATTTGAATCAATTTCAATGCATGTTTACCATATGGATGTGTTCGTCTCCTCAAGACGAATCCATATAGCATAATAACACAAAAATCCGTTGAGAATCGAGTGAGAAATTAGGGTTAGAAGGTTGACGGTCACGGGTGCACACCAGTTGTAGACGATGACTGGGAGCCGTCGGATCGAGCGTGTATCGAGCGGACGGTCGGGATCGAGCCGGACGACGCGATGGTACATGAAGCTGCGGGCCCACGGAGCGGCCGAGTCGGATGGCGGCGCCGAATCGGAGCGCGTCGCGTGGCCTTTCGGAGCGCTGAGGATGGCGTGGCGCCGCATGGATAAGTAGGAAAATGGGGATTTTTCTTATTTATTTAATTACCAGAACTTAGAAAATTCATAATTTTGTGTAGGAAAATCTTAAAAATAAAATAAAAATACCCTCTTGCTCAGTGAACAGAGGAGAATAACGTGGAAAAGAAATCATTTAATTTCATTGAATATTTGATTTTTAATAATTTATTTACTCTCTGCACATTTTCAATTCTCCATGCATGTATACAATTCACCATAGCATGAGACCATAGGGCTTTTGAAGCCTCTGAATTTGGGGACATTCCCTGAATTTTCCAAAGTCAGAGGCCATCCTATGAAGAGTTATTGATTTTTCAATTCTAGGTCACTATTACGAGAATTTTAATTCCAATAATTAGCATGTTATGAAATAAATTCTAGGAAAATTTGGTAATGTTTCTTATGACTAGAGGACCACTAGGGAAAATAGTTTTGAGTTAACTCACTTGTAATAACCCTAATTGGCTTAAACACCCAAAATGGAGCTTTAATTAATTAGAGCTAATCATACGTCAAATTGACTTGAAATCAATTCTCCACTGACCTTTAGGATCAGAGAAACCCACTTTAAAAGTTTGAAGTCAATTGGACTTGGTTAGCCCTATCAAATGGGTTGATTAAGCCATTTAGCCAAATTAAACTTCAAAAACTCATAACTTTCAAAATACTTTTCAAAAATTCACCAAATTGGTTTTGGAGCCTCTCTGATATCAGGGGAATTTAAGAAAATTAAAATTGTAATTTTCTAAAAAAGTTAATTTTTTGCATTATTTTAATATTTTTAATAATTAAAAAATAATAAAAATCACAAAAATAATAAAATTCACCAAAATGTCACATTTTGAATTTTAATCACTTAGGAACAAACCCCATATTTTTATTAAGTCTCTATGATGAGATATTAAATTTTAAAGCCCTAAGGTAATTTTAAAATTAAAAAAATGTATTTTCTAGCATTTCCACTAAAATAATTTTAATAAATCAAAGAAAAATCAGAAAATTGTAAAAATTAGTTCTCTGGTTTCCTTGATATCAGAGAGATTTTTGAAAAATATAAAATTCATTTTTCAACCTTTATTTTATTTTTAAATTAATTAATACTCCAAAACTCAAAATAATTATAATAAAGAAAATATAATTCAAAAAATCACCAAAATTGGTCCAAGTGGTCCTCCAGTCATTAGAAATGTCCCATAATTTTCTTAAGGATAGAAACTTTCCCTTGGTCATGTTGTTGAATTTTCCTTGAAAATACCTATTTTCCACCAAAAATAATTACATAAATAAATTAAATATAGAAAAATCACATTTTCTCCTCTAATGTCTTGATTGATATATGAGTGAAGTCACATAAAAATTTCAAATTCATTTAAGCTCAATTTAGTGAGTTATGGAATTAGTAAGTTTAAAGGGCAAAATGATAATTAAAATTTTAACCTATGATTAAAAATTTTAGGTTTAATTAAAAGGGTGGGTAAAATATTTGATACTAAGTTGATTTTGGATGTTTGAAACTTAGGCAATTAAAGGGTAGAAACCTACCAAACAATTTGAAAATAATTAAAATAAACCTTAATTAAATAATTAATTAAATTTGGAAGAATAATGAAAAATTGGAATTATTAAAATAGGGATATTATTAGGAAGAGATTTGTTCTTTAATTTAAGAATCTCTAAATTAATCACCTCAATAATATTTAATTCCTAATTAAAATGATAATCCAAATTCAAGATTTAAAATGCTAAAAGACTTAATCATTAAATTAAATTAAATCCTTTTAAAATTTCAATTAAATTAATAATTTAACAATTAAAATTAAATCATCCTTAAAGCATAAAAAAATAAAATATTAAATTAAAATTAAAATAAAATTAAAATTAGAATTTTAATTAAATTAAAATTTAAACTAAATTAAATTAAATTAAATTAAATTAAATTAAATTAAACTAGATCACATTAAATTAAATTAAATTAAATTAAATTAAAACATATTAAATTAAATTAAATTAAATAAAAAATAAAGTCAAGTTTAAATAAAATTAAAATTAAATTAAAATTAAAACTAAACCAAATTAAATTAAATTAAAATTAAATTAAATTGAATTAAATATAACATCACCAAAGACATAAAGAATTCAAAATAAATCTAAAACAACTTGAACACTATTCCAAACTTAAACCCATTAATTGAAATTAAATTAAATCACAAATCACTTGAACATTAATTTGCCCTTAAAAGCTCTTGTTGTCATAACTCCTAAACAGAGTATTAAGTGAAGTGTTACTTCACTCATGGGATATTCAAATGTCCTAGTTCACTGAGCAAGATAACAAAACTTGAACTCCTGGATGATTAATTCATTTATATAATTAAATTCTCTTGGACTTAAAACAATCCTAGAGGTATTGAAAAGATGTTTAAGACTCGTCTTAAGCACTTCCTCAATATGATATGATATTTATAAGAACGAGTTGAACTTAATTGTTCTTTGATGAAGAAAATCGTCCTCGAAACCAAAACACAAGAACACTAGACGTCATAGGAGATGACTAGCTATAGGAGTAGGACCTTGGTAGAAAACCATAACCCTTCCCTTAGCTTTACCTAGGAACTTGCTTTAAATGCTTAAATATTCTAAATTGTGTTTAATTGCAGCTTGGGATGATGGGAAGACCCTCCAGGTACGCTTTTGTTTTATTGCAATTTACCTCCTTGCAATTTACTTTATTGTAAATGCACTTTACTTTTCTTGCATGATAAACAACTGTTGCATGAAAACCCACACCTTTAGGCTAGTCCCTAAAACTGAAACCAAAACTAAATTAAAAGTCATTACAAGATAAAATTCACCGTCACAACATTTCAAAATATAAAACAACTCAAAATTTAATCACAAAACGAAACAACAAAACTACAACTACAACTAAATTAAAACGTCTTGTTGGATGATCGGGAATACCTCGGATGATGTAACCTACGTGTTGCTAACGGGATTTCCCACGGTCTAAATGAAAGTGTGGAACTCATTTAGTTGAGTTTAGCAAATTCATCTGGACTAAGTTAATCCGATAAAAATAACGATGCCGGAAGGATGGAACCGTGGGATCTTAACCGGTGTTGTTATATTCAACTTTAAGATTTGTTTTAATTAAAACATAAAAAATACTTGGAAATTAAGACCTTCTCTAAACCAGAACACTCCTCTCATCTCCTGATTTATGACTTCTAAAACTAAACCTCTGCAACAACAAGGAGCTCGGAGCATGGTGGGCAGCACGGCCATCGTCATCAGCAAAACTTTCTTAGAATTAAATAACCAAGCCATAGGACTTCGAGGTAGTTTGCCTAGTGCAACATAAATCCTCAACTCTTCGTTAGGCATTTGCATGATCATATCATGTAAATTAAGCCCTAACTGGTCTTAGGACTCCGAGGTGATCGTTCGGTACGACATAAACCCTCACATCTTCGAGGCTATTTGTGTGATCACATCATACAAATATAAGTCCTAATTAATTAAAATTGGTAAGATCAAAACATTAAATAAACATTAGGGCTTTCCTAAATTCAAGCCAAACAATAGGACAATCGGGAAAATACTGAAGTTCACTTCGAATCTGTGATTTCTCCTACCTTTCTTCTTTTGAATTCCCAAAATAAAATGTTCCAAATTTGATCCATTCCCTATTGAAATTCCAAAATTCAATCCCTTGAAAACTTAAACTTTGAAATTCTTGAGAGCAGAACTACTGATTATTATCGAGAGTTTTCTTAGGTGATTCCCGTCACTTAAGATGTAATTAACTATAGGGGCTTGCCCTTATAGGGAATTTTAAGAACCCGAGTAATATAAACCACTGTTTAATGCTTTCATATTAAGCAGGGGAACTTGTTGGCAAATAAAATGGTTTCGCAGACCAAATGGATGTCACAAACCTTCTAGTTTATTTAATCAAGCCCCACCACCAAACAGTGTGCCTATTCTTCGGGATAGACACGCGGTTTGTAGTGTGGTGCTCGTTTATATAAACTATTTGAGATGTGATATTAGTTTGATTTCATATCTTAAAATTTTTAAAATTATTTTCAAAATCAAATACTACTTTCTAAATTTTATATATATATATATATATATATTTAAATTAAATTTAAAATCTAAAAAAATTCGCCGACAACTTCTGTAGGCGACCCTCTTTTCACAAATACAACACACAAACCTAAAAATATGCCGACAGTAAGATGACACTTTTCTGTGAATGAATAAAAAAAGGAATTAAAGTTTTTATGGATGACTTCTCAGTGTTTGGAATTTCATTTGAATCATGTTTAGAACATCTATCTAAAGTTTTGAAAAGCTGTGAAGAAACTAATTTGGTCCTTAACTGGGAGAAATGCCAATTTATGGTAGCAAGAGGAATTATTTTGGAACATCGTATATCAGAAATGGTATGGAAGTAAATATTGCAAAAATTCAAGTGATCTCTAATTTACCATGGCCAACTAATGTAAAAGAGAATTAGAAGTTTTCTGGGACATGCTAGATTTTACAGGCTTTATATTAAAGACTTTTCATAAATTTCGAAGCCTTTATGTCGTTTACTGGAAAAAGATGTGATTTTTAATTTGATGATGATTGCCTAAAAGTTTGATAATGATTAAATAACCTAAGCGATTTTGTATTTAGATATTAATGAGATATTATTGGCACATTAATTAAAAAATCTCTCAATATTTTCGAGAGACGCTCTAATAACTTACATTTTTCCTTTCATATTTTTTACGCGTTATCTGCGCTTTATGGCGTTATTATGCGATTAACTCAAATAACGCTTAAATAATTTCTTCAAAACCATACAATAACGCCATGGCTCAATTTCTCAAGCGCGTTATTCATGTACTTATCAAAGCTTATTCGGTATTTACGCGATACGCATCGCTACAGACGTTTCCTCTATATAAAAACTCAGATCAATGGATTTAATCTTTAAAAAGCGCTCGTATTAACCAGCCAGACGGTTCTTTTTTCGTTTTTTTTTTTTTTTGGTATTATTTTTTTAAATGAGTTTAAAGCATGGGATATTTGTATGTGACGGTCTCATTTTATTCATAATTGTACTTAAGAGACTACAAAAAATAACTATAATAATAAGTTATCTTAATTATTGTAAACTTTTTTCAGATAAGACGATTGCCTGAATTCAATAATTGAAAGTTTTTATTTTATTTCCAACTAATACGTGAGCCATTCCACCACACGGCTTTTATTTCGATTTCGATTCATTCATTCTTATTAAGTCTTATATTAGATGCGAATTGCGTTTTACATAATATTTTTGAGATTCTAACTATTTTTTTTGCAGTATTTTCATTCATATTCTTCGTGTATGTTTATATATTAATATAATTTATGTAATTATTAAATTAATTGATCTTTGAGTGTAGCATGAATCTTAAGATGGTTTAAACTGAGGGTAAACGAGTCGTATTCGCCGAGCAGCTGTTAATTTGAGCTTCAGTCAACTCGATTAATTAACCTCTTTCGCGCTTGACCTCAAGCTTAAATTTGCAGGTTAAACTCAACTCATGAGTCAACTTATTTATTATTAACATAGTTTTACAATAAAATTAGAAACTATAAGATAAATAAATAAAAATCACTTAATGCAACTATCTCGGAAAGGAGAACCAATGAGCCCCTTAAAACAACACTACAAATCATCTTGGAAAGAACCTCAAAGGCCCTTCAAGGCCACTAGCACCTAATACAACACCAACTTAGCTCCTAAATGGCTTTCATGTTTAAGAGGTGGCACTACCCGTCGGATTACAAGAAGTCAGCCTCTCTCGCTCGATACCCCAGCCATCTTCGACAACATAAGTCCAATCTAACGGGAATAATAATTGTTAATCGGATCAAAAGAGCTAGACGAATGAAGTACCATAGCTTGGATGACCGATTTTCATGGCTTGGTCGATGGAAGGTTCAGCGACTTAACCGACCAAAGGTCCATGTCAATTCATTCGAATGTCCATAAATGGCGGATAGAAGGTCGGTCAACAAAGCTCATCGTGGATGACCAAACAACCATCACAATTGCCGACCAAAGATTCTCAATTCGACCGACCAAAAGCCCATGTCTTCATTAACCGAAAGTTCTACATGTAATAAACCGAAAAGTCCCTCACATAAACTAACCGAGGACCCAACCTCAAAAGCTTCGAGGACAGAGACAAAGAAAATTGAAAGTCCCTTTTTATTTTATTTTGTTCGTACTAATTCATGTATTCATCTTCCTTATTATAATAGCTGAAGCACAAGAGTGTGCATATTATATATGAATTAAATTGTTGTGTCATACTTTAAAATTATGGGAGAGTGTAATCAACATGTGTTAAAACGTATTACTAAGATTTCATAATCAATTTGGATTTATGCATGTGTCTACTATGTAGCTTTCATGATTTATCGGCAGGCTCACTTCGAGAAGCATGTAGATAATAAGGAGGATCTACATTTGATTTTTATCGATTTAGAAAAAAGCTAAGGTTCCAAGAGACATCCTATGGAGAGTTCTCGAGAAGAAAGGTGTCGATAAGACTTATATTCAAGTCATTAAAGATATGGACATTTCGTAGTCATAATTGTGTTCGAACCGAAGACGGATTAACGAAATATTTTCCTATTTCTCATTGGATTAAATGAAGAATCGCCTTTAAGCCCATATATTTCCGCTTTAGTTATGGATGGTCTTACCGGACATATATGTGAGGATGTACCTCGATGTATGCTTACGTGATATCCTTCTCTTCGGATAACACAATGTAAAAAGCCCAAGAAAACTCAATCGCGGAGGTGTACTTGAGTCTAAGAGCCTTCATTCGAGTATAACTAAAGCCGAATACATGAAATGTAATTATAAGAATAGCTCTAGTGACAACATGTTGACCTCTATTTTCATTTATGCCTTCTCTTCTTCTCTTTAAGATTGTGATCTAAATTTCAGCTTCTTCCTTCGACTATCCTAGAGAATTAGAATCGGGACTCCACCACTTAGAAATTCAAACCACTTCTTAACTCCCCGCAAACTCCACAAAATCGATCGTAGACCCCTAATCACCTAGAGGGTTGAAATTAAATGTGCAAGTTTAAAGACGAGTTCCTATGCGATTCTTTCGCCCAGGACGTTTCCCGCAAATTTCGTCAAAGCATGGGCTGACTTACACACACACTACACCTATACACTACACTTTCACCCACCTCGAAACCAACACCCATACCCACCACCTCCCCGACTCATGCAAGTGGTTCACATGGATGGCCCCAACCCCCCAAGCCCTCGGCTATGCTGCGAACATACGGGATGCCTCAAACGAGTCCCTTCACGGCTCATGCTGCCGATACTTTCGCTTCTTACGGCTCAACCAAAATGATTTCATTCCACTTACATTCACCTGCCTTCAATTTTCCAAATTTTCAATTTTCGACCCCCGATCTCTACACCCGCTTACCTCACCCAATACCTCGAAATTACCCAAATCTTCCAAAATTTTCAAATCACTCCAAAATTTCAAAATCAATCCTAAACATCGCCTCACCAATCAAATTGATCATCCACACCCAAAAATACCAAAAATTCCAAAAATACCTCCCAATACCCTCCAAATACCCAAAATGCCCCTCTTAGCCAAAAATCCAAAAATTCAGAAAATTCCCAGAAAATTTCAGCAATCCCAAATATTCCCAATTTCATTTTGCTCAACTACATCATGGGCCAATTTTTATCAATTTACCCCACTTTTATCAAAACCCCCAATTTGACCCATTTTAACCCAAAGCTTTCTAACCCAATGTCAAACCAACCTACCCAATCACCCAAATTCTGGCCCAATTCAATTCTAAACTTCAATTCAACATCCCCAACACCAATCTGTACTCAAATCCAAGCCCAATTTGATTGGCATCAGATCCAATTTCACTTTTGGCCTTAAAGCCCAATTTGGACCCATGACCCAACCTGCCCAAACTCACCCAATTCAACTCCAACTAACCCAAATCTTTTCTAAACCTTTCCTTAACATCCCCATAAAACAAAACACTAACATGATTTGCCCAAGATTTTGACCCAAACCCTATTCAAATTCAACCCAAAACCAAAATTCCTTAAATGGGCCTACACCCAAACCCAACCCAAATAAAGCCCAAGTCCCAAAATCCAAACCCAACCAAAAATTGAACTTCTTTAAAACAGCCCCACAAACCCTTCTCAACATTAATTTCCACATCAATTTCAACTTTAGCCCAATCCTACCATATAGCCCATTTCGCCCAATTCTTAGCCTCTTTACCAAAAAGCCCAAATTCAACCCAATCCAAACCCAAATCACCCCACACTTGTTTCAAACCACTCACTTAATATCCCTAAACAAAACTCAACAATTATTTGGCCCAACATATTTACAAAATTCCCATCCATAAATTCATTTTTAAACTTAAAGGCCCATCCCTTAAACCATTTTAAAAGCCCATCTTTTACCACATCCAAAGGCCCAAAATCGGGTCCCAAAGCCCATATGACATTTCCCCTCATCATACTTTCAATTAAACTCAATACCTAAGTCCTAAATTCATCATCAAATCATCCCAAATCAAGCCTTATCCAAGTTCTCATTAAATTATCAAAAGAATCCCAAAACCCATTTTCATGAAATTGACCAAACCTTTCCCTCAAGCCCCAAAGGAAGCATGCGAAGCCATGTACGAGCCACATGCGAGCCACGAGAGCCTCGGGACACTCCACCATGCCATATCGTGTAAGAAGAGGGAGGGCTTTCCTTAATCCCTAAAGCTCATTGAATTTCTGACCATGATTCACCTAAACTTAAATTTAATCCAAATATATTTGACTCGAGACTTCTCCATGCCAAACCACTCGATCCCTTTCGATCCCCCACAAGACCCAAAGCCACCTCAGGTGCACCAAGCCCAAATGCGGATTGACCCATTTAGACTCAAAACTAGCTACGCCCCATTCTACTTCGGATCAAAGCTCTTACACACGGCACCACACCGCTGCACCAAGTCCCGCCCCGACCCACCCGACCTCGAGCGACCCACGCCCGGCCGGCCGCGACCCGCCGCCGGAAAACACTATGCCCGAGACTCGGGAGAGGCCAAGCTGGGAATTCACCCACAGCCGCCCGATGCCCACCCGCCTACCTACTTCGCCGTTCTTCTCTCACCTGGGCACTCGATCCTACCAACTTCCCCCCCGGAGGCCTGCCTCTCCTATTTAAACCCCTCACCCTCTCGGCCAAAGGAGGTGTCAGCGACCATACCAAAACTCGCCAAAATCACTCCTCACTCCCCCTCCGCACGCAGCACCGATCCCACCGTTCTCCCCCGCTCTAATCCCCATCGATCGAGCTCAATTTTCGAGCCCACCCCGCCGACCGCACACTTCCGAATCCTTCACTCAAAATCAAATTAAACTCACCTACACCTTCACTCGCGCAGAAGAAGTTTTCCAGTTGAAAGCCCCCTCTGTGCCACCCATTGTCTGTGATCTGTGCGTCGTGATCTACTTCCGTGGAATCACACGACAATCGGCCGGGCACTTCATCCGGAGCTCGTCGACCCAATCGAACGCGACACACCATCCCCGCATCGAAGCTTCACTTCGAGCAAAGGTACGAACTCCTTCTCACCAGCCAAATAATTCTCCATTTTGATCGGGCTTCGATTTCATAAAGATGTTCACCGTACGGATGTGTTCGTCTCTTCAAGACGAATCCACAGCATAAGAACACAAAATCTGCCGAGAATCGAGCGAGTTCAGGTTGGGAGCGTGGACGGTCACGGATCGCACCCGCCGTACGATGACCAGAACCGCTCTGACGCGCGTGTACGATGGACGGCTTGATCAAGGCTGACCTACAGAGCTATAGGAATCATGGCCCCGGATACCGAGTCGATGGCGGCGCCGAACCGGGGAGCGACGCGCGATTCTAGCCGCCGAGGCCGAGTCGGCCGCCGACGCGGATAAGCAGGAATGTGTTATTTTCTTATTTATTTAATCCCCAAACTTCAAAAATGCATATCTGTAGAAAAGTCACAAAAATAAAATAAAAATACCCTCTCGCTTCAGCCGAATGTATGAGAATAAATGCAAAAGAATTAATTAATTCTCATTTCCAAGATTTCCTTTATTTTTAATTAATTATTTACCTCGCATTGTTTTAATTCTCCATGCATTCTTACAATTCACTATGGCATGAGACCACAGTGCGTCAGTTCTCCGAACTTTCATGAACATTCTCTAAATTTTCCAAGTGTCGAGGCGATTCCTGCGAAAAGTTATCGATTTTTCAAATGCATGTCGCTGTTTTCGAGTATTTTAATTCCAAAAATTAGCATGTTGTGAAATAAATTCTAAGAAAATTTAGTAACGTTCCTTACGACCTCGCAGAACCCTAAAAAATGTGACTCGAGTTAATTCACTCGCATTAACCCTAATCTACTAAATACCCAAAATCGAACTTTAATTAATTAGAGTTAACCATAGATCAAATTGACTTGAAATCAATTTTCATCGACTCAGATCGTATATCCACCATAAAAATTTCAAGTCAATCGGATTCTCAAGCTACTCATCAAACGGGTCGATTAAGCCACTTTAACAAAAATTAAACTTTAAAATTTCATAACTTTCAAAATACTTTTCAAAAATTCACCAAATCGGGTTTTCAAGCCTCTGATATCGGCGGAATTCAAGAAAATTAAAATTGCAATTTTCTAAAAAGTTAATTTTTTTTATCATTATTTTAATATTTTAATAATTTAAAAATAATAAAAATTACAAAAATAATAAAATTCACCAAAATGTCACATTTTGAATCTAACCACTTGTGAACAAACCCCATATTTTGCTTATGTTTCTAGGAGGTCGAGATATTAAATTTTAAAGCCCTGGGTAATTTTTTAAAATTAAAAAATACATTTTCTAAGATTTCCACTAAAAATAATTCCAATAAATTAAGCGAAAAATCAGAAAATTGTAAAATTCATTTCCTCTTAATCTCGCATATCTATAATTTTAAAAAATTATAAAATTCATTTTTCAACTTATATTCTATTTTTAAATTAATTAATACTCCGTAACTTAAAATAATTTTAATAAATAAAATATAATTCAAAAAATCACAAAATTACGTCCTCTCTATCATTGTGAATGCAATATAATTTTCAGTTTATCTAAACTTTCCCTAACATATTATTAAATTTTTCTCGAAATCCTTATTTTCCACCAAAAATAATTACATAAATAAATTAAATACATAAAAATCACATTCTCTCCTCTAACGCCTTTATTGCCATATTTAGCTGCTCACATAAAAATTTCAAATTTATTCGAGCTCAATTCTACGAAGCATAAATTACGTTTTAAGTGTTGTGCCTATAATTAAAATTTTAACCCTTAATTAAAACTTTAGGCTTAATAAAATTAAAGAAAGAAATATTTGATCCTAATCGATTTGATGATCGAAATTTAAATAATTAAATGGCAGTAAAACCTATTAAACAATTCAACAATAATCGAAATGGTCTCGCCAAAATAATTAATTAAATTAATAAGAAATCGAAAGTTATTAAAATAAAGGCAAGTTATTAGGAAATAAATTTGTTCTTTAATTTAAGAATCCCTAAATTAATCATCTCAACGATATTTAATCCCTAATTAAAATGATAATCCAAGTTTAAGCGTTTAACGCTAAAAGTTAATTTAATCATTAAATTAAGTTAAGGTTAAATTATTTAAAGAAATCCCTTTAAAATAAAATATTAAATTAAATTAAATTAAATTAAATTAAATTAAATTAAATTAAATCAAATCAAATTAAATTAAATTAAATTAAAACAAATTAAATTAAATTAAATTAAATCATATTAAATTAAATTAAATTAAATTAAATTAAATAAAATTAAACTAAATTAAATTAAATTAAATTAAATTAAATTAAATTAAATTAAATTAAATTAAATTAAATTAAATTAAAACTAAATCAAATTAAATTAAATCAAATCAATTGTATCATTAAATATATCATATTAAATTAACTTAAATTAAATTAAACCACATTAAATTAAATTAAGTTAAGTTAAATCAATTAAATTAAATATAACATCACCTAAGACATGAAGAATTAAAATTAAATCTAAAATAACTTCAACACTATTCCAAATTTAAATCATTAATTAACTTAAATTAATCACAAATCATTAAATATCATTTTCATTTCTGTGAGCTTTTACTATTATAACTCCTAAACGAAAGTATCAAGTGAAATGTCATTTCACTCATGATATTCAAACATCCTAATTCACCTAACAAGAAATAAAACTTAACTTAAACACCCTGGACGATTAATTCACCGCACAATGTAATCTATCTTGACTAAAGATAACTCTCATTATCAAAAGATGTTTAAGATTCGCCTTAAACACTTCCTCAATACGATGGAATGTCCTTAAGAACAAATCGAGCTATTGTTCTTTAGCCGAAGAAAATCATCCTTAAAACCAAAATCAAGACCTGGGGACAACATAGAATGACTAGCCATGTGATTGTGATTTAGAAAACCATAACCCTTCCCTACTTTTACCAAAGAAATCGTTATAAATGCTTAAATGCTCTAAATCGATTTTGCGTATCAGATTTACGGGAAGACCTCTGTGCACGCTTTTATTTTATTGCAATTTATCTTACCGCAATTCATTTACTCAAGGCTGCACTTTACTTTTCGCATAAACAACAATTGCATGAAAACCTACACCTTTATAATAAAACCAAAACCGAAACCAAAACTAAATTAAAAATTCATTACAAAGATAAAATTCACCGCCACAACATTTCAAAATATAAAACAACTCAAAATTTAATCACAACAAAATAACAATAAAAACTACAACTACAACTAAATTAAAACGTCTTGTCGATGATCGGGAATACCTGATGATGTAACCTACGCGTCATACCCGGATTTCACGGTCTAAATGAAAGTGTGGAACTCATTCAACAGCTTAGCAAATCTATCCTGACTCAAGTGAATCCGATAAAAATAACGATGCCGGAAGGATGGAACCGCGGGATCTAACCCGTGTCGTTATAATCAACTTTAAGATTCGTTTAATTAAAATATTAAAAAACACCCGGATTTTAAGATTTTCTCTAAATCAAAACACTTCTCTCATCTCCGATTTATGACTTCTAAAAACTAAACCCTTCAACAACAAGTGAGCCGAGTACGCACAAGTAAAGACGGCCATCGTCATCGGCGCAAAACCCGAGTCTACTTCTCAAAAAGCAAAGAAAAATTTCTTAGAATTCGTATAACCAAGCTATAGGACTTCGAGGTAGTTCGCTCTAGTGCAACATAAATCCTCAACTTTCCGTTAGGCATTCAGATTGCAAATTAAGCTCCAACCGGTCTTAGACTCCGAGGTAAGCCGTCCGATACGACATAAACCCTCACATCTTCGAGGTCGTTCGTATGATCGTGTCATACGAATAGGTCCTAACTAATTAAAATTGGCAAGATCAAAATATTAAATAAACATTAGGACCTTCCCTAAATTCAAGCAAAACAATGATACTGAAGCACGTTCGCTTCGAATCTCGCGATTTCTCCTACCTTTCTTCCTTCGAATTTCCAAAACAAAATGTTCCAAACTCTCGATCCATTCCCTATCAAATTCTAAAATTCAATCCCTCGAAAGCTTAAACCTCAAATTCCCGAGAGCAACTTAACCACGATTATTATCGAGAGTTTTCTTAAAGCGATTCCCGTCACTTAAGATGTAATTAACTATGTGGCTTCGTCTTCTTATACTGAATTTTAAGAACTCCAGGTAATATAAACTCCCGTTTAATGTTTTCATAGTTTTAAATGCGGGAATTGTCGGCTTATAAAATTGGTTCGCGTATCGACGCATGTCACAAATCTCTAGTTTATTTAATCGAGCCCCATCATCGAGCAATGTATCTATTCTTCGAGATATACATGGTTTTGCGATGCGGTGCTCGTTTTATATAAACTATTCGATGCGTAGATCGGGCCGATTTCATATCTTAAAATTTTCAAATTTAAAATTATTTTCAAAATCAAATATTACTTTTCAAATTATTTATTTAAATTAAATTAAAATTTTCGCCGACAATTTCTCGTAAAGCACTTTTCAAAAATACAACACTCAACCTAAAAATATGCCGACATATTTCCGGCGACTCCTACGGAAAATTCCTCTCTCCATTTTTAATCAAATAGTTTCGTCAAAAATCGTAGTGTATCCATGTCCCTAATGGATCAAACTACCCTTCTTTTCCGTCGAAACTATGTTCATTTCACTCTCAACGAGTATAACCAACATTCTCTCGCATCTAGGAGCCACTGCTGGGGACACCCCTAAACAGAGAGGTTCTCCGAGATCCTTTTACCTCATTTGTGCTGGTGGACCCCTGCTAATGTGTGTTAGCTAGAGTGATCCTTCGAGTCGAGAAGTCTCGCATAAGACTTTCCTTTCCAATTCGAATCGATCTATTACCTTCTTCTACACCTTTCGAACATTCCGTTCTAAATAAACAAACCCTCTAATTTAATGACTCTTTTATAAATATACATGAACAAGAATGTGTTCGACTCTTTTCGATTCCTTTCTTTTCGTCCCGATGAGAAGAAGCATAACTCGATCGACAATCGAATCTACTCGTAGAAATGAAAGCCCCAAAACTGATTTTCTCCTTCACCAATGGACCGACTTCGCTACAAGGATGAGCCGCCCGACAACGCGATCATCCGTCGGATTTGCGATTCGAGAACACAAATGTCAAAATCACCGACGTTACTCTCTTCGCACCGATAATAGTGTCGAACCGAGAGAACCGCCGATCAGGTTCAACCTTAAGTCAATGCCAAGAGTTTCCTCCTCTCGCAAAGGGTTCCAACGAGTGGAGTACCGCTATCCATGTAAGGACCGTTATCTCACCCCCATCGGTCTAGTCGTCGCACCTACCCCGGTTCCCACCAAACCGAAGGGGAAGGAAGTTCAAATTTGTAACGAACATGTTACCGCGGAGGGTACAGTATTTCCAGGCAAGGCCTTCGTTTTTGAAATTGGGTCCAAATTTCAAGGGTTCCACCCCTACGACGGACTCGCAGGAGAAACGTAGGCGGGGTGAAGATCGCTGCAGCTGCCGTAGCCGCCGAAGTCGCTTTCTTAAGAAATCCCCGAGTACACACCACTACCCGAATACATACTATCGTCCGAGTATACACCCCTTTGGAAGGAAGTAGATTCCATCTCCTTCCGTCGTTAAACTCGACGAGGAAATGTCCGTGTGATCGCTCTACATTACCTCGACCCGCATATTGCGCCGACAACAGAAAGAAAAGGGCTGTGGTTACACCATTCGCCCGACTACGTACCGTGATCGAGAAATTGAAGAAGAAAGAAAGATGCCCCGTACTTAAATTTTAAGAAGGACAGGCGGAAGCCACAATCCCGTCTTTTCGGCCGCGAGTGTGGACCCATCGCCGCAGAAGAGCCTAATAAGAAGATGAAGGCTAGTCCATCCTCGTTGTCGTTTCAGTTTGCTGCATCGCAGATACTACCTTCAAGATTCGGCCCATTGCACCATCCGGCATTCAGCTCGTCGCTGGGGTGATAGACGCACATTCCACTACCGCCAATTGCCACCGAAACAACGACTCGTAAAAGGAAAGTCTCACAGAGACGAGTCCGAGAAAGTGCTACCGCAGTAAAGGGGATTCATGAGAAAGAAACTCGACAATCGTCACATGACAACCGCAAGGATGTACAGAAAAGACCACCGGAAGATGGCGGAAAGTTAAGAACCGATATTCCGCGACTCCGCAAGGGAAAGAGAAGAGAACGGGAGATGAAGTCGACTCGTCAAAGTTCATGGACGATGAGTACGCAATTAATACGGTTGAAACATGAGCTTCGTCAGCTTCACAAGGTGCTCGCAGCTCGCGTAAAAGAGAGGAGCCGCAAGTAATGAGGAGGCAAATTTCAAGAGAAAGATGATACGATCGCCCAAATCTACAAAAGGACGAAGAGACGGCCGTAGCCCTACCACTCTCCGCAGTCAATTTCAACTCCCAAAGAGAAACACCCCGTGTTATTCACATCATAGACGGGAGGAAAGGAGATTACATCCGTCAACTAGGATGATCAATTAAAGAAGGATGCAACACAAAGTATGATTCCGAAAAGGATATCAAGAGCTTCAGAACAAAGAAAAGGAAGCTCAAGACAATCAAAGAAATGGAACATCCATCTCGCACGGTGAATCTACTCCGAAGAATTCGACGCTGTCCAATATCCGAAAGGCTTCGTACCACCTCCGTTCAAGACCTTGATGGAACCGAAACCCTCATAAAGACAAGCTGTACATTTTCAGCGCTGTCGCAATGTCACAGAAGCGATGCTTACTCTTCCGACACTATTGTACTGTCAGGATCGCTCGATTTGTGATGGCGGAATTACCGAACGGATCTGCAAAGACATTTCGTAATTAGAGAACCCTTCATCAAGCGATTCGTCGAGCTTCAAGACCACATCACCATAAAAGATTTACATAGCAGGCTGCAGTTTTAACGAAACTCAAGCACTACATACTTCACGAGGAACCTAAGTATGAAGTGTGAGCCACAAGCATAAGAACAAGACGTGGGCCGTATTTTACTTTAAAAGCATTCACGGCCCGATGAAGACTTCTCCTCAAGGGATTTACTATTAAGACTTTCGAGAAGCTGTTAAGCAAGTGCCGGAAGCTTCGTAAGAGGAGGCGAAGCAATTAAGTTTCACCGATAAAGCAGACAAACAAGTTTGTGAAAACTTCAAAAGAAGTCCGGATCGTCGCAAAGAAGCCGATAAAGGCAAGCAACCGATACAAATATCGTCGAACTACCGCAAAGAACCTCAATAATTACCAAAGAACCCCGACCCACTATCAATCATCTCAACAATACGAACAACCGCCTCGTCCACAACGGACGTTTAGGGAGTTCCCGAGCAGGAGTATCCGTTCAAGAATGAGGCAAGCACAAAATGTTCCGTGCACCAATGAAGACTCCGCATTTCCAACTCGCCAGAGCCTAAAAGACCAAGAAGTCGACAAGAGAGGTGATTCCAACCAGCTCTACCACCGGATGCTTGGCACAAGATAGAAGATCGTATTACCCCCAAGAGTTGGCTCAACGACAATCTTCAGTGAATATAACGACTCCGAGAATGGGTCCAAAGGACAAAGGAAAGCGTGTGGTCGTTCAGTGAAGAACCAACCCCGACGAAGAAATACCCATTCGAGAAGAAAACGAGGCACATGAAAACAAAGTGGACTACAACGTGCTAGCCCATCTTAGGAAACTACCAGCCAAACTGAGCATCTACGACGCTCTCATCTTATCAAAGGAGATGAGAGAAGCTCTGATCAAGGCCTTACTTCGATCCGTAAATTTGTTTAGCTCAAATGGCCGGAGATTCCTTAGATGAGGTTTGCTCGTTAAAGGAACAACCGAGGTGTTACCTTCACTGACAATGACCTACTACTCGGGATGACAGACCACAACCGACCCTCGTACATTTCTGCTTACAATCGGGAAGTTTACACTCTCCGCAGTATTGGTGGATCCAGGAGCATCAATCAATATAATGAATCTTCGAACGCTAAAGATACTCGAAAATCGATGCTCGCGAGCTCGAAGCGAACAAAATGTTATTAAGAGGATTCAACCGTAAAGGGGAAAGAGCCCTCGGATCAATAACACTACTAATGAAGACCGGTGACTTGGCAAAGACAACCGCGAAATTTCACATAATCGATTCGTAAACGTCGTTCAACGCTCTACCTGGGCCGACCATGGATACATGAAAACCGGATGGTACCATCATCTCTACATCGCTGCATCAAATACTATGATGGAGGGGAACAAAGGCATCAAAGGTGACTTACAACCGTTCTCCGTACATGAAATTGGAATCCATGAAGATGCAACTTATTATGCACCTCCGAAGAAAACAATCTTCTCCGAGATACCATAACAAATGAAGCAAGGGAAATTGGGACAATGAAGAACTCCGAAATTCTAGTCCAACAGCTCACTCACCACTCCCTTACGGCGAGATGGTGAAGGTTTCTCCACAACTCGCATCCGAGGTCGAGGCCGGGACGAGGTCGTGGCGCAGACATTAGTGACAACTGGACGGAGGAAACCAACCATCAATGTTGATCGGGAAGATAGTTCCGAAGAAGAAAAAGAGATCAAGCAAGAAGCAACGATAATAAATCTAAGAAGCCGCAATTCGAATCCTCTCGAAGATGAAAAGAACGAAGAATATAAATCGATGTACGAGAAGATTAACCATTATGTACATACTATGAACCCGACCCCGATCCATTCTAATAAGATCGAGGGTATGGAGGTCAAAGAGGTACGTAGCGGCGGTGCAAAGCCCATCAAATTCCACCGTGGTGCTCCTTCCTCCAAAACTCGAAAATAATGTACACTCAAGATGCTACTTCATCGAATTAATGGAATTACCTTTCGAGTGGTACTCTCCCCGTGTTCAAAATTTAATTCAACGTGGTTTCTTACCTCGACAATGGACAAAAGGTCAATCGCAACATTTTGAAAATTTATGGAATAACTCCGGTCGTCCACCCAATTCAAAACATGGTCTCGGATTCGCACGTAGAGGATCGCCGACGATACCGAATTTTGCATGGTTGTCACTTGCGAGTCTAATGAAAACCGCATGGAAACTACGAAGAACTCGAAGATTTACAAATCGGAGACGCTCCACCGTAGTTCGAGGAAGAGATCAAATCTACAATAGTACGAGTTAACTGAAGTTAACTTAGGTACTAACAGAAAGAACCTAGCACCTACCTTTGTTAGCTCCTTACTCAATAAAGAAGACTCCGAAGAAATAATTAAGCTATTAATGGAATTTAAAGACCGTTTTGCTTGGAGCTACGATGAGATGCCGTGTTTAGCTCCGCAGGTCGCAATCCATAAGCTAGGGGTGGATCCCGCTTCTGTTCCAGCCGTACAAGGTCCCGTAAGAATGCGTCTAGTAAATCGAACAACAAGTCATACTGAAGTTAAAAAGCTAATAGACGCTAAATTTGTCCGTGAAGAACAATACCCGACTTGGTTAGCCAATGTGGTACCAACTATGAAGAAGAATGGTCGATCGAATTTGTGTGGATTTCGTAGATTTAAATAAGGCATGCCCGAAAGATGAATTCCTCTACCGATCCTGAATTAATGATCGACTTTGCTTCAACACATGAAATATTCTCATTCATGGATGGATCTTCGTGATACAACCGGATAAAAATGGCTCCTGAAGATGAAAACTTACAAGCATTCGTAACGCCGATCGGAGTATATTGCTACACAAGAATGCCATTCGGATCGAAGAACGCGAGGAGCAACCTACCAGTAGAGCGATGACAAGAATTTTTGATGATCTCATCCACAATCAAGTCGAATGCTACGTGGACGATGTGGTCATCAAAAGCAAAGTAAAGGAAAACCACTCGTATGATTCGAGAATTGTTTTCGAACGATTAAGACAATTTAACCTTAAGATGAATCCCTTAAAATGCGCCTTCGGCGTCACCTCCGGAAATTCTTAGATTCGTTGTCCGACATCGCGTAATTGAAATCGACCCGGAAAAGATTAAAGCTATCTTAGAAATGCCACCTCCCGTAACCTTAAAACAACTACGATCTTTTCAAGGGAAGCCGGCATATCTTCGACGCTTTATCTCAAACTTGTCGGTAGGTGTCGACCTTTCTCAGCACTAGTTAAAAAGGACGCCAAATTTATTTGGGAAGAGAAATGCCGTAGGGCCTTCGAGGACATTAAGCAATATTTAATGACACCTCCCGTCTTAAGCAGCCCTGGCCTCGTGTAGACCGACGATACTTTATACCGCGGCTTTAGACGACTCTCTCGAGCCCCGTTAGCCTGTGTCAATGATGAGGGTAAAAAAATGCTCTTTACTACCTAAGCCGTCGTTTACTTCCGACGGAAATAAGGTATCCCGCAATTGAAAAGCATTTTTGGCCCCGATCTTCGCCGCTCAAAAGCTCGTGCATTACATGCTTTCTCATAAGGTCAACTCCGATTTCGAAATTTAATCCATTGCAATACTCGATGACCCGCCCAACGCTTCCTGCAGACTTGCCGATGGTCAATGATATTATTGCAATTCGATATAACTTTCGTGCCTCTTCGTGCCGTAAAAGGACAAGTCCTAGCAGACTTCTCGCAAAGACACCCTTTCACGGCAGAATCTCCTCTCAATGACGACTTGCCGATGAACAAATAATGAACCTAGAAGACCCCGATGATCGACGTTGGGAATTGTATTTCAACTGAGCATCTTCAGAGACATAAAGACGAAGAATCGCAAGTGATAGTGTCCTGTAAGGCAGGATCGGACTAATCTTTATAACACCGGAGCGGGGATGTTAAGATACTCCTACCACTGGACGAGCCGTGTACAAATAACGGCGAATACGAAGCCCTCATAACAGGATCGGAATTAACTATTCAAATGGGTATAACGGACATCAACATCTACGGGGATTCACAGCTAATCATTCAACGGATCGCCGGACAATACAGAACTTTAAAACCAAGACTCGAGCAAGACTTCCAAGATGCCATACGAACTGTTGGAATGCATTCCGAATGTGACGATCTACAAAATTCTCGAAAAGAAAACGCTCTAGGGGATGCGCTAGCCCGTCTCGCAAAAGAATTTGCCTGTTTGCAAGATGAATCGCTGGAAGTGCTCGGTTCACCTGACGTCGGTCCTATCACGACTCGACATGTACACAATACACAAATCGAAAAAGGGAAGAATCAATTTCAACAAAGTGACGTAAAACACGAAGATCGGCGACAACCATTAATAGATTACCCGCAAACGAGAAAACTACCGGATGATAGGTCGTTAGCCCATCGCATCAAGAAAAGAACTCGTCCTACGCATTAATAAACAATACATTATACGAAGGTCTTTTGATCAAATGTGGCTAAGGTGCCTAAGCGGGTCCGAGGCCCGTGAAATTGTTAAAGAGGTGCATTCAGACTACGTGGCGCTCACCACGGTCTCGAAGATGAAAATGAAAATTAAAAGACTAGGGTACTACCGGCCCTCGATGATGACCGACCGCATGAAAATCGCCAAGAGCCGTCACCGCTGCCAAGTGCACCGAGTGGTTCTACACCAACCTCCAAATGTGCTACATCCGACAATCGCGTCGCGGCCATTCGAATGTTGGGGCACTGATATAGTGGGTCCAATAGAACCACCATCTTCAAAAGGACATCGCTTCATTCTTGCAGCTACGCATTACTTTTCCAGCGGGCGGAGGCGGCTCCACTCGTAGAAGTGAAAGCACATCACGTGCTACAATTTTTCAAGAACCAAGTTGTCTACCGTTTCGGAGTGCCGCGCAGATCATCTCGTATACTGGGTCCGCATTCGAAGCACGCAAATCAACAATTTTGTCGTAAAACACGGAATCGATCGGCGATATTCAACAATTTACTACCCAAGAGCAACATGTACTCGTCGAGGCTTTTAATAAAACTCTCGTTCAAATTTTAAAGAAAACCTTGGACGATAATAAGAGAAATTGGCACAAGAAATTGTTAGAAGCCCTATGGGCCTACCGGACAACCTTCGTAACTCCTACTCAAGCTACACCTTACGCTCCGGTGTATGGGTCCGAGGCAAGTGTTACCCTCGGAGGTCCAGACCTTCCTTCACTTAGGATCGCGACTGCAAACAAAATCACGACGAAGAGAATGCCAAATTGCGACTAGAAGAATTGGAAAGCCCGGAAGAAAAAGACTCGCAGCAGTAGCGGAATTTAGAACTATACCAAGCTAAGATGGTTCAAGCCCATGACAGACCGGGTCCGCCCAAGAACCTTCAAAGTTGGTGACTTAGTTCTCGTTCTCAAAAGACCTATTCTCGCACACCGCAAGATAGGAGGAAAATTTGAACCCACTCGGGAGGGACCGTTCGTAGTCGAGGCGCCTACTCGGAGGCTCCTACGCCCAGAGGAACTGCCAAGGAGAACGACATATGCTTCCGATCAATGGACGATACTTGAAAACGTATTACGCTACCTGATGTTTCGAAGGAATGAATTTTCCATCCCTAGAAACACGGGTGAAGTAATTACTTATGACTGGGTCCGAACCCAAAATAATAAAAAAATGTGCTAAAATAAATAAGATCATGATAATAAAGTTTTCTTTGTTCTCTCTTCCAAATCAAAATCTCTTTTTTGATCTTATCCCACTTCATTCCTGTTAAATTGAAAAATATAAAAGGAATAAAAAAAAACTGTCTTTAATAAACATTTTCTTATTGTTCTTGTTCTTAGTACATCCCCCGATCCTTTTCCTCGTCTTTTCGCAGGGAAATGTCGAGCGGCGGTTGGTCCCGAACTTTAGAAATGGCGTAAGCCTTGCACTCGACGAAAAGAGGGTGAAAGATGGAGCGATAATAGAGATCGACTCGGACTTCGCACCCGCAGCTCGCAATACGAGGAAAGTGACCGGGTCCCGGCCGACCGAGAGGAGCCGCCTCGCCGACAAGCACGAAAGTGGGTGGCCCAAGCCACCAATCCAAAGCAAGAAGAAAAGAAAAACAAACACCGAAGAAGACAAGAGAATCAAGTCCGTAGTAGCTACAACGAGAGGGCAGTGCTCGTCAACGCCGCGCCTACGTAAACTCAGGAAATACGAAGAGCTACTCTCACAAAGCAACTCAACGAAGAAATAAAAATCACCGTATCCGCAAGATGTTAACTAAATTAGCAACGGACCAGACACGACGAGACAGCTATGCTACGCAGCTGCATACACTTCAAGGATACCGGCTTACCAGAACCCGAAGGAAGGAGGCCAGCTCCGAGGATAACGAAGAAATCGGAGAAATCTCAAGAAGAACGAAGAAAGAAGGCTACTACGCCACCGCATAAAGTCACCGCAATGCATGACCTTGTTGCGGTAGCAACCCCGGAGGATGTCCCGACGGACATCATCCCCGAGGAGCCGAGGTATGCGAGTGAGAACGTGAAGGGATCGAGCCATATATCCCACAAGACGTCACCAGTGCCTCGCCATTTGCAAATTATCCCGAATCACGAGCTAGAAAGAATACGTAATGTCGAGAAGAAAACTTTTGAATACTTCGAGAGAATCGGAGGCGAGGAGGATCAATATACTAGAAGGCCTCGAGTTACATACGTACGTGTTCTCGAATACGAACAACAACAAATCGTGGACCGCATCCGGATTTGAAAGAGATGGGCCGAGCAGTGTCGCTTAAGAGAAAACACTTACTCGTATCCCCGGAGATGGATGCCGAGAAAGGGGAGAATTACAATACAATGTGGATGCCGCTACAACTTCGCAGAAGACAGGAAGGAAATCCACCGGGGATACTCCGTCATGGCCGTGTAGATCCAATGCCATTAGTCATTAAAAAGATGGTAAAAAGAATGATAAGCATGGAGGGTACCGCGCAGATTGCATACCCAACAGCTTGCATCATTAATATTTACAAGAAGGGTGACCGCATACCTCCGCACATAGATCACCACGACTTTGTCGACCTTCTCGCACGCTTCTTTTCCGAACGAGTGTAATATCATGTTCGGTCTCCGACCTCCGGATAGCAGGCCCGTGTGAGTTCCGAGGGCCGAGAAAGATACCATTACCGGTAGGTTCCGTCATGATATCGAAGGGCAACGGAGCAGATGTCGCTAAACATTGCATACCGGAGTACCGATGAAGCGGATCTCAGTTACTTTCAGAAGGATGGACGACAGGAAAGCACCTTACCACTTCTAGCCAGACCCGGAGTTAGAGAGCCTCCGACCTTACGAGCTATGAGTTGCATGGAAAATATCACACCTCCAACGTACATCCATATGGCATCCTTGCCAAGGATGGCTTGGAAGGTGATGTTATTGACCGTGCACCTCACTATTCAGACTTGGATTTTTGACAGATACCTTTTTGGATGGATCGATAAAGATCATACATAGTCCGTTTTGAGTCTACATGGATTGTATGAGATGTATTCCAGATCGAGTTGTATGATGTATCTTCAACATGATTGGAATGAAAGTGACCATGTCACAATTTTGGCCTTCACCTCTTTTGTGCAAATGGACTGGGAAACGCCATTAAATCAAAAGAACTTCGAGCAAAGAACAAAGGGAAAATAAAAATAAATGAAAACTCTCTTTTAAAAAAAAATCTGAATGTCAAAACAAACTACAAATAAAAACGAACCCCAGATAAATGTGAATCCTAAATTGAAAATCAAGCTAAAATCAAATCACAACAAGCGACTAAGACAAATTCCCGAATATGAAATCCTCAAATTCCTTCGGCTATTCTCAAATCTCTTTTTGACTCTTCATATTTCCTTCCCCTTTTGAGAAGGTCGACTGAATCTACTGACACAAAACCATGAAATTTTTTTTTAATTTGGTTATGATGGCATGGATTCATATCCTTCGCCAAGTAATCAGGCTTTGATCGATTCTCGTGAAACGTGAAACACTTTCATGTCTCTTTCTCAATCTCCTGCTAAACTTAAATCTCCACAGCAAATTTTCAACCCTTTAAACCTTCGAGATTGGAACCAGTTTCCAATTCTCTTTAAACCTTCGAGATTGGAACCAGTTTCCATTTCTCTTTAAACCTTTGAGATTGGAACCAGTTTCCAATTCTCTTAAAACCTTCGAAATTGGAACCAGTTTCCATTTCTCTTTAAACCTTCGAGATTGGAACCAGTTTCCATTTCTCTTTAAAACTTCGAGATTGGAACCAGCTTCCATTTCTTTTAAAACATTTGAGATTGGAACCAGTTTCTATTTCTCTTTAAACCTTTAAGATTGGAACCAGTTTCCATTTCTCTTTAAACCTTCGAGGTTGGAACCAGATTCCAATTCCAATTCTCTTTAAACCTTCGAGATTGGAACCAGTTTCCATTTCTCTTTAAACCTTCGAGATTGGAACCGCTTCCATTTCTCTTTAAACCTTCGAGATTGGAACTAGTTTCCAATTCTCTTTAAACCTTTGAGATTGGAACCAGTTTCCATTTCTCTTTAAACCTTCGAGATTGGAACCAGTTTCCATTTCTCTTTAAACCTTCGAGATTGGAATCCATTTCCAATTCTCATTAAACCTTCAAGATTGGAATCCATTTCCAATTCTCATTAAACTTTCGAGATTGGAATCCATTTCCAATTCTCATTAAACTTCCGAGATTGGAATCCATTTCCAATTCTCATTAAACTTCTGAGATTGGAATCCATTTCCAATTCTCATTAGACTTTCGAAATTGGAATCCATTTCCAATTCTCATTAAACTTTCGAGATTGGAATCCATTTCCAATTCTCATTAAACTTTCGAGATTGGAATTCATTTCCAATTCTCATTAAACTTTCGAGATTGGAACTCCGTTTCAATTCTCATTAAACTTTCGAGATCAGTACCTAAATTCCGATTCTCATCCTTTTCAATCGACACTTAAACTCCGATTCTCATTCCGAGGCCGGTACCTAAATTCCGGCTCATTGCAATCCCGAGGTTGGAACCTAGGTTTCAATTCTCATTTCAAATCCAAATTTTCCCAAATTGATTTTAAACCAAACTTCAATCTAAATTAAAACTCCAAATTGAAATCTAAACTCACACATCATGACTTAAACTAAAACAAAACGAAAATCTAAATCGAAATTTCACCGGATCTTGTGATTTGGAATTCACCTCCTTTTCCTTTCCCCAGCGAGAGTTCAGGGATCTCCAGTCTTGGAGATGCACTTGACACTCCCCAACGGAAATTCTTCTACTTCGTCCTAAGTTTGTCACTTGGACATCTGTGTTGATTTTGTTGATCTTTTCGGTCAACGCCAATACGCGCGGTGTGCTTGGTTAGCACACCACACCTATTGGGGGTCCATTTGTTGACCTCATTTTTGATGAGGTCTTCTCTCCTTCTTTTTAGTACTTTAGATCTAGCCTCAGTTTTTCCTTCGACTATCCTAGAGGATTAGAATCGGGACCCACCACTTAGAAATTCAAACCACTTCTTAACTCCCTGCAAACTCCACAAACTTGATTGTAGACCCCTAATCACCTAGAGGGTTGAAATCAAATGTGGAAGTTTAAAGGATGAGTTCCCATAGGACTCTTTGGCCTTAGGACTGCCCTGGGTGGCCTGGTCTGGTGAAGGGGCTGATTTACAAACACACTACACCTATACACTACACTTTCACACACCTCCTAAAAACACAACCATACCTAACTTGACCTCCTGACTCATGAAGGTGATTCACATGGATGGTCCTTAACCCCTAAGCCATCGAGCAAGAGGTTAGGAACAATATAAGTGGATGCCTCAAATGAGTCCCTTCATGGCTCATGTGGGCTTGATGTGGCTTCATGGCTCAACCAAAATGATTTCATTCCACTTACATTCACCCAATTTTCAATTTTCTAAATTTTCAATTTTTGACCCCCGGGACCCTACACCCGCTTAGCCTACCCAAAACCCTTGAAACCACCCAAAATTTGCAAAATCACCTAAATCACCCAAAAAATCCTCAAGACCAATCCTAAACATTTCCTCACCAATCAAATTGATCATCCATAGCCAAAAATACCAAAAATTCCAAAAATACCTCCCAATACCCTCCAAATACCCAAAATGCCCCTCTTAGCCAAAAAATCCAAAAATTCAGAAAATTCCCATAAAATTCCAGAAAATCCCAAATATTCCCCATTTCATTTTGTTCAACTACACCATGGGCCAATTTTGTCAATTTACCCCACTTTTGTCAAAATCCCCAATTTGACCCATTTTAACCCAAAGTGAACCCAATCTCAAACCAAACCTACCCAATTGACCCAAATTCTGGTCCAATTCAATTCTAAATTTCAATTCAACATCCCCAACACCAATCTAGACCAAATCCAAGTCCAATTTGATTGACATTTGGATCCAATTTCACTTTTGGCCTTAAAGCCCAATTTGGACCCATGACCCAAACTTAGCCCAAACTCATCCAATTCAACTCCAATTAACCCCAAATCTTTTCTAAACCTTCCTTAACATCCCCATAAACAAAACACTAACATAATTTGCCCAAAGTTTAGACCCAAACCCCACTCAAATTCAACCCAAAGCTAAAAAGCCCAATTTCGACCTAAACCCAAACCTAACCCAAATAGGCCCAAACCTCAAAATCAAAACCCAACCAAAGCCAAAACCTCTTTGAAACACTCCCATAAACATTTCCCAACATTTATTTTACATCAATTTCAACCCTAGCCCAACATTGGCCCAAGTTAGCCCAATTCGACCTATATTGGCCCATTCACCAAAAAAGCCCAAATCCAACCCAATTCAAACCCAAACCACCCCAAATTTGCTCCAAATCACTCATGACCCATCCATGAGTTAAAACCAACATTTTTTTGGCCCAATCCTTCACAAATTTCCCATCCATAAATTTATTTCCAAACCAAAAGCCCACTTTCTTAAACCTTCCTAAAGCCCATCTCCACCAAAATCCAAAGGGCAAAATCAATCCAAGGCCCATATGACAAATTCTCTTCATCATGACTTCAATTAAAATCATCCCTAAGTTCAAATCAATCATCAAATGGTTCCAAATCAAGCCATATGCCAAATTCCCATCAACATGCCAAAATTTCCTTAAACCCATTTCCATGAAATCGACTTGGCTTTTCCCCAAGCCAAAGGTGAGCCATGAAGCCATGCATGAGCCCCATGGGAGCCATGAGAGCCATGGAATCTACTTTCCACCTCACCAAACCATTAATGGCAAGAGAGGGGATCTCTTTCTTAAACCCTTTTAAACCCTTTTTTACCTTAATCATGTCACACACTAAACCATGCTTAGCCACCTCACCATGGATGGAGACTTCACCACTCCTTCTAAGCCGACCTAAATGATCCTCCCAGCCCAAAATTAGAGCTTGGAAGGGTGCACCAAGCCCAAAATGGTGGGTTGACCCAAACCAAGCCAAAGTGACCTTATCCTCATTCCATTCTAATCCAACACCTTTACACATGGCTAATGCCAATTGACTGCACAAACCTCCAGCCCTGACCCACCTGACCTTGAGGGTGACCCTTGCCTGCCGGCCAGCCGCCTGGGTCGCCGGAAAACTCCATGGCCGAGACATGGGGAGAAGCCAAACTTTGGAATTCTCCCTTGCTGAGCTGTCCCATGCCCAATGGCCACCATGGCTGTTCTTCACATGCCAAGAGCAGCCGATCCCAACCCTCGGCCACCCCCGGAGAGCCTCCACCATGCCTATTTAAACACCACCCCCTCTCGGCCATGAGAGGTGCTGAACAAAACCTTAAGGAAACTCGCCAAAATCATTCCGCATCACTCTCCACACATAGAGCACTTGATCCCCACCGACTTCCACCCAATTCCCTCCAATCGAGCTCAATTTCGAGCTCAAACTTTAGCCCAAAACCAGGACACTCCTTCACAGAGGATCAATCTTCAAATCGATCGGTCCTACACCTTCACCGTACCAAGAGGAGAAGTTTCCCACCGAAAGCCCCATCCCTGTGCCACCCAGCTTGTTCCAGCCCTCCAAGCTTTGTGATCGGCCGTGGTCACTTTCATAGCTGAGACAATTCACCAGGTCAAGGGACTTCATCTGGAGCTTACTCGGACCCAATCGAAGGTGACACAACTCTCGCATCGAAGCTTCACTTCTCCGAGCAAAGGTATGAACTCACTCTTCTTCCCGAGCTTACAGAGATTCTCCATTTAATTCGAATCAATTTCAATGCATGTTTACCGTATGGATGTGTTCGTCTCTTCAAGACGAATCCATAGCATCATAAGAACACGAAAATCCGTCGAGAATCGAGTGAGAAATTAGTGGTTAGAAGGTCGTCGGTCACGGGTTCGCACCCGCCGTAGACGATGACCGGGAACCGTTGGATCGCGCGTGTATCGGATGGACGGCTCGGATCGCGTCGGACCAGAAGATGTTACGTGAAAGGCGGGTCCCGGGACGGCTGAGTCGGATGGCGGCGCCGAATCAGAAGACGACACGCGGCGCTTCGGAGATGCTAAGGATGACGCGGCGCCGACTCGGATAAGTAGAAAAATAGGTTATTTTCCTATTTATTTAATTCCCTAAACTTCAAAAATACATAACTTTGTGTAGAAAAATCGAAAAATAAAATAAAAATACCTCTCGCTCGAATGAATCGTAGGAGAATAATGTGGAAAAGAAATCATTTAATTTCATCCAGTATTTTATTTTTAATTATTTATTTACCCTCTCGCATTGTTTTAATTCTCCATGCATATAGGAAATTCACCATGGCATGAGACCATAGGGCTTTTGAAGCCTCCGAATTTGGGAACATTTCCCGAATTTTCCAAAGTCAGAGGCCATTCCTATGAGAAGTTATTGATTTTTCAAGTTCATGTTACTGTTTTGAGTATTTTAAATCCAATAATTAGCATGTTGTGAAATAAATTCTAGGAAAATTTGGTGATGTTTCTTATGACCAGAGGACCCTAGGGAAAATAGGTTTTGAATTAATTCATTTGAAATAACCCTAATTGGCTTAAACACCCTAAATAGGTCTTTAATTAATTAGAGCTAATCATGCATTAAATTGACTTGAAATCAATTCTCCACTGACCTCTAGGATCAGAGGAACCCACCATAAAAGTTTGAAGTCAATTGGGTTTGGTTAGCCCTATCAAATGGGTTGATTAAGCCATTTAGCCAATTTAAACTTTAAAAATTCATAACTTTCAAAATGCTTTTCAAAAATTCACCAAATTGGTTTTGGAGCCTCTCTGATATTAGGGGAATTTAAAAAAATTAAAATTTCAATTTTCTAAAAAAGTTAATTTTTTGCACTATTTTAATATTTTAATAATTAAAAAATAATAAAAATCACAAAAATAATAAAATTCACCAAAATGTCACATTTTAAATTTTAATCACTTAGGAATAAATCCCATATTTTTCCTAGGTCTCTATGATGAGTTATTAAATTTTAAAGCCCTAGGGTAATTTTAAAATTAAAGAAAATGTATTTTCTAGCATTTCCACTAAAATAATTCTAATAAATCAAAGAAAAATCAGAAAATTATAAAAATTGATTCTGTGATTTCCTTGATATCAGAGAGATTTTTGAAAAATATAAAACTTATTTTTCAACCTGTATTTTATTTTTTAAATTAATTAATACTCCAAAACTCAAAATAATTATAATAAAAGAAATATAATTCAAAAAATCACCAAACTTGGTCCAAATGGTCCTCTAGTCATTAGGAATGTCCCATAATTTTCTTAAGGATAGAAACTTTCCCTTGGTCATATTGTTAAATTTTCCTTGGAAATCTCTATTTTCCACCAAAAATAATTACATAAATAAATTAAATACAGAAAAATCACATTTTCTCCTCTAATGTCTTCATTGACATATGAGTGAAGTCACATAAAAATTTCAAGTTCATTTAAGCTCAATTTAATGAGTTATGAAATTATTAAGCTTCAAGGGCAAAATGGTAATTAAAATTTTAACCCTTAATTAAAACTTTAGGCTTAATAAAATGAAAAGGTAAAATATTTGATCTTAATCTGATTTGGATGATTGAAATTTAAATAATTAAAGGGTAGAACCTATTAAACAATTCAACAATAATTGAAATGAACTTTAATTAAAATAATTAATTAAATTTGGAAGAATAATAAAATTGGAATTATTAAAATAGGGATGTTATTAGGAAGAGGTTTGCTCTTTAATTTAAGAATCCCTAAATTAATCATCCCAATAATATTTAATTCCTAATTAAGATGATAATCCAAGTTTAAGATTTAAAATGCTAAAAGATTTAATCATTAAATTAAGTTAAAGTTAAATTATTTAAAGCAAACCTTTTTAAAATAAAATATTAAATTAAATTAAATTAAATTAAATTAAATTAAATTAAAACAAATTAAATTAAATTAAATTAAATTAAATTAAATTAAAACATATTAAATTAAATTAAATTAAATTAAATTAAATTAAACCACATTAAATTAAATAAAATAAAATAAAATTAAATTAAATTAAATTAAAACTAAATCAAATTAAATCAAATCAAATTAAATTAAATTAAGCTAAACCATATTATATTAAATTAACTTAAGTTAAATTAAATTAAAGTAAACCACATTAAATTAAATTAAGTTAAATTAAATTAAATTAAATTAAATTAAATATAAAGACATAAAGAATTCAAAAGTAAATCTAAAACAACTCGAACACTATTCCAAACTTAAATCCATTAACTAAAATCAAATCATGAACTCACTTGAACATCCATTCGCCCTCGAAAGCTCGTGATGTCATAACTCTTAAAAGGAGTGTTAAAAGAAGTGTTACTTCACTTATAGGATATTCGAATGTCCTAGTTCACCGAGCAAGATAACAAAACTTAAACTCCCGACGATTAATTCATTTGTATAATTAAATTCACTTGGACTTAGAATAATCTTAGAAATATTGAAAAGATGTTTAAGATTCGTCTTAAGCACTTCCTCGATATGATAGGATATTTATAAGAATAATTGAACTTAGTTATTCTTTGATGAAGAAAATCATCCTCAAACCAAAATACAAGAACCTGTACGTCATAGGAAATGACTAGCTATAGGATTAGGAACTTGGTAGAAAACCATAACCCTTCCCTTAGCTTTACCTAGGAACTTACTTTAAATGCTTAATTATTCTAATCGTATTTTAAGTGCACTTGGGATGACGGGAAGACCCTCCAGTACGCTTTTATTTTATCGCAATTTACTTTACCGCAATTTATTTAATCACATCACACTTACTTTTCTTGCATGATAAACAATCGTTGCATGAAAACCTACACCTTTAGGATAGTCCCTAAAACCGAAACCAAAACTAAATTAAAAGTCATTGCAAGATAAAATTCACCGCCACAACATTTCAAAATATAAAACAACTCAAAATTTAATCACAAACGTAACAACAAAACTACAACTACAACTAAACTAAAACGTCTTGTTGGATGATCGGGAATACCTCGGATGATGTAACCTACGTGTTGCTAACGGGATTTCCCACGGTCTAAATGAAAGTGTGGAACTCATTCAACTGAGTTTAGCAAATTTATCCGGACTAAGTGAATCCGATAAAAATAACGATGCCGGAAGGATGGAACCGTGGGATCTTAACCGGTGTTGTTATAATCAACTTTAAGATTTGTTTAATTAAAATATTAAAAAACACTGGAAATTAAGACTTTCTCTAAACCAGCAACAATTCTCTCATCTCCCGATTTATGAATTCTAAAACTAAACCTCCGCAACAACAAGGAGCTTGGAGCATGGAAGGCAGCACGGCCATCTTCGTCAGCAAAACAACTCTACATCAGCTAAACTTTCCTTAGAACTAAATAACAAAGCCATAGGACTTCGAGGTAGTTTGCCTAGTGCAACATAAATCCTCAACTCTTCGTTAGGCATTTGCATGATCATGTCATGTAAATTAAGCCCTAATCGGTCTTAGGATTCCGAGGTAATCGTCCGATACGACATAAACCCTCACATCCTCAAGGCTATTTGTATGATTTTATCATACAAATATAAGTCCAAATTAATTAAAATTGGCAAGATCAAAATATTAAATAAACATTAGGACTTCCCTAAATTCAAACCAAACAATAGGATAGTCGGGAAATTACCGAAGTTCGCTTCGAATTTGTGATTTCTCCTACCTTTCTTCCTTTGAATTCCCAAGATATAATGTTCCAAACTTGATCCATTCCCTATTGAAATTCTAAAATTCAATCCCTTGAAAACTTAAACTTTCAAATTCTCGAGAGCGTAACTACCGATTATTATCGAGAGTTTTCTTAGGTGATGCTCGTCACTTAAGATGTAATTAACTATAGGGGCTCGCTCTTATAGGGAATTTTAAGAACCTGTGTAATATAAACCCCGTTTAATGTTTTCATATTGGACGAGGGAACTTGTCGGCTTATAAAATTGGTTTGCGGACCAAACGGATGTCACAAATCTTCTAGTTTATTTAATCGAGCCCCATCATCAAGCAAGTGTGTCTATTCTTCGGGATAGATACACGGTTTAGTAGTGCGGCGCTCGTTTATATAAACTATTTGGGATGTGAGATCAGTTTGATTTCATATCTTAAAATTTTCAAATTTAAAATTATTTTCAAAATCAAATATTACTTTTCAAATTATTTATTTAAATTAAATTAAAATTTGCAGACAATTTCTGTAGGCGACCCCCTTTTCCAAATAAAACACCATAACCTAAAAATATGCCGACATGGAATTTCGCTTTTGTCATCAAATCATCTATCTTTAGGAGCAACGTTATTGATCCTAGAGTGTGTTCTCCCTGTTGATTGTATCCTCATAGCATCATTGCATCTCTTGATAGTTGGGATGCATCAATATCCAAGTATGCAAGAGTTCTTAAATTCATAATGTTAATGAGGCACCTGGGTCAACAAGAACCCTTGAAAGTGTCGTGTCATTTATGTTTACCGTGATATACAGTGGACAGTTATGCTCAGTTTTTCCAAGCAACAAGTCATTGTCAGAGAAGTTAATCTTTGTTGACTCTTCTAATGGACAAACTTCATTTTGAGTGATATTAGTAAGTTGAGCTAAGCAAATGTATGGGTTTGAAAGAGCTTTTATCAATGACTCTCTCATTTCTTTAGAGAGAATAAGAGCATCATAAATACTTAATGTTGCTGGTATCTTTCTTAAGTGAGCTAATACATTATAGTCCACCTTGTTATGAAGATTCTCCTCATTTCTTTCACGGGGTTGTGGATGTATTGGAGGAGCGATTTTTTTTCCTGTGTAATTATTATTTTTTCATTTTCTTGGGGAGCCATTCTAGGTGGCAGAACTTTTCCACTTCTCAAATTAATTTCGACTATTTCTTCAAGTTTACTGTCTGACTTCTTTGTCTTTGAGTCTGAAGATTCCAATTCTATGTAAACTGGAGTTCCTTGTAGTTGGAGTGTAGCAGTATCAGTTTCATCTCTGTCGTTATATGAATTATTATCAATGTTATTGTCGTTTTAGTTATCTTTAGACTGATCGAGGTCATGTAAGATTTGAGTACTGTCTACAGGATCAAAATTTGAATGATTATTTTCAGAAATATCACCCAAAATGGACAAAATGTAAGCAAAACTGGAAGTATTATTATTCATAGTAGGGGTAAAAAGAAAGCTATACACAATTATCGGTTCAAGGAATTTTCTTCCTTCATCTGAAATCACTATCCTAGTAGAAGATGGAGAAACATAAGAACTAGGAGATACAGAAGAAACAGTAATCCCTATATCTAGAAGACCTCTAATCATTTTTGGTTCTTTATTTTTCTTCTTCTTTCCTTTCTTGGAAGATTTTGTAACTTGATATTCAGTAAGGATCTCCTCAGAAGATTTACCTCGAACAGTGTTGTCTTTGTTCTTGTTTTCGGAATTAAGCTTATCTACTGAAATCATATTGATTGAACCTTTTTCAGGTTATTTCAGATAATCTTTTGGGATTACTATATTTCCTTCTTTAAAGTTACGCTCTAACCAGTCTTTGAAGACAAAAAATTCTTCAATCTTGTGTCAAAGCATTCTGTGGTAAGGACAATAATTGGGATTGCCCTTCATCTCAAATTCTACTGGCCTTTTAGCTTCCGGTAGCTTGAATTCTGGTATTTTGAGCAGGCTACAAAATATTTTACTGACAACTTTTGTTTTAAACGGGTATTATTTATTCATTCTTTTAGCCATCGTTCTTTTATCTGCCGGTACTGGAATTAGTTGTTGAAGCTGTAATTGAGAAGAAATTTGTGATGATGATCAGTTCTGTTGTTGTTCCTTTTGTTCAGGTGGAACTTGCATCACTTTTTTACCTTTCTCTACAACAGTTCCCGGTTTCTTTTCAAATGTTTTAATAGTCTTTGTCTTTTCAGTCTTTTCCATTACACTCATCTGCTTAGCTTCTTCTTTTCAAAAGTTTTTATTATGAATCCTTTAAACATAAATGCTATAGGACCATGAATATTCTTAAGTAGGATTTCAACAACGTGTTGTTCTTGAAGTTGTGGTTCACATTTCATGCCGAGATTTCTCCAGCACAAAATGTAATCCATTAGACTTTCTCCTGGCTTTTATTTTTCCACCACCAAATCACCAACTGTAGTATGATGTTGTGCTCTAGCGAAGCGTTGAATGAAAAGACTTTAAGTTCTACAAAAGTCTTAAAGGATCCGTTAGGAAGTTCCGCATACTAATCGAAGGCAACCCCTATAAGTCTATTAACAAATTGACGAAATAGAAGAGCGTTGTTTCCTCTCGCATTGCAGAAACTTGCTCTAAAGTGTGCTAAATGCTGTCGAGGATTACCAGTTCTATCAAACATATTGAAGACAAGAGGAACAAAAACTTTAGGTTATTGGACAAAATCAAATTCCTCTGGGTATGGTCTCCCCTTTGGAATTAATGATCCAGCCTTTACCTGAGCCATTGATTCTTTTATTTTTTTGTTCTACAAGTTGTGTAATATCTTTTTCTAGAATTCCACTATGAGGGCAATCCTTTTTCTTTTGAGTGCTTTCTTCAACTTCTATTGGCTCTCTTCCGTCGTCTAGAATGTGTATCACCTCTGGCCTAATGATTTCAATGGTCGGTGATAGATTTGTTGGTGGATTTTGTAAAGTTCTACCAACTCTTCCATTTTTTGTTCAAGATGACTGATTTGTTTGCCTCGTTGTCATATAATTGCTTGTAATTTGTCTGTAGCGTCTTCTTCATTTAGTTCTTGTGCCGAAGAAGTAGATTGTATTTCTACCATGTTAATGTTAGCAATATTTTCATTTGAACTGTCATAAGAGTCTTTCTTTTCTTGCATCAAGAATTGTTTGATTTCATTCTTTAATTTTTTCAGTCTTTCTTCAAATAATTTTGTAGGACATTCTTTACAAGTTCCTTCTTGTGAGCTATTGCAGGAGTACTCATAGTATCTGAGTTTCCTTCAGACGATCTTCATTTTCATACATTATTTCTTAGTATGGGACGAGACCTTCTAGGTGGTGTATCATTGTATTGTGAGTATGAACAATCTGCATTTTGTAACATATGGACCAAATCTGTCATTTTGGTAGACGTGTCTTCTACTTCCAATATCAGTTTGTCATATCTGGCCTTGTCTTTTGTAACTGTCACATCTTTTACTCTTGGCCCTAGTTGGAACTTTACTGGCACTCAAGTACATTGATCATCTGTTGGGGTTTGATAACCTGTTTCTTGATAGACAGGGTCTTCTATTGCGAGAATTCTCCTTTTCATTGTTTTAGAGACTCCACATCCCATTTTGTCCAATAGTCAGGAAATTGAACATTTATCTTTTCGTGCTAGTCTTTTAAACACTGAATGTATAGCGTACATTGATGGAGAACTTTTAGGTTGAAATAGATTATCAGTATATTCAACAAGAATTGGAACATATTGATTTTCTTTTGAAAAGGTATGGTTCCTGAAAATACTTTGCTCAAATTCAGGTGTTTCAAAATTATAATTCTCGTTCCACTTCTTCTTTCTTTTAAAAGAATGAGTTGTGTTTTTATGAATGTTCCTAGAAGAAGATCCAACTTCATATATGGATGGTGGTGGAATGCCATCTTCTTCATTGATGTTCTTTACTTTTTTGTCAATTTGTCTTTTCATTTCTTCAAGAGTATATGGTTCTTCAGGTGCATATTCAGGTACGTCTTCTATAAAATTGAGAAAATCTTCATATGCTTGCAGATCAAATTCTTCGAAAGAGTGTATATCAGTTTGGTATGGATTATCTAATGCAAATTCAGTTTCGCTAAATAATCCAAAATCATTCTAATAAAGGGAAACATCTTCCTCAATTGGTGTATTGAGGTCTTGATAATAAGAAGAGAATGAATCTGGAGATTCCATTGCAACTTTTCTGAAAATTTAAGGAGAGAAAAAGAATGTTATTGACTCATTCATAAATTGGGAATTTGTCTTTTTACTGTATTATTATAAAAATGTCAAAAATAACTCTTCAAAGAGTTAAAGATTTTGAAAAGATGTGGTCCTTATTTGTCAAAGAATGAAATATGAAATGAGAACAAGTGATAACAAAAGATGAGAAGAAAGATTCTCCCCAGCGGAGTCGCCAAATAAAATCTCTTGATGGCGGTGTCGTTGCCGAGTCAGAGATTTTCTCGGTGTCGATGTCAATTTGGAATCGCCACTTTATTAATCGATTATATTGCCCTAATCTTCAAGAAATATTATTTCTTTGGATCTTATAAAAGAATCCTTGGATAATAAGAAATTTGAGGATAATAAGGGCTCATAAGATAGAAAAACAGTAGAAAAAGAGATGTTAGTGATAATCTCTATAAAGAAAATTCTAGAATGCCTTATCCTAGAAGTTTTCTATAAAGATATATAAGTTTTGATAACCAGAGATTTCTAGGCGTAATACATATCCTGAGTCCTTAAATCTCTTATAGGAGCAAGCTCCTATAGTTAATTACATCCTAGATAATAAAATTATCTAAGAAAACTTCTGATTAATGTTACTCAATTGTTTTCTAAGAAATTCCAAGAACAAGGAAAGAATTGTCAACGTTCATTCCTAGCAGTAATATGTCAAACTACCATAAAAGTTTAATTTTATCAATGTCATTTATTATGTCAATCTTGTTTTGTTTTATTTTTGTTTTATTGTTTGTTGTTTCAATTTTTGTTTTATCAATGTCAATATTTTATTGACTTGTAATTTGTTTGGCGGCTATCCTAAAAGTTTTAGTTTTGTTTTGCATTTTGTGTTATATTTTTGTTTTAGCTTTTGTGGCTAACCTAAAAGTTTCAATTTTGTTTTGTCATTATGTCGTTATAATTTTATTTTAGGTTTTGTGACCGACCTAAAAGTTTCAATTTTATTATTTTACATTGTTGTTTCGTCTTCATCGTCCTGCAAAATAGAGTTAGCACACCCTATAACATGTAAAGAAAATCTAAAATAAAACTTGCCTTCGTTCTGCAAAGAAAATGTTGTCAGAAATAATATTTTAGAAATATTTAGATTACTTGGTAAAATTGTCTGTCATTCCAAAATTGTCGGATGTCCCAGTTTGGTTGAAATGTTAATTTTTTTTTTGATTTGTCTAGAATGTCGATTTAAGTTGAATTTTGATTTGATTTTAAATTTTATGTTGATTTATATCGATTTGAATTTTATTTTGAGGTTTGATATTGATTTATGTTGATATGAGTTTAATTGTAGATTTGATATTAATTTATGATTTTGGTTTAATTTCTGTCAATTTGAGTTTTATTTTGGAGTTTTATGCTGATTTATGCTTAATTTTATGTCGTGTTAAATTTGATATGAGTCGAACATAATAATTATGTTGTCTTATGTTGAATTAAATTTGATACAGATCGAATTTTAAGGATTATGTCAGTTTATGTCAAGTTAAGTTTGATTTAGGTTGAACTCAAGAATTTTGTTAGTTTATGTCAAGTTAAGCTCGAATTATGTCGAATTTAAATATTATGTCGATTAAGTTTGATTTATGTCGAACTTAAAATATTATGTCAGTTTATGTCAAATCAAGTTCGATTTATTTTGAACTTAAGAATTTTGATTGATATTGTATTAAATTTTAATGTTGGATTAAGTTTGATTTGAGTTTGGTATGTTGGTTTATGTTAAATTATGTCGATTTGAATTATATTGTTTTATGTTAAGTTCGATTTGAGCTTAAGATTTATGTCGAGTTAAGTTCAATTTATGTTAAGTTAAAGTTGAATTTAAATTTTATACCAAATTGAGTTTGATTTAAGTCGATCTTAAAATTTATGTCAAGTTAAGTTCGAATTAAGTTGAACTTAAAATTTATGTCGAGTTAAGTTCGGTTCAGATTGAACTTAAAATTTATGTTGAGTTAAGTTCGATTCAGATCAAACTTAAAATTTTTATCGAATTAAGTTCAATATTAAACTTTAAAATTTATGTCAAATTATGTTCGATTCAGGTCAAAACTTAAAACTCATGTTGAGTTAAGTTCAATTAAGTTCAATTTAGGTTGAATTTAAAATTTATATCTTAAGTTCGATCTAGGTTGAACTTAAAATTTTTGTCGAGTTAATATCACTTATGTTCATGCCGGGTTGAATCTGAGTTTAGGTTTAACCCAAATTTATGTTAGGTTAAACATAAGATTTGAATTTTGATTTAAATTCAATATGAGTTGAACTTAGTTTCAGTTTTACTTAGATTTAAATTAGATTAAACCTAAGACTTAAGTTTGGCTTAAGCTCAATACGGGTTGAACTTAAGTTGAGTTTAAATTAGGCTCAATGTATATTGAACCTAAAGGTTTAAGTTTTGACTTAAATTTGAGGTTTAGGTTGACTTAAATTTATGTTATGTTAAGTTTGACTTAAGTCCAATATGGGCTGGACTTATGTTAGGCTTAAGTTCGATTTAGATTCATATTATGTTGAATCTAAGTTAAATTTGACTTAAGCCCAATATGAGTTAAACTTAAGTTAGATTTAAGTTTGAGTTAAAGTAAGTTCAAGTTAGATTGAACCTAAACTTAAGGTTGACTTAAGTTCAGTATTGGTTGAACTTAAGTTAGGTTTGGGTTAAATTAGGTTCAAGTTAAGTTGAACCTAGACTTAAGGTTGACTCAAGTTCAATATGGGTTGAACTTAAGTTCGATTTATGTTTGGGTTAAGTTAGGTTCATATTAAGTTGAAACTAGACTTAAGTTCAATATGGATTGAACTTAAGCTAGATTTTGGTTCAAGTTAAGTTGAACCTAGACTTAAGGTTGACTTAAGTTCAATATGGGTTGAACTTAAGTTAGATTTTAGTTTCGTAGGAATTTAGGATTGATTGTTTTTAATTAGGATCGGTTTATGTTTAATTAAACCTAATTTGGATAAGGTTAATTGATTAATGAAGGTTAATTAGGGTTAAGTCTAATTGGTTTAAGGTTAATTAAACCTAATTTGGGTAAGATTTAATTGATTAATTTGACTTAATAAGGATTTAGTCTAATTGGTTTAATGTTAATTAATCCTAATTTGAGTAAGGTTTAATTAATTAATTATACTTATTTAGGGTTAAGTCAAGTTGATTTAGGGTTAATTAAACCTAATTTGAGTAAGGTTTAATTGATTAGTTAGACTTAATTAGGGTTAAGTCTTATTGGTTTAAGGTTAATTAAACCTAATTTGTGTAAGGTTTAATTGATTAATTAGACTTAATTAGGGTTAAGTCTAATTGATTTAAGGTTTATTAAACCTAATATGAGTAAGGTTTAATTGATTAATTAGACTTAATTAGGGTTAATTCTGATTGGTTTAAGGTTAATTAAACCTAATTTGGGTAAGGATTAATTGATTAATTAAACTTAATTATGGTTAAATCTAATTAGCTTAAGGTTAATTAAACCTAATTTGAGTAAGGTTTAATTGATTAATTAGACTTAATTAAGGTTAAGTCTAATTGGTTTATGGTTAATTAAACCTAATTTGGGTAAGGTTTAATTGATTAATTAGACTTAATTTGGGTTAAGTCTAATTGGTTTAAGGTTAACTAAATCTAATTTGGATAAGGTTTAATTGATTAATTAGACTTAATTATGATTAAATCTAATTAGTTTAAGGTTAATTAAACCTAATTTAGGTAAGGTTTAATTGACTAATTAGACTTAATTAGGGTTAAGAGTAATTGGTTTAAGGTTAATTAAACCTAATTTGGGTAATGTTTAATTGATTAATTAGACATAATTAGGGTTAAGTCTAATTGGTTTAAGGTTAATTAAACCTAATTTGGGTAAGGTTTAATTGATTAATTAGACTTAATTAGGGTCAATTCTAATTGGTTTAAGGATAATTAAACCTAATTTGGGTAAGGTTTAATTGATTAATTAGACTTAATTAGGGTTAAGTCTAATTGGTTTAAGGTTAATTAAACCTATTTTGGGTAAGGTTTAATTGATTACCTAGACTTAATTAGGGTTAAGTCTAATTGATTTATGGTTAATTAAAGTTGATTAAGGTTGATTAAGCTAAAGGTGGTTAAGGCTTAATGGTTAATTAGGTCTAATGGGTTAGACCTAATTGATATCTTAAGGTTGATTAAGCCTAATGTTATGAAGGCTTAATGGTTAATCAATTTTAATATGTCTTTAAACTTAATTAAATTTGATTTTGTATTAAACCAAATGTAATTAAGGTTTAATGGGTTAATTATGTTTAATATGTCCTTAAACTTAATTAAAGTTTGATTTTGTATTAAACCTAATATAATTAAGGTTTAATGAGTTAATTTAGTTTAATATGTCCTTAAACTTAGTTAAAGTTTAATTTTGTATTAATTAAGTTTAATATGTCCTTAAACTTAATTAGGATTTTGATTTTATCCTAAGCCTTGGCTAAAGGAGAATTAACTAAGTTTAATGTGTGGTTAAACATAGTTAGATTTCAATCTTGTCTTAATCCTTATGTAATTAAGGATTAATAAGGTTAATTGGGGTTAATTTTGGATTAACCCTAATTAAGTTTTGTTTTGAGTCAATTGAATGTTTGAACTCAAATTTGACCTAACTCATAGTGGCATGAGTTAAGTGAAATGAATTTTAAATTTTAAAGGTTCTTTAGGGTTTTAAATTAAAAAATTTTTACCCTAATAAAAGAAATGTAATTTTGAATTTTTAAAGGGTTAGAATCTGTTATATTAGGGTTTAAATTTGTTCCCCTAAATTTCTAACCAATTGCCAATTTAAATTTCCTATTTTTTTATTTTTAGAATTATTATTTAAAATAATTTCCAAATCTCATGAAAATTAGAAAAAGTTGGCTCAGAGAATTTTTCTATCACTAGAAAAATAAAAAAAACATGTCCAAATATGAAGAGATCATTTTGTGAAAATTTCAGAAATTTTGGAATTATAATTAATTTTTAATAATTAAATTACTCCAGAGAGTAATTAATTAATTAAAAATCAAATATAATTAAAAAATTAAAAATTTTAAGTCCACATTGTTTTCCTTACTATTTTGAGTTCAGGGATATTTTTGTCAAAACTTTATGTTTTTTGTGGGCAAAGATATGGATTTTTGAAGTTTTAAAGGTTAATTTTGATTTATTTAAATCTAAATTAACTTTAAAAAAAATCTGGTCAGATTCGTGTCCTCAGATTGATCGAAAAAGCGGCTGATCCTTTATGGAGATCTAAATAGCGGAGCGGGTAGGATTTAATCATGGCCGTCCATTTTTAAAAGATAAAAATGGACGACATCCGTTCATCTCCCTCCATTTGGTGCACCTCCCTCCGTCTGGTCTCTCTCGCAGACAGTCCATGTTCTAGATGTAAGATCTCACTCGATTCTTAATGAAATCAAGTGATTTCTTTTTCTAAAGCTTCATCAGAAAGAGACGAACATATCCATGCAGATTTGTATGGGTTTTGAATTGGATAAACCTACTCTAGACCAAGCCCGAGTTCGGGTTGGGTGTGATAAACCATACCTTGGCCACAGTGAGTATAAGCTCAAATTGAATGGTCTGGAAGCTTTTTTTGGTCCTCAGAAGACTTTCCACCAGCTCAATTCAAGGTCAATTGAGTCCTTGTATGAGTTTGTTCAAAGGATGGCTCGACTTGAATGGCAATTTCTTTTTCTAAAGCTTCATCAGAAAGAGACGAACATATCCATACAGATTTGTATGGGTTTTGAATTGGCTAAACCTACTCTAGACCAAGCCCGAGTTCGGGTTGGGTGTGAAAGACCATACCTTGGCCACAGTGAGTATAAGCTCAAATTGAATGGTCTAGAAGCTTCGTTTGGTCCTCAGAAGACTTTCCTTCAGCTCAATTCAAGGTCAAATTGAGTTCTTGTATGAGTTTGTTCAAAGGATGGCTTGACTTGAATGAGCCTGGTGGATCAATGGCTTAGAGGCTAGGGGATTGTTGACCTCACTTTTGTGAAAGTTCTCAATAAACCCTACTGACCTAAAAAGTCAACTTTGGTCAAAATGGTCATTCCTGACCCAATGACCAACCCTACTGACCCAACAGGTCAACCTTTGACCTAAAAAAGTCAACTTTGGTCAAAATGGTCAATCTTAACCCAATGACCAACCTTACTGACCCAACAGGTCAACCTTGAACTCAAAAGGTCAAATTTGATCAAAATGATCAGCCCATGACCCCAATAATTGACCCAATGACCAACCATTGAGTACCAAGTCAATTAAGACACTAAAATGATCAAATATAACCTATTTGACCATTTCAAGACATTAAATGACCATTAAAGACAACTTTGGTCAACCCTTGACGTAAAAAGGTCAAATGGAGTAAAAAATGGCTAACTTTAACTTCAAAATAAACTTCAAAGACACACATTGACAAAATCAACTTAATATTGATCAAAGTAACCAAAAGTTAATCCAAGCGTCTCCACATTGACCATTGTGATAGCCTAAACTCTAAATTTGGTTGACATAACTAAATTAAACCCCAAAAGATCAAAATCTTTGGACATTATGGCTAACCAAACCATGAAAAGGTTAAAAAAGTCAAAATTGGTCATATTTGGACTAAAATTGACCAACCCAGTTCAACTTAGGTCAACCTGAGTCAACCATAGTCAACCTTCATTAAATTTGGCCAAAATACCTAATTTTGAACCAAAGATGATAAAAATTAAAAAAGTTAATCAAATAATTAATCATTTTGATTAATTATTTGATTAATAAAATGATATTTAAAATTTTAATTAATTTTTGAATTGATTAAAATAAAAATATGATTAAAGGTTCAAAAAATGTGACAAATTTTTAACCTTTAACCTACAAATGACAAGTATTAATAAAAAAATTAATCTCTCAAATCATTTTTTATTAATTAATTGGTTAATAAAATGAATATTTAAAATTTTAATTAAGTTTTAATTAATTGAAATACAAAGGATTAAAAATATGACAAATTTAAACCTTTAACTTAAAGAGGACATAAAAATTAATCAAATAATTAATTAAAATTTATTTTAATTAATAAATTGATTAATGAAATAATTTCCAACTTTTTTTAATTAATGACATAATTAATAAAAAATGGAAATTAAATTAAAAAAGGGGCATAAAAAAAATTTTAACCCATAAAACCAATTATAACATGATAATTGGTTTTCAAAAATTCCAAACCCTCTTTATGACATCATAAGTGACTTAATATGGGTTAGACACAACCCATATGACACATTCAATGTGATCCAACCCATTAATGACTCATAACATAACATTTAACCATGGTTAAAACTCATTATGGAGGCATCATGATGAATAAAATGAAGTGGCAAAATCACCTCAATTCAAAGCTCGACTCACCATTCCTATCAAAGTGATGTGGCCAACCATCTAAAGGGTAGCCCACCACACCTCATGACTAGCCAATGGATAAGAAACAAAGCTTGAGCTTCCCCTTCACCATGGTTAAACACCATGATGATCCTTTTGTGCATGAGATGAGTAAGAGGGCTAAGGTGGCTCTTTCTCCTTAATGCCATTAAAAAAATTGTTAAAGCATGAGTAGGGAAGATTAATCCACATCCTTTGAGCCAATCTCCACACCTCCCAAATGAACCAATGAAAGTAAGACATCACATGAACCCAATCTTCATTATGGTTAAGCACATGATGAAAATCCTTGGAATTTTGCAATTCTCTTATCCCCTCAGACGAAATTTATCCTCAAGACATTAATGAGGGGGTTGGCAACATCCCTAAGTAAAGCCTAGACAAGCCAAGCTCATCCAAAGCCCTCCCATGGCTAGCCTTAAAAAACAAAAAGAGAGAGGGACAATGGCCTAAGCTCTACCCAATTCCCTTAACCCCCAACAACAAACTTGTTCCTTAAGACCTTAGGAATGAACTCCAATCAAGATTTAGCCTTTAGCTAGCCTCAAAACTCCACAAAATTAGCTCAAATAGGCTAACCTGGGAGCTCAAAATCAGGTGAGAAAAAGGAAATTTTAAAATCCCATACACTACTCAAATTCCAAAACTCCCAACATCAAAATTGTTCCTTAGGACCTAAAAAATTGAACCCTACCAAAATTAGGTCGCCAAACCCACTGAATCAGCTTGATCTGATCAACCCGAGAGTACCTAAATTGACCCAAACCAGGACAACTTTGGTTTTCAAAACCAAACTACACAAAGTTCTAAATTAGCTATTCTAAACTCCTCTAAAAGCCAAACGAAGAAGATCCAAATCAAATTAAGCTATCCCCGTAGCCTCTAAGTTACTGATTGATCAAGCCTATTTGGGCCGAGCTCCTCTTGAACAAAGTCATACAGAGACTCGATTTGAATTCAAATTAGCCTACAAAAAAGCTTTCTAAGGTCAAGACGAAGCTCTACAACCATTCAAATCAAGCTCAAATCACTTAAGGCCAAGGTATGGATTTTTCCTTTTAATGGCGTTCGACTTTCATGCTTTGTGAAATAAATCACTTCAAAACCCCCACATATCCGTATGGATGTGTTCGTCTGCTCAAGACAATGGTGTAGAAACAAACCTCGCTCAATTTCATCAAGAATCGAGGGATATATTGTCCCTAGATCACGGACGGCCTGTGGGAGAGAACAGAAGGAGGGAGGCGCTCGGATGTCGTCCATTTTTATTTCTTAAAAATGGACAGCTGAGATTAATCCTTTATTTAATCCGCTGTTTGGAGCCCCGTAGCGGATCGATCATGTTTTGATTGATCCGAGGACACGCGACACTCCCTGGCTTTTTTTGTTTAGTTTTAGGTTTAATTAAATCAGTTAAACCTTAAACTAATAAAAAATTTATAACTTTGCCATAAAAATCCTAAAAATATGAAAAAAATATCCCTGAACTCAGGACAGTGAACACTATAATGTGGAATTGAAAATTTTAATTTTCGATTTATATTTAATTTTCAATTAATTAAATACTCCCTGTCGTATTTTAATTATTAAAATTATATATAAGCCAGAAAATTATGAAATTTTGAGGGATTAATTTTTATGTCTTTAGGAATAATCTATGATTTTTCTAGAGATAGAGAAACACTTTAAGGTGACATTTCCAAATTTTATGAGTCTTAGCAATTATTTTTAATAATAATTCTAAAAATCAGAAATTAAGAAAATAAATAAAGTTTAAATTGGAAAATGGTTATAAATTCAGGGGAATGATGTTAAATCCTAAATATCAAATCATAACCACTTGAAAATTTAAAATGATATTTCAAATCATTAAAACTTTTATTTAACCCTAAAAATCTCTTAAATCTTAATTAGGTTTAATCACTTTAGATTTAGTTAAAAATTTAAATCCTAATCATATAGGTTTTAAGACAATAAAAATATTAATTAAGTCTAAGATATTATTAGGGTTAACTAATTATTATTAAACCTTAAGACATCAAGTTTAACAATAAACAAATATTAATTAGGTTTAAGCATCCTTAAACATAATTAATCATCATTAAACCTTAAAGACATTAGGTTTAATAATAAACAAACCCTAATTAGGTTTAACTCCTATTAAACATAATTAATAAACTTAAACCTTACTTACATTAGGTTTAAGTAACCTTTAAACTCTAATTAGGTTTAATCCCTATTAAACCTAATTAATAAACTTAAACCTTACTTACATTAGGTTTAAGTAACCTTTAAACTTTAATTAGGTTTAACCCCTATTAAACCTAATTAATAAACTTAAACCTTACTTACATTAGGTCTAAGTAATCTTTAAAGTCTAATTAGGTTTAACCCCTATTAAACCTAATTAATAAACTTAAACCTTACTTACATTAGGTTTAAATAATCTTTAAACCTTAATTAAGTCTAACTCAACTAGACTTAATTAATCCTTAAGCTTTACTTACATTAGGCTTAAGTAATCTTTAAACCCTGATTAAGTCTAACCTATTTAGACTTAATTAATCCTTAAGCTTTACTTACATTAGGCTTATGTAATCTTTAAACCCTAATTAAGTCTAACTCAACTAGACTTAATTAATCCTTAAGCTTTACTTACATTAGGCTTAAGTAATCTTTAAACCCTGATTTAGTCTAACCTAACTAGACTTAATTAATCCTTAAGTTTTACTTACATTAAACTTAAGTAATCTTTAAACCCTAATTAAGTCTAACCCAACTAGACTTAATTAATCCTTAAGCGTTACTTACATTAAGCTTAAATAATCCTTAAACCATAATTAAATCTACCTAACTAAACTTAATTAATTATTAAAGCATTAGGCTTAAGTAGTATATAAATCTAAGTAAGCCTAACCTTAATAAAACTTAATCAAACCAAAAATCTAATTAATTCTAACCCATTAGACCTAATTAAACCATTAAGTCTTAACTAAATTAGACTTAATCAAACCTAAAACCTAATTAGGTCTAACCCATTAGACCTAGTTAAACCATTAAGTCTTAACTAAATTAGACTTAATGAAACCTAAAACCTAATTAGGTCTAAACCATTAGACCAAATTAAACCATTAAGTTTTAACTAAATTAGACTTAATCAAACCTAAAACCTAATTAGGTCTAACCCATTAGACATAATTAACCATTAAGTCTTAACTAAATTAGACTTAATCAAACATAAACCCTAATTAAGTCTACCACATTAGACTTAATTAAACAATTAAACCTTACCCAAATTAGGTTTAATTAACCTTAAACAATTAGACTTAACCCATATTAAGTCTAATTAATCAATTAAATCTTACCAAAATTAGGTTTAATTAACCTTAAACAATTAGACTTAACCCATATTAAGTCTAATTAATCAATTAAACCTTACCCAAATTAGGTTTAATTAACCTTAAAAAGTTAGACTTAACCCATATTACGTCTAATTAAACAATTAAACCTTAACCAAATTAGGTTTAATTAATCCTAAACCAACCCTAATTAACAACAATCAGTCTTAAAATAACTCAAACTTAAATCAAACACAAGTTAAACTTGAGTTCAACCCACATTGAACTTAAGTTAACCTTAAGTTTAGGTTCAATCTAACTTGAACTTAATTTAACTCAAACCCAAATCAGACTTGAGTTCAACCCACATTGAACTTAAGTTAACATTAAGTTTAGGTTCAATCTAACTTAAACCTAACTTAAATCTAAATCAAACTTAAGTTTAACCCACATTGAACTTAAGTTAACCTTAAATCTAGATTCAACATAACTTGAATCTAACTTAACTTAAACTTTAATCAAACCTAAACCATAATTAAGTCTACCTTATTAGACTTAATTAACTAAGTTTTAATTAAGTTAAGTCTAACTTACTAGACTTAATTAATGTTTAAACCTTACTCAAGTAAAACCCAAATAAATCCTAGTTAAATTAAATTAGACATAATTAAACCTTAAGCCTTACCTAAAAAGGACTTAGACGGTCTATAATTTTAATTAAGTCTAATCTATTTAGACTTAATTAACCTTTAAGTACTATTTAAACAAAGGCTTAAAACTTAATTAGGTCTATTTTAATTAAACCTGATTTTTAACTTAAGTTCAAACAGACATGAACTCAAGTTAATTAGACTCAATCTATATTGAATCCAACATCAAATTTTAACTTAAGTTCAAACAGACATGAACTCAAGTTAATTAGATTCAATCCACATTGAATCTAACTTCAAATTTTAACTTAAGTTCAAATAGACCTGAACTCAAGTTAATCCACATTAAATCTAAAGTTCAAACAAATATGAACTTAAGTAAATTAGATTCAATATACATTGAATCTAAATAAACTTAAAATTAACCTCAAAACTTAAGTTTGATCCATGTCAAACTTAACTCGACAGAATCAACATAAATTTGACATTTCAAACATAAATCGACATAAATGACATAAATTTGATATTTCAAACATAAATCGACATAACCGACATCCAAGACATACTAAATCAACAATTTAAATCAAATTTGGACATCCTACAAAATTCTGAGACAATGAACATTTTTATTATTTTTGACAATGTTTTCTTTGCAGGATGAAGACAAGTTTCGTTTAGATTTTCTTTGCATGTTATAGGGTGTGCTAACTCTGTTTTGCAGGACGACATTCTGGAAATGAGACGAACAACAACCACATCAAAACAACAAAACAAAACACAACAACGACAAAACCAAAACAAAACCAAAACTTTTAGGATAGCCACAAAAAATGACAAGACATTAAAAAGATAAACAACAAAACAAAATGATAAACAATATGACATAAAAGTAAAATGATAAAATGACATCTAGGATTGATAGTGGGTACATCTTTTCTTAAAAACAAAAATTTCTAGAAAAGAAATGATCAACATTAATCAGAAGTTTTCTTAGACATTTAGAAATTGCCTAAGATGTAATTAACTATAAGAGCTTGCTTCTATAGGAGATTTAAAAAACCCATGATAGATATCACATCTAGAAATCTCTGGTTAAGACTTCATGATTTTCCTTGTATAGAAATTATAGAATATGGTATTCTAGAATATGCTTTTATAAGGATTATCATAAACATCTTTTTCTACTATTTTCTATTAGCCCAAAAATTCTTAATTCCTTTATAGGACTTACAAAAATAAGATTAGGGCAATATTAAATAGAGTGGCGACTCCTTCACATAATACATTGGCAATGAACACGACACCACACATTTTTCGTCACCATCAGGGATGACCAATTTTGATTGGGCTTCTCATCACACAGTCCCTAGATGGATTTAGGATGGTTAATTTGAAGATTTGGAGAGGTTGATTTCACACCCTCAAAATGTCCTGTTTTGAGTCATTTCGGGTTAGCCAAATTGAAGTCGTGCACTAGGTTTCAAGGCCTGATTCCATTGGGGATCAATTGCTTAGGTCTTAGGGAGAAAGTTTTATGTTGGGAGCCAAAGGGTTTGAGCAGTGTTTAGGGGTTTTCAATTTCTTCTCCTCTTCCTCTACGGGCTTGGGTTTGCCCTATTTATAGCCATGGATGGCTTGGGTTTAGCTCAGGCTTGCTATGGCTCACCTATGGGAGTTGCTAACCTTCCATTTAATGCTTTGAGGATAAAATTTGGCTGAGGGATAAGGAGAATTGCATTTTTCAAGGTTAAACCATATGAGGTTCACTCATGGTTAATGTTGGATTCATGCCTTGGCTTTTTCCTATTTTCTTATCTTTGAGGTGGATAAGGCTGATTATAATTTGTTATTCTTTGTTAGATCTGCCTTCCCCAAGTAATGTTTCAATGGATTGAGTGAGGAAGTGACACTTAAGCTTTCTTCTTCATCATTACCATAGCTTAGTCATGTTGAACCTTCCATTGATTTGGTTCATGTTTATTGGCTCAGAAAGAGGTGTCTTATGACTCACAAAGAGTTAGTCATCTTCTATCCACCATGTCATTTAAGCTTGGGTGAAAGCATGACACATATATTCCCTTTTCTTTAATTTTCCGAAATTGGTATTTATGAGGTCACTCGATGATGTAAGGGTGATATAAGCTAAGATTCTCTCCATTTGATGGCTTGTGAGGTGAGTGATGACTCACCTATGTCATCCTTTAAGCCTTTTATGAAGGAATTACACCTCCTTCATCCTTCATGATGGTGTCATTATGGTGCTTTTAACCATGGTTAAATGATATGTCATGGGTCATTTAATGTGTTAATTCATATGTAATGGGTCTCATGGGTTATGTGTAACCCATATGATGTCAATTATGAGCTCATTATTGAGTTTATAAATTTAAAAACCATTTATTGTGTCATGTGTAATTTCATATGTCCAAATTTTATTTTATGGCTTTTTAATTATAATTCCATTTTTAATTAATTATATAATTAATTAAGAATATTGAAATTATAATATTAACCAATAAATTGATTAAAATATTTTTTGGAATTAATTATTTAGTCAATTTTATTAAATTTGGTTCAAAATTAGGTATTTTGACCAAATTCTGTTAATATTGACTAGGGTTGAACATGGTTGATCTAGGTTGGCCCATTTTGGTCTAAGGATAACTAATTTTGACTTTCCTAACCTTATCATGGTTTGGTCAGTCATAAGGTCCATAAATTTTGTCACTTTAGGGTAAAATTTGGTCATGTTGACCAATTTTAAAATTTAAGTTACTCCAAAGGTCAATGTAGTGACTTTTGGATTTTGTATTATTTTTTTACCAATATTGAGTTAATTTAGTCAATATTTAACCAATGATCTGAAAGTGGTATTTCTTTAGATCTTAGGTTGACTAGTTAGGTCAATGGTTGGTCATTGGGTCATGAATTGACCATTTTGATCAAAGTTGACCATTTAGGTCAAAGGTTGACCTATTGGGTCAATAGGGTTAGTCACTGGGTCAAAAATTGACCAGTTTGACTAACGTTGACCACTTGAGTCAAAGGTTGACCTGTTGGGTCAGTAGGGTCGGTCACTGGGTCAAGAATTGACCCTTTTGACCAAAATTGACTTTTTGGGTCAAATGTTGACCTCTTGGGTCAGTAAAGTTAGTCACTAGGTCAAAAATTGACCAGTATGACCAAAGTTGACCATTTGGGTCAAAGGTTGACCTATTGGGTCAGTAGGGTTGGTCACTGGGTCATGAATTGACTAGTTTGATCAAAGTTAACTTTTGGGTCAAAGGTTGACATATTGGGTCAATATGGTTGATCACTGGGCCAGGAATTGACCATTTTGACCAAAATTATCCTTTGGGTCAAAGGTTGACCTGTTGGGTCAGTAGTTGATCAGATCAGATCAGGATTTGTCATTACTGATTTGTTCATTTTAAGATGTCATCAAAATTTAAGTTAAAAAAGTTTTATAGGGCCTTACCCTAGATATTTGGTTTTAGTGACCATTATTAAAAGTTAGGGAGTCAATTTTGGTAGACTCCCTACTTTTATATGGTTTATTTTTCTCACTTAAAAATTTTATTTAAAAATAATTTTACTTACTATATTATAATCTTATGCTTTAGATTTTCTCAAAACTTATATTTCAAACTTTAGGTTTGAAACCAATTTTTGATCAGGCCCTTAAATCCTCAAGCTTCTCCTTCCTTTCACACTATTTTTCATTTTTACTTTTTCTTTTTCTTTTTATGTTTATGTTTTTATCATTTTTTATAAGGAAAAAATTACTGTTTCTAGATAGGCCTTTAATGGTTTTGAATTTCAACCTTCCATTTAAAATAAAGGTTTGATATATATCTTTCACTTAAAATCATAATAACAGTGTTGAAAATTATTCTTTAATAAAAGAAATTTAAGCTTTGAAAAATAAAAGTCAAATATTTTATTTTTACAAAAATACAATATTTCCTACTAAAGATAGTTTAACTATATTTAACATTTCTTTTCTAAGAAAATTTTAACTTTAAAATTTTCATTATTACTATGAATTTTAACTAAATTCTCTTACTCATTTCTATATTCAAAACTTTGCTTCCCTAATATAACTTCATATACATAATTATTTTCAATTAAAAATGAAATTTATTTTAAGTATTCTTGAGAACAAATAAAATTTTAGTTTTTGAAAATTTGTTTTTAAATTCTCCCCAAACTTTAAATTTTTAGTTAGGATAAAAAATTTAAGCATAAGAAATGATACATGGGTAAGAATTAAAAACTAGAATAACATGCTTGCAGGAATTTTCATATCCTAAATATGCAAGTATAACAGTTTAAAAACAGAAGTAAAAATAAATCAAATTCAGTTTTTTCAGTTTTTTATAAAATAAAAATTTCAAAGGACTTCTATAGTAGTGGAGGTTTTCAAAGCAAATACACACCAACTTAACATAACAAAAATCACCACAATATTATAAGAGATATGGCAGCAAATTTTGAAAAGTTTAAACATGTAATTTGTATAGTGATTTCTAGTAGTGTTCTAAATTTTCTTAACACTTTTGGAATTAAATTATACACTATTAAAAACTCAAACATTACATTACAACATTTACTACCACAATCATATCATACATAAAACAAAATTTCAAAACATATATAACTGAATATGCATAATAGAAATGATCCTACTATAGCTCACACATATCAGTGTTCAAAGCAGAACAAAAAAAAAATAATAAAAATCTAAACATCACAACACAATACTAACAACAAGTACAAACATCACAAACTTAATACATAAAAAAATAAAATCCTACTCGTCATCATCATCATCTCTCTCATTCCAATCTATGGATGACACATAAGGTATAAAATAAGGATGAGGAGCATCTCGACACTGTGATCTCCTCTATTCAGTCTGTCCATGTACTGTTGATAATTCTCCTCATACTCATCATGTTCTGTATATAACTCTCAATATTTTCTACCTTTCCATCCATATCTCTAACATGCTCTCTGGTCAGACTCACCTTCTTTAAAATCTTCCTTAATAATCCAGTTTGTGAATATCTAGAAGATGATGCCTGTGAAGTAGAAGCATAAGAAGTAGAAGCACCAGAAGCAAAAGCACCAGAAGCTCAAACATATCCTCCTTTTTAGCTAAACTTTGCATGCACAATGTAAGTGTTCACATTTACACTGGTGATAAGTCTAAGTGGCTGAAGAACCTCTTCCCAAGTTTCAAACTTTACCCAAACTGTTCACAAATTGAATGGATCAGGGAAGGAAATCCCATACCTGCACTAGTGACAACTCTGACATAGTTTAAAATATAATAAAAAATAATAGCTCCTATGTTAATTGGCTCTCCCTGCTGAATACAATAGTTCAAAACAGCTCTCTCCCTCATAACTTCACTGTCATGACTTGAAGGCAATAGCTTAGATTAGATGATGTAATGCCATGCCATGGAAGTGGCATTCAACTTAGAGGCTGGAAAATTTACTATTCTCTCATTCGTAATTTTCCATAGACTTCTTCAATTAGTAAGTAAAGACATAATCTCATCTAACTCTCCTTCCGTAGGATGATAATTAGCATAATAACAAAACATTTCAGGAGGTAATCGGTAAAAGGTATTGAATATCGCAAAAGTAAAATCCACTTGCTGTCCCTGAACCATCACTATGTTTTCCTCTGCTGCTGGCAAGTTAGCATAAAACTCTTTTACCACAGAAATAACAGTAGCAGCATAGAAGCAACAATACTTTTCCCAATTCCTTCGAGCAATCATCTCTTCAATATTTCCTCCTGATTTACTAAAAAGTTATTCTGGAACCAGCTTACGTGATGATAGTGCATCGACGTAACGATCCTCCGCTCTAGAACTAACAAATTTGTCTGAATCAAATATCGCTTTCTCTTTCAAGCACTTCAACTTTGGAGCCATTTCTAAAATTCACATAAAATTCACCATAAATTCTAAAATCAAACTAAACTTGCTAACTTAACTTCTAAAGTCAAAATCCAATAAATCTAAATAACTTCTCATGCTTTCCCTCAAATTTTCATCATGAATAGTGATTTTCGGATTTCTCAATAATGTACTCAAAATACAAGGTGAAAATAAAAAATTTTTGCTTAAGAGAAGTGCGTATACCTTAAGGAGTTCAAATCCAACAAATTTCGTCGAACTCGGCTCTATCCAAATCAGTGATGCCCTAGGCTCCTTTTTTCGTGAATTCGAGAGGTTGAAGGTGATGATGGCTTTAGAAATGGCAAATTTTAGGTTTTTAACATCTGAAAACTAGTTTTCGTGAATCGGCGCCTATGCGCAAAGCTACAGCGCTTAGCTGCGAAATCTGGTGCCTAAGCGTCGAAGGTCTGGCACTTTGCCATCAGTGACCAGATTTTGACAATTTTTGTTAATCACACTAAAACACCTAGTTAAGTACCCTTAATCACTTCAAATAACTAATTCTACCCCATAACAATTATAATACTCCAAAATTACACTTTAATTTTCCATCGATTCAATACAAATTTCACACAAACACAAATTGATATTTCATTAATAACAAAGCACAAACACAAACTGATATTTCATTAATAACAAACTATAAATTGCTATCCAAACACCTTGGATGAAATTTTGCAATACATAGGTTCATAACACATATCTTAGACCAAATTTACATCATTAAGATGCAACAAACACAAATTAAAATGCAACAAAACATAAACATAATAATAATCATAAACACAAAATACTAAACACAGATAACTAAACCACAAGACCACACTTAATTTAATTCCATTCTCCAATAGGCAAAATATATCCAGAATCATCATTAGTTCCATTTGAACCTTCTGGAATGTAAATCTAATAAAATGGTCGATGGTTAAAAACTCTCACATGTTCTTCTTCTATCCATTTGTTCTTCAGAAACATCGATTTACTCGTTTCTTCCACATGGCTTGTATGATTATTTTATTGCATTTTGAGTTGTCATCCCATGTGGGATAAATGTTCGTTAGTTTCATTTACCTTTGCTTCGATTGAAGCCACGTCAGCCTCGATCTTCGCAAGCTTTTCTGCAATTCCTTGAATACTAACGATCAGAAATCCGTTGAATAACTCTTGTGTACTTTCACTATGAACTTCTTCTTGTTGGCTTCCTCTTTCTTCTTAACTTCGATCTCCCAAGAAGACATTTTTGCACTCAAAATACTCTTCTTAAGACTCGGGAATGGAAATAAGAACTGGGGCAAATATCTCTTTAATTCTGGGCCTAAAACAGACCCTAGACTTATTAAAACTCCCAAATAACTCTCAAAACTACTTACCCATGATTTAGGCTTCTAGAACCTCATTTTTCATGTTTTTGTAACTCCGGCGCCTAGTGCCAACTTGCGTTGATAGCCGCCAGGGCTCATTTTAGCACAGGTATGCTAAACGTCCAAATCTTCATTCTGACAGCTCTAAGTCATCAAATAAGATCAAATAAACACAACTATAACATAAAAAACTCCAAAATGCTAACACATAATTTCAAATCAAACCAAACAAAACACACAAAGCAAACATAAAGCAAAGCACACCGATAATTATGGGTTGCCTCCCATAAAACGCTTGGTTTAATGTCTTCAGCCCGACATACCCAGAGCTTATTCTGAGTGACCCAACATCAGATTCTCATCAGGTTTAGATTGATTGACTAAAAAATAAGGTTTAAGTCTATTTCCATTAACTTAAAATATTTTTCTAGTTTTAGGATCTTTAGTATCTACAGCTATAGGAATAAACTTTCATTACAATAAATGGACCCATCCACCTAGACTTAAGTTTTCCAGCAAATTTTTTCAATCTAATACTATATAACAAAACTTGCTGTACTGGCTCAAGATTTTTAGTAAGAATCTTCCGATCATGCCATAACTTCATCTTTTTCTTATAAATCCTAGCATTTTTATAAGATTCATTCCTTATCTCTTCAAGCTCATTTAATTGCAACAATCTCTTTTCACCAGCATCTTTCAAACTATAATTGAACTCTTTAATAGCCCAATATGCTTTATGCTCAAGTTCAATTGGTATATGACAAGATTTTTCAAAAATTAGTATATATGAGGACATTCCTATAGGAGTTCTGTAGGCAATCCTATAGGCCCATAAAACATAATCCAGTTTAATTGACCAATCCTTTCTATTTAGATTAACAGTCTTTTTCAAATTTCTTTTAATTTCATGATTAGATAATTCAACCAAACCACTTGTCTGTGGATAATAAGCAGTAGCAATGTGATGGTTAATATGATATTTCTTTGCTAGCTTTTCCATAATCGCATTTCTAAAATTACTTCCCCCATCAGTTATGATCACTCTTGCTATTCCAAATATGTAAAATATATTCTTTCTTAAAAACTTTGCAACACTTTGAGCATTACATTGAGGTAAAGCAACAGCTTCTATCCATTTAGATACATTATCTACTGCTATCAAAATGTATGTATATTTGAAAGATGGTATAAATGATCCCATGAAATTTAATCCCCAAACGTCAAATATTTCAACTTCCAACATATAATTGAGGGGCATTGTTGACCTCACTTTTGGTTGAGGTCTAGTATTTCTTTAGAATAGCCTAGGGTCTAGACGTAGGACTCTTCTGGAGACTTTATTAGAAGACTAGTCTTAGAACTCTCCCCTTATAAATTAAAACACTTCTTTGCTTCACTGGGAGTTTTCATATGATTAAGGCCTAACTTCCATCTTTTGGGAGGAAGAGACCAAGCATAATGAAGCCCAAGGGAAGTTTCCCTATAGGTGGTCAGACCCTAAGATCTACTCTGGGGGAGGTCTGGAGTTCACACCATGCACACACTTTACACTCACAACTCTAAACAATGCACATCCCATTTGACCCCCTGCTCTTTTGGAAACTCATGTAAGTGGTTTTCCCAAGCTCTTAGCATCAGGCTAGGGTTTAGCTAGTACCAACACATGGAGGATCCAAAAAGGGAGTTCTCTTGGTCCATGGCCCAATTAAGTTGAAATCCTCAGTCAATATCCCAATTCCATCAAAATTCCATACTTTGGCTCCTTACCCCAAAACTCCACCTAAAATACCAAATTTCCCTAAATACCCAAAATTCCCCAAATTAACCAATATCCTCCAAAAATCATCCTAAACATTTCTTACCACTCAAAATACCCAAAGTACCTAAATTTTCCAAATTTCCCAAAATACCCCCAAAGTCCCCAAAATGACCAAAATACCCCTCTTAGCCTAAAATTCCAAAAATTCCCAAAAATTCCCAAAACCTCCCAAATATTCCCAATTTTATTTTTCTTAACTACCACATGACCCAATTTGATCAATTTAGACCAATTTGACCAAAAGCCCCAATTTGACCATTCAACCAAAAGTGCCCAAATTGAACCTAATGCCCACCCAATGGACCCCAATCTTACCCAAATTCAATACCAAACCAAAATTAAATAACCTAAATACCAATTTAATTTAAATTCAAGCTCAATTTGACCCACATCTGAGTTTAGTTTCAATATAAACTCAAAGTCCCCAATTTCGACCAAGTGACCCATTTCATCCAAATTGGACCCAAAGTCCATCAATTTCTCCTCAATTTGAGTTTCAAACCTCTCATGACATTCCCCTAGGCCAAATGCACCATTAAATCTCCCCCAATTTGAACCTAAGCTCCACCCAAATCCATTTGAACCAAGCTCCCCCAATTTTAACCCAAATTGAACACATGACCAAATTTTACCAAATTGATTGCCCCAATCCCAAAATTGGCACCCAATTTATGTTGAAAACTCTTTATAACATCCCCCTAGACCATTTGGAACCTTCAATTGGTCTTGTAACCAACCTTAGACTAACCTAAACTCAAGCTAAGACAACTTGCCCCAAATTGACAAAATGCCCAAATTAAGCTAAATTGAACCCCAAAACCTTTTCAAAAACACTCCAATATTTATCTAAACTTTTCATGACAATCATACACACCATATTGCTCAATCAATTGGGCTCAAATCAAGCTCAAACCCAAGCTAGCCCAACATTGACCCATGTGACCCAAAATTAAACCTATGAGCCAAATTGACCAAACCTAGCCAAAATTGACCAAACCAAGCTCACCATAGGCAGCCTTGGCACCCTAGGGATTGATCTAGATTTTCTTAGCCCAACCTGTTAGGGCCATGGACCAAGGGACCCCTAATTTAAGGGATTACTTTCTTAAAATGTGTAAACCTTAGGAGATCTCTTACCCAAAGCCATCGCAACCTAATTAATCACCATTAAGGCCTGATCATTGGCTCACCTGACCCTTAGCCACCCTTCCTTGTCCTTTTCGACAGGCCTTGTTGCCGGAGCACCCCAAAACTGAGAGCCACCTTACACCTTGCCAAACCCAAACTCCACCCCATGGCTAGCTCAGCTCTGAATAACCATCACAACTCTTCAACACTCCACCTAAGCAGTTCATTGCACCTGAATTGAAGCCCGAGCAGCCACCTCAGCCATGGTTATTTAAATCATCACCTTTCACGGCCAAAAGGTTGGCTGAACCAGACCTTAACAAATCTTTGCCCAAATCACTCTGAATCCTCCACATAGTACAGAGACCTTAATCCCCACTGCATTCCTGCCTTGAAGCTCACTGACTTAGCTCAATTTTGGAGTCTAATCTCAGTCTAGAAACAGGAAATCCTTAAAAGCTCCACCAAAGTCAAATTAAAATCACCTACACCATCCCCACAACAAGAGAAGGAGTTCCCCACTGAAAGCCCTATCATTAGGCCACTCTAGTAGAGACTTCCAACAAAGCATCAAATCGGGCCTGGTCACTTTCATACCTAAGCAATTCACCAAGGCAAGAGGCTTCATCCCTGAGCTCTTAGGACCCTCACGAAGGTGTAGAGCATCTATGATTGAAGCTTCTCTTCTCAGAGCCAAGGTATTGAACTCTTCTTCTTCCCGAGCTTCTCTGAATTCTCCATAAAATTAGGGTTAATTTAAACCATGATTAGCCGTATGGGTTTGTTTGTCATGCTTAGGCGAGTCTATAAGATCAAACATGAGGTGATTAGGTTGAGTCTAGGCTGAGAAATTAGGGTTTTAGTGTGGACGGTTGCGGGTTCAGACCAGTTGAGGACGAAGCTGGGCAACCGTTGGATCACCCAGTTCATGAATGAATGGCTCTGATGGAGTTGGATGGATGGTCTGTGAATGCGCCGCCAAACCAAATTGCAATGGCTAATCCCGTAGGGCCACGTGGCCACTTCGACGATGCCGAGGATGACTTAGTTAAGTAGAAAAATCTTGATTTTTTAAATTATTTAAATCAGCTAAACTTTAAAAATCCATAACTTGTTGTAGAAAAAGCATAAAAATAAAAGAAAAATACCCACTTGCTTAGTGAACAGAGGAGAACAATGTGGAAATAGTTTGGAATTTTTTCGGTGCATGTATTATTTTTAATTAATTAAATGCTATCTGGAGTATTTTAATTATTTAAATCAGTTAAACTTAGACATTTCACCATGGCATAAAATTTAAGGGTTTTGATCTCTCTATCATAGCAGATCTTCCCTGATTTTTTCATGGTCAGAGGAGACCTCTATGAAGAGATCTATATTTTTCAAATTTTTGCATCTGTTTTTGTAAATTAATTATGATAATTATCATGTTGATTAGAAAAATCCAGGAAAATCATAGTAGGTTCTCTGTGACCAGAGGACTCTAGAATAAAATTTTCATGAGCCAAATCACCAAGAAATGTCCTAATCATCAACTTGAATTAAAATTAAATTTAAATTAATTTGAGTAAACTAAATGTGAAAATGGCTTAAAAACAATTCTTAACTTTACTTTGAAGGTCAGAGAACTCCCCACAAAAATTTTAAGACATTTGGAGTTCATTTAGCCACCTAAATGAATTTTAAGTAAAAATGACAATTTTAAGGTTTGAAATAATCATTATAATTAAAATAGAACTCAAAGAATTATCAAATTGATTTTGGGAGTTCTCTTTGATCAGAGGACTTTTATAAAATAAAATTGGAATTTTATTAAAATTTTTATTTTTAACCATAATTTAAATATTTAAAAAAATAAAAAATAATAAAAATAACAAAATAGATAAAATTCATGGAAATGTTCCAAATGGCCTCCTAAGTAGTTAGGAACAATTAGAATATTTTTCCTAGCTTTCTAAATAAAGATATTGATTTTCAATGGCTTAAATTAATTTTTAAAGGCTAAAAAATGAATTTCCTTAACCTTCCACCAAAATAATTCTAAAAATTAAAATTAAAATCAGAAAAATATGAAATTTACTTCGCTGAGTTCCTTGGCCTCGGTGAGATTTTTGAAAAATCCAAAACTTAATTTTCAACTTAAGATTGATTTTTTTAATTAATTAATACTCCAGAAATAAAAATAATTTTAATAAACAATTAACACTCCTAAAATCTTGAAATTTGCTCCAAGTGGTCCTCTGGTCTAGGGCTATCTCTAATAAAAATTTCAAAGGATTAGGGTTTGCCTTGGTCATGGTATAAATTTTTTTTTGAAAAATCCAATTTTTGTATGCAAATAATTATATAAATTAAATTAAATATTGAAAATTCACATTTTTCTCCTCTGGTGTCTTAATTGGCCTATAAGTGAGGTAGGTTAAAATTGTAAGGCCATTTGAATTAAATTTGTGAATTATGAGGTGATAAAGTCTCAGGGGCAAAGTTGTAATTTTAAGGTTTTAGCCTTAATTAATATTTAGGGTTAATTAAATAGGAAAACAGGCAATTGATAATCTTAAATAACATGTGTAGAAGATTGAAACATCAATGGATGAATGATAGAAACCCACTTAAATTTTGTCACTTAAAAAAATAATAAATTAATAATTTCCTAGTTATGCCAATTTGGAAGACCATTAAACTGAATGATCGTAATGATTAGGGGTTGATTTTAGAAGTTATAAATTCACTAATTCTCACCCATATTTGGTGTATAATGATAATCTAATGTTTTGATGAAAATTAAACTCGCATAAGATTAATTACAAACTTATTTACTAAATCTTAAAAGCTTGGTAGTGAGCTAGACCTAATCAAACTTTTTTAAAAGAAGTCTAGAAAAACAAACATAATCAAGCTTCAAACATTTGAAAACACTACAAGCCCAATTCTAAAAATTAATTGGCTAACTTTCGTAAATAAATTAACTTTGCCCCAATGGATTTCCACCCACATAGCTCCTAAATGAAATGACAGATGATAATTACCTCATTTAACGGGGAAAATTAAAGCATGAGTTCACTAAGCACGAGGGTAAGAAATAGATGAATCATTTAATAATCACGATAAGTTCGAAATGAACTCAAGGAAGCTCAAAAGAATTGTGAAATGTTAGGTATCTCCTAGGCCCTTTCTTTACAAGATATTCTGGACACCTCGGAGAACAACTGAACCTATCATATTTTGTTAAATGAAGCAATCTTCTAAATGAATAGGATCCACCAAGTTATGACATAGGATTTGGTAGGTCTGTGACGAACCTATCCACATGGTTTTTACTTTCCTGCAAAATATAAATGTTTATTACAAAAGATACTAAAGTTTCAGGTGGAAGAATGAGAAGAATTGCCAGGTACACTTTTACAAGTTTACAATGCTTTCTTTTCTCGCACTTTCTTTACCTTTCTTGCTTGTGAGATTGCATGTTAAAAAATAATGTCAATTTACATGAAAACAAAAAGTTCTAGGATAGCCACAAAAATAAATCCAAAAATAAAAAAATAAAAATTAAAACAAGATAAAAAATTCACTGCCACAACAGTCAAAATATAAAACAACTCACAATTTAATCACAAACAAAATAAAAATCATAATTGCAACTAAATTAAAACGTCTCGTTGAATGATCGGGAATTCCTCGGAGGAGGTAACCCACGTGTTGCTAACGGGGTTTCCCACAGTCTAAATTAAAGTGTAGAACTCACTTCATGAGTTTAGCAAATTCATTTGGACTAAGTGAATTCGATTAAAATAGTGGTGCTGGAATGATGGAACCGTGGGAGCCTAATCGGTGTCGCTATAATCAACTTTAACATTCTCTTAATAAAATATTAAGACATCTCAACCTAAATGTTACCAAAACACGACACTTCTCTTTTCTTATAATTGACACTTCTTTAAAACTAAACCTGCTACGACGAGGAGTTTGGAACATGCAGATTGGGTAGCATGACCATCTTCAACAGCAAAACTTGTCTACATTAGCAAAACCTTTCTTTAGCCTAAATAACAAGCCATAAGACTTTGAGGTAGCTTGCTTAGTGCGGCATACACCCTCACTTTATCTCTTTAGGCTTTTACATAACCACGTTGTGCAATATAAGCCTTAACTTGTCTTAGGATTCTGAGATTGTCATCAAATCCAGGCTATTCACATGATCAGTATCAAGTGAACATAAGTACTAAATAATAAAATTGGCAGGATGAAACTTTAAATAAATATATCAAATTAAAGCCATACTATAGGGTAGTTCGGTAAAACACTGAGATTCTTCTTGGATCCATGTATTTCCCCTACTATCTCTTTCATTTGGATTCCTACAATAATTGTTCCAAAATTTGAGCCACTCACCTATTGGATTTCCTATTATCACAATTTCTTAAAGAACCTTACCCTTTTGGAAGTCATGAATATAAAATTTTTCTGATCTATATCAACAGTTTTCTTAGGTGACTTCGGTTATCTAAGATGTAATTAACTATAGGGGTTTGCCCTTATAGGAAACTTAAAGACCCTAGATTAATGTAAACTATCTAGGTCCTTCATATTAGATAGAGAAAATTGTAGGTCAAGATTGGTTCACAGACCAAACGGATGTCATGAATTCTTTAGTTTATTTGATCGAGCCTCACCACCAAGCCATGTATATATTCTTCGGGATAGATACGTGTCTTGTAGTGAAGTGCTCGATTATTTAGACTATCATTTATACAAGATCGGTTTGATTTTGTATTTTTTCAAATTTAAAATATTATTTCTAAAAATTCATATATAATAAATTAAATTGAAACATTATTTTATTAAACTACATTTCACACTTTTCACAAGTTTCAAACCTCCCAAATGATTTAACGACCGACAGTTTTCTGGCAACTTCGCTAGGGAAAATTTTCTCTCTTCATTAAGATCAGGAAATGTTATATTCATACATTGATAATGTGTTCATGTCCTTCATGAACTAGATTACTATTCTTTCATTGATATGCTTTACCCATTTCTTTCTTGGGAAAGTACGATCAACTTTCCTCATTTTCAGGACCATCAATTTAACCATCCTTAAACAGAGGGGGTTCAGTGATCTTTAGGTTCCTTCTTGATTTTTGTGGGTTGAAGTATGGGACCCCCAATAAGTTTGTCAGCAAATAAGTTTCACTGGGAAATGTGCATCGTGAAGGGGATCTCGGACGGGGTCCCATACTTCACTTCTTCTTTATGCCTCCCGGGTTCAATCCTGCCCTCGACAGATTGACCCATTCTTCCTTAAAATCTTAAAACTCCTTTTTTAACAAACATATCTAAAAGCAAAATAATGATAAAATATTAAGGTTAAATGAAAATTGTGCTCAGTTCATAGAACGATCTTTCCTTTTCATAGTTTTCGCACTATGATTTAAGGGTTTGAGCCTTCGCTAACTTTTGGAATTCTTTTTTCTTTGACAGGCAAGATGTCAACCCCTACGCTGACTTTATCCTACAACTTCCCCTCCTCTCGCGAGGCCCGTCTTATAGCTTCGATGATTCAGTTAGGGACCGACTTCAATGAGTTCAAAGTTGTACTTGGAAAAGTCCCGTTCGTTGTCATGAAAGTTGCCACCCTGGAAGTTCAAGTGTCATCTGCTGAGTTTGACTTGAACTCCCACCAAGATTTTCCTTCTGCAAAGAAGGTGAAATTTTCTTCTGCTCCCATCAAGTTAGTCGTCTCCGTACTTAGGAGAGTCGTCACTACTAGTTTTTCCGTCACTGCACCTACTTTCCCGTCTACCAAAGGGAATGAGGTTCTGCATGAAGAAGACTCCAACAACGCCTTTCTTGCCCTGCCGTCAGTTTTTAAGATTGTTCTAGTTCCAGGGTTCCCCCTCCAACCACATCTCAGAGAAGGAACTGCAATGAAAGATGTATCAAAGCCGCCAGGGCACAAGTTACAAGCCTGCCATTGATTGATGAGATTCCTCAGCAGGAGGAACTCAGTTTACCAGATACCTCTCCTCTCCTTCGAGGGAGTACGTTCCACCTGTTAGTCAACAATAACGGAGAAGAAAGCCTTCACAGGATTGCTGCTATGCTACCATTACCACATGGTCGTGATCAGGTGAGGGAGAGACCCACACCCATCACCCGAGCTCATACCCTTCTCAAAGATTGGTTGAAAATGAAGGATGCTCTTTTGCTAAGTTCCTCAAGAGAATGGGATGTACAATATCCCCCGAATTGAAGGGTGAGATTCTGAAAATGGAGAGGCTCGTCTGAGTATCCTTCAAACACCGTTTGGGAAGACATGTTGATGTTACTATAAATGTTACTACTACTGTTTCAACACCCGCAGTGCGCAGATCAGCTAATTCCCTGTTGGGTCCAAAAGTACCAGCTATCGATGATCATAATGAACCCAGAAAGAGAAAGAACTAGAGAGGATTATTCTCCTTTGTGAATGGTCTACAGCCTAGGGAGCACACTTTCCCTCGCTACTTTGATGTCCCCACCGAGACACCTCATCTCATGGCGTCGACTTTTAAGAGGAAAGTGTGGTTACTGAAGGTCGTTTCACTAATACGTTCCGAAAGGTCTGCGCCCACAAGATGGATCATGAGTCTAATGTTCCTGTTGCCACTATCGTCATTGCTACAGAATTAGTTGTAGAGAAAAGTGATAGTCAAGAGATTCCTATGGATTTGAAACTTACAAAAGAGAAACATTCGATGATAAAGTTCGAAAGCTCTAAGGATAAATTTCAGAATTAGCAAAACAATAAGGGTTGGATATCAATGATGAGGACTACATCCTGTCGGATTACATGGATGAAGAGTTCATGGAAATGAAAATGGTTGAAAATCAGTCCAATTTATTTGCGCTCGATGCTCTTAGTGAGGAGAACACCACAAATGAGCTTCGAAGGACCATTCTGACAAGAGATGAACTGATTAGCAGTTTAGAGAAGAATATGGTGGAGATGGTCGCCACCACGATTGCCATGGCTACACTCCACGGATAGTCACAGTCACGACCCGCAGCATCTCCGGAGATTAACTAACCCGAGATTATACACATCGCCGATGAAAGAAGAGAAGTCACTTCAGCCAATGAAGACGAACCACCGAGAAAAGATCCAACTCCAAGTCCGCCACAAAAGGACTTTAAGCAGATGGTGGAACAGTAAGTTCGGGAGGCCTTGGATTAGTCCAAAGGCGAAGGATCAATTTCAAAGGGTAGACCCTACTCAGAGGAGTTCGATGTCGTGCCTTACCCCAAAGGCTTTGTGCCCCTGACTTTTAAGACATTTGACGGGACGGGAAATCCTCTCCAGCATTTGCCACACTTCAGAGCCAGTTGATGCAACACAGGAGCTAGTGAAGCATTGTTGTTCTGACAATTTGTTAGTAGCTTGTAAGGATAGCATTCGATTAGTATGCCAAGCTTCCCAATGGATCACTGAAGAACTTTGCAGAGATGAAAAACATGTTCGTGAGGATATTCGCTGGTGCCCGACACCATGTTACTATAGGAGATCTTGTAGTGGAGCGGCAGAAACCCGATGAGACTTTGGTCGACTACATTCTGAGATGGAGAAACTTAAGCATGAAGTGTGAACCTCAGCTACAAGAACAACACACGATCGAGATACTACTCAAGAGTATCCATGGTCCAGTGGCTTTCATGCTTAAGGGTCTCAACATCAATTCCTTCGAGAAGCTACTCAGCAAGGCGAGCAGTTTACAAGAAAAAGTCAAGCATATGGAGTCTACAGAGAAAGTAGAGAAAACAAGGCCCACCAAAGCCTATGAAAAGAGATTTAGTGTAGTGGTAAAGGTCGACAAAGGAAAGTAACCGATGAGGATTCAGGTTGAGCAGTCGCCACAACAGCACAGTCAGTCACCTCAGTACAGTCTTTCTCAGCAATATGATCAGCCTCGTGCACATCAGAGCAGTCAGTCTGGCTAGCAGCAGAGGTCATACAGGACAGATCGACGACAAGGGCCTACAATGTCAAAACGGCTACGCAGGAACTACTCCTTCAAAGATGACGCTATAGCAAAAATGTTCAAGAGTTTGATGAAGAAGCCCGAGTTCAGATTTCTCGAGCCGAAGAAGCCGGAAGAGATGGACAAGAAGGATCAAGCCAACTTTTGTCCCTACCACAGGATGCTTGGACACAGTATAGAAAGCTACTTCAGTTTTAAGGATTGGCTCGAAAGAAATTACAAAGAAGACAATATAACAGTACCAAAGGAATATTTGAAAGAACCTGAAAGAGATTCTATCAATGTTATTTCAGTTGAGCTAATCTCTCCGGTCGATCCATATGCTGGCATGGGTGGCTGGAGCATGATTTAGAACGAGCTCAAGAAGGTCCTGGATCAGATCTAGTCTACTTCAATGAAAGCCGCTGCTTGGAATTTGTCACCAGCTCAGTCCAAGATGAAGATTTCACCAAGGAGGCCACAACAAAAGGAAAGAAGAAAGAAAGAGATCCCGAGTGAAATTAAGGATGATAGCGCGAAGGACAGGATAGAGGTTGTCCCTATTAGATTGGTTGTCTCAGATTCGGGGGCGAAACCCCTTAAATCCCTGACTTTGTACGATTATCTATATGCCCATCCACGATCTCGTAATGATAATAGAAACGATCTTGGCTACGTTCTTACTATCTCTAGTGATGACGTAACTAATCATAACCTATCTAACTTCGATTTCGATTCCTAAAGTGATCCTCAAATCACGATTATTCCTGATGAGAACAAAGAAGAAGAAGATATCGACAACACCGGTTATGACAGCACGGGAAGTGAGGAGCCATTCCTCGATGCAAAGGAACTCTGCTTGCAATCGACCTGGATCTTTCAGATACAGAAACGATACCGGAAGAGTCAACTACAACATCAAAAGAACCTCTGGGTCTAAAGGAGTAAGAAATAACATAAGTATATTTAAGAAGTGGAAAGGTGTTACCGCCACGAACAACTCCAGTAAAGAAAGGAAAACAGATGATTACTCAAGAAGAAATACCTCCAGTAATAGAAGAAGTACAAATTTGAAGCGAGTTTGAAAGTTCAAGCTAAGTGGTTACAATGTACTAGCACATCTCAGAAAGTTGCCAACTAAACTAAGCATTTACGACGCTCTGATCCTGTCAAAAGATATGAGAGAAAATCTAATCAAGGCTTTACTTGATCCATATATTTGCTTAGCACAGTTGGCTAGCACATCCTCAGATGGAATTTTTACTTTAAAAGGATAGCCTGGTGTAACCTTCACCAATGAAGATTTGTTACTTGGTATAGCCGATCACAACCGTCTACATTTCCGTCATCATCGACAGGTTTGTACTTTCTAGGGTGTTGGTAGATCCTGGAGCGTCACTCAACATAATGAGTCTACGGATGTTAGCTTACTTGGATATCAATGCACGAGAGTTCACTAAGGATAAAATGATGCTAAGAGGATTCAACCAGAAAGGAGAAAGAACACTTGGATCTATAACACTGCAAATGAAAGTTGGAAATCTAGCAACAACTGTAAAATTCCATGTCATCGACGCAGATACATCGTTCAATACCCTGCTTGGTCGTTCGTGGCTACACGAGTACAATATGGTCCCGTCGTCGCTTCACCAAGTGCTAGAAAGATGGACAAGAACATTGCATTAAAGGAGACCTACAACCTTTCTTAATACTTGAATTAGGCATCCATGAAGACGCCACCTACTATTATCCCCCGAAGAAAATGATATTTTCAAGAGCAGTTACGACAAGTAAAGTTAAAGATTCAGAAAGATCACGATAACGGGACCATATACCTCCGATTCAACAATCTCCAACCACTCCTTCGCAACGAGTTGGTGGAGGTTCTTTTAACCCACGCATCTGAGGTCGAGGCCGGGGACGCAGGCGAGGAAGAACTTTCCAGATTGTTGAATGGGTGAAGCCAACGATCAACATCGATGTAGAAGGAAGCTCTGAAGAAGATGAATTCAACAAAGGAACAATGATGATAAGTATAAGAAGCCTCAGTTCGTGATTTCTATGGACGACACATAAAAGGATGAATGTGAATCAATGTACGATCGGATTAATCATTATGTTCAAGCCATGACCCTAACTCCGACCCATCCTCAAAAGATTGAGAGTATGGAGGTCAAGGAAGTCCATAATGATTGTTGTAAACCGATTAAGTTTTATAAAGCTTCTCCTTCTACTTTTGAACCTTGTATAATTCTCGAAGAAAATAATTCTAATGAATCAATGGAATTACCTTTTGGTTACTTTTTTCCATGTGTACAAAAGTTAATTCAACAAGGACATGTGCTGAAGCAAATGCCAAAAGACATGTTATAATCATTTGAAAAATTATGGAATACAAAAGGAAATAAACTCAACTCAAAAGAAGGTCTTGGGTTCAGTACGATTGGACCCGTCGATGACTCGAGATTTTGCATGGTTGTTGCTAGTCATTCAATAGAAGATTGCTTGGACATTCAAGATGAATTTGAAGATCAACCAATAGAAGATGCTCCACCAAAGTTTGAAGAAGAAATCAAATCGATAGTTGATGAGTTAAAAGAAATTAATCTCGGGATTGTGGAGCAGCCCCAACCCACTTTTATAAGTTCGTTGCTCAACAATGAAGAGGTTCCAAACTTAGTCAGGTTACTATCAGAATTCAAGGACTGCTTCGCTTGGAGCTATGACAAATTGCCTGGACTATCTCCAGAGGTTGCAGTTCACTGCCTAGGCATGGATCAAAGTACAACACTAGTAAAGCAATATCCCAGAAGAATGCGTCTCGAAATAGAAAAACAAGTTACGATAGAAATAAATAAATTAATAGATGCTAACATTGTCTGAGAGGAACAATATCTAACATGGTTGGCTAACGTCGTGCCAGTTAAAAATAAAAATGGACAAATACAAGTATGTGTCGACATCAGGGACTTAAATAAAGCATGTCCAAAGGATGAGTTTCCGTTGCCAATACCAGAATTAATGGTGGACATTAGGTCGTCACATGAAATTTTCTAGTTCATGGATGGATCATCAGGTTACAATCAAATCAAGATGGCTCTAGAAGATGCAACACTTACAGCTTTTAGAACTTCAATTGGGATCTACTGTTACACCGTAATGCTGTTTGGTTTGAAGAATACCGGAGCTACTTACCAAAAAGCAATGACGAAGAACTTTGATGACCCCATCCAGAACCAAGTGAAATGCTGTGTAGACGATTTGGTCATCAAGAGCAAAGTAAAAGAAAATCACCTGTATGATTTGAGGATCATATTTGAACGATTACGACAATATAATCTAAAGATAAATCCCTTAAAGTGCTCTTTCAGTGTTACCTCCGCGAAATTTCTAGGATTCATTATCCGTCATCGAGGAATCAAAATCGACCCAGAGAATATTAAAGCTATCTTAGAAATGCCTCCTCCCAGAACCTTGAAACAACTATTTTCTTTTTAAGGAAAGTTGACATACTTAAGACACTACATATCTAATTTGTCAGGAAGGTGTCTACCCTTTTCAAACTTACTTCAAATGGATGTCACATTCTTTTGGGGAGAGACGTGTCAACGAGTTTTCGAAGATATTAAACAATACCTAACGACACCTCCTATTTTGGCAGCCCCCATCTCGGGTAGACCGTTGATACTTTATACTGTGGCCTTAGACGAGTCCCTCGGGGCACTACTTACCCAAGTCAATGATGAAGGTAAGGAGAACACACTCTACAAACTGAGTTGACATCTATACCTGCGGAAGTAAAGTATCCTTCTATTGAGAAGCATTGTCTAGCTTTGGTTTTTGCCACTCAAAAGCTTAGACACTACATGTTGTCTCAAAAGGTCAACTTGATATCAAAAGTTAATCCATTGCAATATTTGATGACCCAACCAACACTTTTCGGACACTTAGCAAGGTGGCCGATGATATTATTGCAATTTGATATAACTTTTGTGCCCCTTCACGCTATTAAAGGGCAGATTCTTGCGGATTTTCTCGCAGCATACCCACTATCAGCTGGGTCCCCACTTAACGACGAACTGCCAGATGAACATATATTACAGGTAGATCAGCCCAAAGCCAAACATTGGGAGATGTACTTCGATGGGGCGTCGTCAGCCAGAAGAAACAAAGAACAACAGACATTGATACCCAGTAAAGCATAAATCGGCTTGGTCTTTGTAACTCTGGATCAGGCGATGCTGAGATTCTCCTATCACTTTTCAGAGTCGTGTACTAATAACGAAGTAGAATATGAAGCTCTAATCACCGACCTAGAATTGGAAATTTTCATGGAAATAACAGACCTTGCCATTTATGGCGACTCGCAACTCGTCATGCAGCAAGTGGTAGGACAATATAAGATTCTGAAATGGAGATTAGAAGAATACCATCGGTATACGATGAAATTGCTAGAGCAGATTCTGAGTGTGATATTCTATAGAATCCCTTAAGCAGACAATGCCCAGGCAGACGCTTTAGCTAAGGTTGCTAAAGAATTGGTTTGTCTGTAGATATTACCGTGAAAGGACGTCAAGTTTAGTCGCAGATTGACCTCGACAGTTTACACAAGATTGGAAAAGAAGAGATGACAGCTACAGTGTCAAATGATATAGAAGATTAGGGTCAGCCATTAATAGAATATTTGCAAACAGGAAGATTACCAGATGACAAGTTAATAGCACATTAAATTTAGAAGAGGGCTCTGTCGTATGCCTTATTCGATAATGTTATGTACAGAAGATCCTTTGATCAGATTTGGCTTAGATGTCTCAGTAAAGTAGAAGCACATAATATCATTAACGAAGTACATGCCAGATTGCGTGGCGCTCACCTGTCAAGACCAAAAATGAAGATGAAAATTAAGAGACTCAGATACTATTTGCTGGCAATAATGACCAACTGCATGTATATAGCTAAGAAATTTCATCAGTGCCAAGTACACAGAGTTTTCTTGCGCTAACCTCCAAATGTTTTACACCCCACGATTGCCTTGTAGCCATTCGAGTGTTGGGGCACGAATATAGTAGGTCCGATAGACCCTCCGTCATCCAAAGGACACAAATTTATACTCGCAGCTACAGATTACTTCTTCAAATGGGTAGAAGCAGTACGATTATGAGAAGTCACAACACGGAAGGTTCTACAGTTCTTCAAGAATCAGGTTGTCCACCGCCCGCGAAGGATCATTTTAGATAATGGGTCTGCTTTCAAGAGCATGAAGATCAAAAACTTCGTTAGAAGACACGGGATAGATTGGAGATACTCCATAATCTATTACCCCAGAGTGAATGGCTTGGCAGAAGCCTTCAACAAGACACTCATGCAGATCTTAAAGAAAACACTCAATGATAACAACAAAGGATGGCACGAGAAGTTAATGGAAGCTTTACGGGCTTACAGGACGACAGTCAGAACGCCAACGCAATCTTCACCTTATGCACTTGTGTACGGGTCTGAGGCGTTCTTCTGCTAGAAGTTAAACTACCATCGCTTCGGGTCGCCATTGCTAATCAAATCACAATAGAAGAAAATACTAAATTATTACTTACAGAATTGGAAAGACTTGAAGGGAAAAGATTACTCGCACAAAAAAATTTAGAACTCTACCAAGAAAAGTTGATTCAAGCCCACGATAAATTAGTCCGCCCGAGGTCGTTCAAAGTTGGTGATCTCGTCCTTATTCTTAAGAGAACTATTCTTGCACACCACAAGATAAGTGGAAAATTTGAACCAACCTGGGAAGAGCCATTTGTGGTGGAACAAGTTTTCTCAGGAGGGTCATACCATTCTGTGGATTCCCAAGGAGATAGACCCATGTTGCCAATAAATGGATGATATCTAAAGAAATACTACATGACATGATATGTCTGAAGAAGGATATAAATTTCGATGTAGCATGCTTCCAGTATCTGTGACTGGGTAATAAAATAAAGTTTTTCACAAAATAAAATACACTTGTTAAATTTCTAATTCTAAATCTTATAAAATCATATTAAATAAGATAATGACATTAAAACAATTGTGGAAGAATTGTTAATAAATAATAAGAATAATCTTGTTATTGTTCTTGTTTGTGAAAAGCGTCAGCTATAGACATTTTTCCTATGCAGGGAGTGTTAGGTCGCATGGAATTTGCTTTAAAAGACGGCTTGGATCTTGTGTCTTGAAGAGAAAGAATACATACTAGAGGAATGCAGATATGAGGTCAATGATGAATAGTGGTTACAAAGAGACCAGATAGACGTCAGGACATGGAGGAACTGGAGGTTTCGTTGACTAACACCTCCTTGCCAGGAGACACAGTCAGGTTCCGTCTATGATCACTACTCCAGAGAATGATCTTGTTGCTGCTTTAGCTGAAAGAGTTCCAGATGCACCATTGACACGCACTAAAAGAAGAAATGCAAATCGACGCAAGCATGTCCTCTTTGATAGGATGTAGAGGAGACAGGCTTGAGAGCTTGCTGCCGGGCTACCATCCATTCCAGAAGATTTTTATGACCCTGAAATAAAAGAAACTGACGACAGTGCACCGCGCACCAATAATGAGCCAGAGTCCACTAAGGACCCCACGCCGACATTGGATCTGATGGAAGAAATCTTTACTGGGTGTTTGATTTGTAACTCGGGTTTACCCAAGACTACCTTCAGTGACAGGAGCATTTTCAGAGTGTCCGCAGTGTCATGTTCTACAATTAGAGGAGTATGGCACATTCGAGGCATATGCAGCCACCTCGATGCTACTCAGGACCAGGGAGCATCCTGATGTAGAGACATATGTACCATAGTTTGTTCTGCCGCCGCCACATCGAGGAGTTCCAGACTACGTGATGGCAAAGATTAGAAGAATCAGAAAGAAGGAATTTCAACACTATGATGAGATACAAGGGAAATTTCTCAACATCTTAAAATGCCTCGAGTTATACACAGATGTATTCTTGAAGAATGATCAAGGAAAGATTCTAGATTGCGTCTTCACTCTCCAAGGCATTGGCAGAGCAGGCTGTCTGAGGCCGAGGACATATACAGAGCCAACCAAATGGAAAAGAGGAAAGGGCAGAGTCACGATTCAGTGTGGCTGCTGCTACAATTTCGCTAAGGATCGACAGAGCAATCCCCTAGGGATTCTACAGCACAATGAGGTGGATCCGATGCCACCGTAAATCAAGAAGATGGTAAAAAGGATGGTCGAGTGGCACGTCCTGCCTGTAAACTGTATTCCTAACAGCTGCATTATAAATATTTATGAGGACGAGGATTTTATCCCGCCTCATACCAACCACCATGACTTTGTGAGGCCCTTCTGCACGGTCTCATTTGTAAGTGAAAGTAATATTTTTTTTGGATGAGAAATTCAGATTGTCGGATCGAGAGAGTTTCGAGGCTCTGTTGAAATCCCTCACCGGCCGGATCGGTCTTGGTCGTTGAAAGGAAACGGAGTAGATCTTGCGAAGAACTGCATCCCAGGAGTTACAGGACAAAGGGTATCAGTTACTTCAGGAGAATTGATGAGGATAAAGTGATGTTTTACTTCGAGCCAGATCCTGAATTGGAGAACCTCTGACCCTTACCACTGTGACAGTAGTACCTCCGGGTATTTGCAAGGGGACATTGGTTCTAGAGCGTAGCCTCTTCAGGTTAGCTTGTTCACGGAATAGCCTCAAACAACAGAAATCTACTACGTCTATGATGGGTTACAACAGTCGTCCCTACTTTTGTGTTAGCAGGATGTGATATGATGGATTTGTTCAGCTTTATACGCTTGATAGACTTTTGAATGCTTGCCAGCATATGATCAGATGTACTACTGCCTTCGACAAGAATTAATGAAGATTTCTGTTTTAGTTTCCCAAATTTGTCAGAAATGTCTCTTTTTGACGTGACGGTCGAGAGCCACATGACCGTACATCGGTCCCAAAGTAAAACGTATAAAGAACGATACAAAAAAGAGAGATAAAATAATAAAAAATTAATAATCACTCGGAAAGGCTAAAACAAAATCTGATGAAATTAAATGAAATTAAAAGAAAATTAAATTTGGAATCAAATTAAACAAAACAAAATGAAATAAAATTTAACAAACAAATTAGAAGAAGGTGATAAATTGAACGTAAATGATGAACTAACTCCTTCTTGAGATTCTAAGTCCTTGCACTTACCCTAAAAATCCTTTATATCCGAAAGCATTCCGCGAAATTTGACACTTTCCACAGCGTCACTTCTCACAAATTCAAAAAGTCATGAAATTCTACAAATCTTGCAAATGGCAACAAGTTCTGGCCGAAGCACACAATTCTACTTTCTCTGAAAAGTCAACATCAATTTTTCTCTAAAATCTCTTCATGAGAAATTCTGGGAGTAGTACCTAAATTTTGTTTCCCCTTTCGCTACCTTTTGAGCTGGGTGTTTGTCCCCGAGCTTTCCTCCTCAATGTGGTAAAGATTCCTTAAAACTCCATATATTTCTATTTTCCTTTAGAGAAAATTTTTTGCCTTCCATGAAATTCTGGGATCGGAGCTCAGTCGTCCAATTCCCCAAAATTCCCTATATTTTCATTTCCCTTCCGAGAAATTTTCTGCCCTCCATAAAATTCCGGGATCGGAGCTCAGTCGTCCGATTCCCCAAAATTCCCTATATTTCTACTTTCCTTCCGAGAAAATTTTCCACATTCCATGAAATTCCGGGATCAGAGCTTAGTCGTCCGATTCCACAAAATTCCTTATATTTCCATTTTCCTTCAGAGAAAGTTTTCCTCCTTCCATGAAATTCCGGGATCGGAGCTCAGTCGTCTGATTCTCCAAAATTTTCTATATTTTCATTTCTCTTTCGAGAAAATTTCTACCCTCCATGAAATTCCGGGATCGGAGCTCAGTTGTCTGATTCCCCAAAATTCCTTATATTTCCATTTTCTTTCCGAGAAAATTTTTCGCCTTCCATGAAATTCTGGGATTGGAGCTCAGTCGTTCGATTCCCCGAAATTCCCTATATTCCCATTTCCCTTTAGAGAAATTTTTCGCTCTGCATGAAATTTCGGGATCGGAACTCAGTCGTATGATTCCCCAAAATTCCCTATATTTCCATTTCCCTTTCGAGAAATTTTCGACTTCCATGAATTCTGGGATCGGAGCTCAGTCATCCCATTCCCCAAAATTCTCTATATTTCCATTTCCCTTATGAGAAATTTTCCGCTCTCCATGAAATTCCAGGATCATAGCTTAGTTGTTCGATTCCCCAAAATTTTCTATATTTTTATTTCCCTTCCGAGAAATTTTCCACACCCACGAAATCCCGAGGTCAGTACCGAAATTCCGATTCTCATTTCTGAGACTAGTACCTAAATTCCAGTTCTCATCCTTTGGGATCAGTCCCTAAATTTTGACTCCCATCTTCCGAGGTCGGTACTGAAATTCAAATTCTCATTTCCTAAACTGGTACCTAAATTCCAGTTTTCATCCTTCAGGATCAGTACCAAAATTCTGACTCCTACCTTCTGATCCACTAAAAATTTGATAGCTTTTTAAAGTCAAATTCATACCTGTTTTTGATGATATTGCACTTTAAAGAAAGTATTTTTCATGATTTCATGTAGGTACAATGATTTTAGGCCTTTAGAGCAAAAGGAAGAGAAAAGGAGAAAATTTGTAACAATATGGAGCAAAATGCAATTTTTAAACTAGCGCTGAACGGTGCTATCACCAGCGCTGGACCGCGCCAATTTACAGAGACCTTTGGACCAGAAGGCGGAAAATAGCATTGGACGGTGCCCTATCCAGCGCCGGACCACGCCCCATCCTGATTTCAAACTAGATTCAATGTATTTGGCCGGATTTTGGAGGGATGCTTGAAGAAACTCTTGAGAAATCAGTTATGGCCATATTTAAACTGATTTGGAGCCAAATTTAGAGAGAGGGAGAGAGTTTAGAGTGTGAGGGAGTGTGTCTTTTCATTTTGTTTAGGAAATCTGGGGTTCGTATGTTCTCTTCTAAGGAGTGTAGGAGGAGAGGGAAAGTGAGAGATTTCTTCTTCTTTACTTATCTAAAGAGAGAATTGTGTGTTGTTGTGAAGAAAGAAGAGGAGACAAAGGAATTCCTTGAGATTCACTTTGGGAAGAGTTTAAGATATGTTGTATTGTCTTTACTCAGTTTGTATGACGTTACTTTTATATATATAATCCATGTTTTGTCATCCTTTTCTCATGAGTCCTAAGTAGATTTCTTTGTATTCCTCCTTTTCATGTGATGTGTTGATGTTGTGATATAGAAATGATGTGCTGATTTTTTATGGAGAATTTGTGATGACCTTTTCACTTCGTACATCATTTACTTCTTAATCTGGCAAATTAAATTGTTAAAACTTGTTGGGAAACATATGTTCCGAAAGGATTATGAGTTCCGCAATAAAAGTGAAGGTCACATTCAATGTCCATGAATGAGTGACGTAGTTCATGGGGGTTGAGTGTAAATAAATAGGGAAATATATTTTGATGGCGTAGAATTGGAGATTTTAGAGTGACAGGCTGAAATCCCCAATTTGGTCCTAGGGTTTGGAAACCAAAGCGAGAGTTAGCCTTCAAGGGAAGGAAGTGGGAGCTCTAGAGTGAGAGCCAATATCCTCCCAGCCTAACCACATATTTGGGGACCGAACTTAGGATTAGCCGGTGTTCTTTAAGCGCTTAGAAAAGGGTAAAGAATAGGAATGCTTCTATTTTGCACAATACATTTGCATCACTGATCTATGTCACTAAATCATCACAATTTTGTTATAGAGGAGGAAGAATCTTTATTACAACTAAACTTTCTTATAAATTTAGTCTTGTGTTAGTTAAACTTGCTAGAAAGTTAAAACATACTTTGGTAGAATTAGTAACTAAAACTTTTTGTCTCTATTTTAAGATTTGTAATTATTTGCAATGGTGCTATGATTTGAGAAGTGATTAATGTGCTATGTTATAAAATTAATTGCCTCCCTGTGAGATCGATAACCAAGACTTCACTAGAGCCCTATATTACTTGAGCGATACGTATACTTGCGTTTAATTGCGTGACTCAATAGAAAACTAAATCATATATATATATATATATATATATATATATATATATATATATATATATATATATATATATATATATATATATATATATGAGTTCATAAATGTTTGCAATGTAAAAAAGTCATACCAAATTTTTAGCACCGTTGCCGAGGAGGTGACTGCTAAAATTAATTTTGTAGTATTTATAAGCTTATATTTAAATTACAAGTCATAATTGTGTGTGTTTGTTTATTATTAGTGTGCTTATTGTGTTTGTATGTGTAGTGTCTGATCTATAGGTTTAGTACCTTACGATTATGAATTAGAGCATTCTATTATAAAAATTCGAAAACAATAAAAATAATCTAAAAATCCTCACAAAATGGCGAACAATTTGAACAATCAAAACAATCAAAATGAAAATATACCAAGACCTTTAAGAGATTATGCTAACCCAACAGCAGATGAAATTCACTTAACTATCAAAAACCCTGATGTTGCTACTACTTCATTTGAGCTTAAACCTGATATTATCCAAATGGTACAGAATAATCAATTTGGAGGAACACCTAATGAAGATCCTAACTTATAGCTTACTAGTTCTCTAGAACTGTGTGCCACCTTTATATACGATGGAGTGTTGAACAATGCTGTCAGGCTTAGAATTTTTCTTTTTCATTAAGGGATAAGGCTAAGGCGTTGTTAAATTCATTAGCACCTGGATCTATCAAAACTTGGGGAGAACTTTTACAAAAGTTTCTGTCAAAATATTTCCCTCCTTCAAAAACTGTTAAGCTGAGGAATGATATCACATCTTTTAGTCAGTTTGATGGAGAATCTATATATGAAGATTGGGAAAGATTTAAAGATCTTCTAAGAAAATGTCCACATCATGCTTTACCAGACTGGTTAATAATTCAAATATTTTACAATGGATTAGTGGGATCTTTGAGATCGATTATAAATATTGCTGCTGGTGGATCATTAATGTCAAAACTTTTTGATGAAGCATATTTGTTAATTGAAGAGATGACTAATAATAATTTTCAATGGCCCTCTGAGCGGGTAAATCCTAAGAGAGTAGCTAATATTCATGATTCTGATGCAATAATTATGATAGTCTCTTAAATTGCTACACTTTCTAAGAAAATAGATCAATATGGAATAAATTATTCTCAAACACGTCTAGTGTTAGAAGAAAATTCATCATGACAGATGATAGACTCTCAAACATCTTATGAAACCTTGAATGCCATAAATAACAAAGTTAATAATCCTTATTCGAATTATTATAATCATAGTTGGAAGAATCACCCAAACTTCAACTAAAATAATAACAATGTTGTTGTTAACCCAAAATGGGGAAACAATTCTATGAATTCAGTTGGAAATCCAAACAACCAAGGAAATACCAATTATAAACCTTCTTATCCTCCTGGTTTTAATAGTAACCCACAATTTAAGGAAAAGAAGTTGTCTACTGAAGAAATAATTCGAATATGGGTAGTCAAATTCAAGCTCAAAATCTTGCGATGAAGAACATTGAGAATCAATTAAGACATATTTTTACTGCGCTTAATAATAGACCCTCTGGAAATCTTCCTAGCAATTTTGAGATCAACCCAAAAGATGAAAACAAGGAGCAGATTAAGGCTATTTGCCGGCATATTTTAGGTTGATGTTGTATTTTTAAAAAGTGGTTGCCTACAGAAGTTGTCGACGAATTTTAAATTTTAAATTTAACTATATATATATATATATATAATTTAGAAAGTAGTATTTGATTTTGGAAATAATTTTAAATTTGAAAATTTTAAGATATGAAATCAAACCGATCTCACATCCCAAATAGTTTATATAAACGAGCACCGCATCATAAACCGTATATCTATCCCGAAGAATAGACACACAGCTTGACGATGGGGCTCGATTAAATAAACTAGAAGATTTGTGACATCCGTTTGGTCTGCGAACCAATTTTATAAGCCGACAAGTTCCCCTGATTAATATAAATGAATTAAGCAGGGTTTATATTACCTGGGTTCTTAAAGTTCCCTATAAGGGCAAGCCCCTATAGTTAATTACATCTTAAATGACGGGAATCATTTAAGAAAACTCTCGATAATGATTAGTGGTTTTGCTCTCAAGAATTTCAAAGTTTAAGGTTTTCAAAGGATTAAGTTTTGGAAATTTCAATAGGGAATGGATCAAATTTGGAACAGTTATTTTCAAGAGTCCAAAGGAAGAGAAGTAGGAGAAGCTGAGGATCCAAGAAGAATCTTGGCAACTTCCCAAACTATCCTATTGTTTTTCTTTGAGTTTATGAAAATATTTAATGTTGCAATCCTGCCAATTTTATTTATTTAGGTCTTATATTTGTATGATATAATCACACAAATAGCCTCAAAGATGTGAGGGTTTATGTCGTACCAAAAGACTACCTCGAAGTCCTAAGACTGGTTAGGGCTTAATTTACATGACATAATCATGCAAATGTCTAACGAAGAGTTGAGGATTTATGTTGCACTATGCAAACTACCTCGAAGTCCTATGGCTTGGTTATTTAATTCTAAGAATGGTTTAACTGATGTAGACCCGAGTTTTGCTGATGACGATGGTCGTGCTGCCCACCATGCTCCGAGCTCCTTGTTGTTGCAGAGGTTTAGTTTTAGAAGTCATAAATCAAGAGACGAGAGAAGTGTTTTGGTTTAGAGAAAATCTTAAAATCCAAGTGTTTTTAATATTTTAATTAAAACAAATCTTAAAGTTGTTTAAACAGAATTGATTAAGATCCCACGGTTCCGTCATCCCGGCACCGTTATTTTCATTGAATTCACTTAGTCCAGATGAATTTGCTAAACTCAACTGAATGAGTTCCACACCTTCATTTAGACCATGGGAAATCTCGTTAGCAACACGTGGGTTACGTCATCCAAGGTATTCCCGATCATTCAACGATACGTTTTAATTTAGTTGCAATCGTAGTTTTGTTGTTCTGTTTGTGATTAAATTTTGAGTTGTTTTATATTTTGACATGTTGTGTCGGTGAATTTTATCTTGCAATGACTTTTAATTTAGTTTCGGTTTCAGTTTAGGGACTATCCTAAAGGTTTTGGTTTTCATGCAACAGTTTTATTTATCATGCAAGGAAAAGTAAAGTACAGTGCATGTAAGTGAATCACAATAAAGTAAATTGCAATTAAAAAAATGCGTACCTGGAGGGTCTTCCCGTCATCCCAAGCTGCACTTAAAACACATGTTAAGGCATTTAAATATTTCAACAGATACCTAGGTAAAGCTAAGGGAAGGGTTTTGGTTGTCTACCAAATTCCTAAGCCTATAACTAGTCATCTCCTATGACGTCTAAGTTCTTGGTTTGATTTAAGGATGATTTTCTTCATCAAAGAACAATTAAATTCAGTTGTTCTTCTAAAACATCCCGTCAAATTGAGGAAGTACTTAGGACGAGTCCTAAACATCTTTTCAATACTTCTGGGATTATTTTGAGTCCAAGTAAATTTAGTTGCACAGGTGAATTAGTCATCCAAGAGTTTAGTTAAACTTTGTCTCTTGCTTAGTGAACTTAGGTATTTGATTACCTGATGAATGAAGTGACATCTCACTTAATACTCTATTTAAGAGTTATAATAATTAAAGCCTTAAAGGGCAAGTTGTTTTACTGAGAATTTTAATCAAATTTGAGTTAGTGATTTAAAGTGTTTTAGTTTGATTATGAGGTTTTAATTAATAATTTTAAGTTTAGAATAATGTTCAAATTATTTTAGATTTAATTCTTAATGATTTCATTTAGGTTTACTGTTAAATGATTTTAATTTAATTCAATTTGATTTTTAATTTTAATTTAATTTTAATTTAATTTTATTTAATTTTATTTAATTTTAATTTAATTTTATTTAATTTTATTTAATTTTGTATAATTTTAATTTAATTTTATTTAATTTTATATAATTTTAATTTAATATTATTTAAATTTAATTTAATTTAATTTTAGTTTTAATTTTGAATTTAATTTTAATTTTAATTTAATTTTAATTTTTAATTTAATTTTAATTTACTTTTAGTTTTAATTTTAGTTTTAATTGTAGTTTTAATTGTTAATTTGGATTATTATATTAATTTTTAATTAAGAATTCAATATTGTTAAAGTGACTTATTTAGGGATTTTTTAAATTAAAGAATAAATATCCTCTTAAAAATATCCCTATTTTAATAATCCAAATTTTAAATATATTCTTTCCAAAATTTAAATCATTTAATTAATTAAAGTTTCATTTTGATATTTTCAAAGTGTTTAATGGGTTTCTACCCCTTAATTTCCCTAAGTTTCAATCATCCAAGAGAAAATTAAAATCAAATATTTTACCCCTCCCCCCCCCCCCACCATTTTTATTAAACCTAAAGTTTTAATTAAAGGTTAAAATTTTTAATTACTTTTATGCCATTTTAAGCTTATTTATTCCATAACTCACTAAATTGAGCTCAAATAAATTTGAAATTTTTATGTCACCTCACTCACATGTCAATTAAGACATTGGAGGAGAAAATGTGATTTTTATGAATTTAATTTATTTATATAATTATTTTTAGTAGAAAATAAGGGTTTTCAAAGAAAATTCAACAACATGACCAAGAAAAGGTTTCTTTCCTTAAAAAAATTATGGAGTGTTTCTAATGACCAGAGGACCACTTGGACCAATTTTGGTGATTTTTTGAATTACATTTTATTTATTATAATTATTTTGAATTTTAGAGTATTAATTAATTATAAAACAAAATAAAAGTTGAAAAATGGATTTTCTATTTTTCTTAAATCTCTCTGACCTCAAGGAGTTCATAGGAACAAATTTTGTAATTTTCTGATTTTTCTTTGATTTAGTAGAATTATTTTAGTGAAGAAGGTTGAAAATTCATTTTTTAATATTAAAAATTACATTAAACCTTTAAAATTCAATATCTTACCTTAGGGACTTAGGAAAAATATTTGGTTTGTTCCTAAATGATTAGGAGTCAAAATGTGACATTTTTATGATTTTTAATATTTTTATGATTTTTATTATTTTTTAATTTTTAAAATATTAAAATATTGTGAAAAATCAATTTTTTTAGAAAATTCCAATTTTAATTTTCCTGAACTCCCCTGATAATAGAGAAGCTCTAAAACCATTTTTGTGAATTCTTGAAAAGTATTTTTGGAGTTATGAATTTTTAAAGTTTAATTTTAGTTATGTGACTTTATTAATCCATTTAGTGGGGTTAAACATTCCTAATTGATTCCAAATTTTTATTTGAGGTCTCTATGATCCTAAAGATCAGTGGAGAATTGTTTTCAAGTCAATTTGATGTGTGGTTAACCCTAATTAATTCAAATTCAATTTTAGGGGTTTAGGCCAATTAAGGTTAATATGAATGAATTAACTAAAAAAATAGGGTCATCTGGTCCTAAGAAACATTACCAAATTTTCCTAGAATTTATTTTACAACATGCTAATTATTGGAATTAAAATACCTAAAACAGTGACATGAACTTGAAAATTCAATAACTTTTCATAGAGATGACCTCTGACCTTGAAAGATTCAGGGAATGTTCCCAAGATCGTAGGCTTCAAAAGCCCTATGGTCTCATGCCATGGTGAATTATCTATGCAAATGAAGAATCAAAATACTGAAAATAGTAAATAAATTATTAACAATAAAATACATATCCAATTAACTTGATTTCTTTTCCACATTATTCTCCTTTGTTCACTGAGCAAGAGAGTATTTTTATTTTATTTTTGCGATTTTTCTATGCAAAGATATGAATTTTCTAAGTTCTGGTATTTAAATAATTCAAAAATACCCTAATTTCCTACTTATCCGACTCGGCGCCGCGTCAACCTACGGCGGATCGAAAGCCCACGCGTTGCGCTCCCATTCGACGCCGCCACTTGAGTCAGCAGCCATGCGTCCCGCGGTTCATGTGCCAGTGCGCCATCCGGCTTGATCTCGACCGTCCGCTCGATACACGCGCTATCCAACGGCTTCTGGTCATCGTCTACGACTGGTGTGCACCCGTGACCATCCACACTAAAACCCTAAGATCTCACTCGATTCTCAATGGATTTTGGTGTTCTTATGCTCTATGGATTCGTCTTAAAGAGAGGAACACATCCATATGGTTTATAGGCTATGAAATTAACTTAAACAAAATGGAGAATCGATGGAAGCTCGGGAGGAAGAGTGAGTTCATACCTTTGCTCAGAGAAGTGAAGCTTCGATCTGAGAGTTGTCACCTTCGATTGAGTCCAGGCAAGCTCCAGATGAAGTCTCTGGCTCTGGGGAATTGTCTAGGTATGAAAGTGACCAAGGCCGATCACAAAGCTTAGAGGCTGGAAGCAATGGCCGGCCTGGTGAGGGGGCTTTTGCTGGGGAACTTCTTCTCCTAGTCTGGTGAAGGTGTAGGACCAATCAATTTGGAGATTGGCTCACTGTGGTGAAGTGTCCTGTTTTTTGGGTGGATTTTCAACTCGAAATCGAGCTCGTTAATGGGGATTAGGGCAAAGGAACACTCGGGGATCAACCGCTCTCGGGTTAGGAGAAGGTCCCGGAGCAATTTTGGCGCAGTTTCCTTAAGTTCCGGTTCATCTTCTCATTTGGTCGAGAGGTGAGTGGGTTTAAATAGAGGTGGCTGGAGGGCCTCCCAGGGGGGTTTAATGGCTTGGATCCACTGCTCGGGCAAGGGAAGAACAGCTGCAATGGCCATTGGGCATGGGACAGCTCAGCTAATTCAAATTGAATTTTTGATTCAAATTAAGCCTCTCGGCCTGGTGGTTTCCGGCGGCTGTGGTGGCTGGCCGGCCAGGGTCAGGTCACCATCCTGATCAGGAGGGTCAGGGCTTGAATTTGGTGAAGTCAATTGGAGTTGGCCAAGTGTAAATGGGCTGAATTGAAATGGAATAGGGAGAGGCTCATTTTGGGTTCAATTTGGTCAACCCATGGTTTTAGGCTTGGTGCACCACCCAAGGCCTGGTTTTGGGCAGAAAAGTATCATTTAGGTCATCTTGGAAGGGGTGGTGAAGTCTCCATCCAAGGTGAGGTGGCTAAGCATAGTTTAGAGTGTAACATGGATGAGGTTAAAAATGCTTAATGAAGGTTTAAGAAAGACCCCCTCTTCTTGCCATTAATGGCTTGGTGAGGTGGAAAGTGGCTCCCATGGCTTGCATATGGCTTATGCATGGCTTCATGGCTCCATGTGGCTTGGGGCAAAGCTTGGTCAATTTCATGGAAGTAGAATTTAGGAATTTTGGTATTTTGGTGGAGAATTTTCATGAAGCTTGATTTGGAATGGTTTAATGATGATTTTGAAACTTAGGGGTGATTTTGATTAAATGGATGATGAAGAAGAGTGTCATATGGACTTTGGATGAATTTTTGGGCTTTTGGATTTGGTGGAAGTGGGCTTTTAAAGGCTTCATGGAAGTGGGCTTTTGGATTTTAAAATAAGCTTTTGGATGAAAGTTTTGTGAAGGACCGTGTCAAATAAATGTTGCAATTGGTTTAGGCATGTGTCATGAGTGGTTTGGAACAAGTTTAAAGTGATTTTGAATTGAATTGGGTTTAATGTGAGGTCTTTTGGTAAAGGGGCCAAGGTGGGCCAAATTGGGCTAACTTGGGTTAAGGTTGGGCTAAAGTTGGATTTGATGTAAAATTAATGTTGATAAATGTTCATGGGAGTGTCACAAAGAGCTTCCAACTTTGGTTGGGCTCTAATTTTGGGATTTGGGCCCATTTGGGTTAGGTTTGGGCTTAGGTTAATTTAAGGGATTTTGGTTTTGGGTTAGGTTTGGGTGGAGTTTAGGTCCAAATTTTGGGCAAATCAAGTTAGTTTTTTGTTTATGGGGATTTTAGGAAGGCCTTAGAAAAGATTTGGGGCCAATTGGGGTTGAATTTGGTTAATTTGAGCTAGGTTTAGGTCATGGACCAAAATTGGGCCTTAGGCTTCAAATTGAAATTGGGCTCAAATGTCAATCAAATTGGACTTAGATTTGGTCTAAATTGATGTTGGGGATATTGAATTGAAGTTTGGAATTGAATTGGACCAGAATTGAGATCAATTGGGGTGGTTTGGTTTGACATTGGGTTCACTTGGGTCCAAAATGGGTCAAATTGGGGGTTTTGGTAAAATTGGAGTAAATTGGAAAAATTGGCCCATGGTGTAGTTGAACAAAATGAAATTGGGAATATTTGAGATTTTCTGGAATTTTCTGTAAATTTTTGGAACTTTTAGATTTTTGGGTTAAAAAGGGTATTTTGGGTATTTGGAGGGTATTGGGGGGTACTTTTGGAATTTTTGGTATTTTTGGCTATGGATGATCAATTTGAGTGGGGGGAAAGGTTTAAGACTGATTTTGAGGAATTTTGGGTAATTTAGGTAATTTTGCAAATTTTGGGTAGCTCTAAAGGCATTTGGTAGGTTTAGTAGGTATAGGGCCCTAGGGGTCAAAAATTAAAATTTTGGAAAAATGAAGATTGATTAAGTGTGAGTGAAATGAAATCATTCTTGTTGAGCCATGAAGCCATATTAAGCTCACAAAAGCCATGAGAAGACTCATTTTAGACATTCACTATGTTGTTCCTAACCCTCTTAGCCAGGGGCTTAGGGGTTAAGGACCATCCATATGAATTACCTACATGAGTCAGGAAGTCAAGTTGGGTGAGTGGTTTTAGGACTTGGAATGTGTGTGATAGTGTAGTGTATGTGCAAGTCAACCCTCACCAAACCAGGCCACCCAGGGTATTCCTAAGGCCAAAAAGTCCTATAGGGAACTCATCCTTTAAACCTCCACATTTGATTTCAACCATCTAGGTGATTAGGGTCTATAATCAAGCTTGTGGGGTTTGCAGGGAGTCAAGAGGTGTTTAAATTTCTAAAGGGTGGGTTCCACTTCTAGTCTTCTAAGATTTATCAAAGGAAAAGCCTAAGGCTAGATCCTAAGTACTAAAGAGAGAAGCAAAAGACCTCATCAAAAATGAGGTCAACACTATTCAATTAAGGAGTGGAAAAGAATTGGAAACAAGTGTACAAAAAGAAGTTGAAGTTGAAAGAGAGGAAGAACATTGAAAAAGGTTCTAATAGGATATATGACTTAGAATATCCGATTGAACAAATGAAGATAACTGTTGAAAAACCACCTCCCCCGTTTCCTCAAATACTAAAAAAACATAACAGAGATAATAGATTTGTAAAGTTTTTGGAAATTCTTAAGAAAATAACGATTAATATTCCATTTGTTGAAGCATTAGAGCAGATGCCTGATTATGCAAAGTTTATGAAAGATATTCTTAAAAAGAAAAGAAAGTTTAAAGACCACGAGACTGTTGCACTTAGCGGTGAGTGTAGTGCAATTATTCAGAAGAAACTTCCTGAAAACTTAAAGACCCTGGTAGTTTCACTATCCCGTGTGCTATAGGTGAAAAATTTTTTGGAAGAGCTTTATGTGATCTGGGAGCTAGTATTAATCTTATGCCTTTATCATCTTTCAAAAGATCGCGAATAGGAGAAATTTCACCTACATTTGTGACTCTTCAATTGGTTGATCATTCTATCACTTATTCTAAAGGCGTTGTGGAAGATGTATTAGTGAAAGTGGATAAATTTATCTTTCTGTGGACTTTATTGTATTAGATATAGATGAAGATAAAAAAATTCCAACTATTTTGGGAAGACCATTCCTTGCTACTGAGAGAGCTATGATCGATGTTAAAAAAGGAGAATTAACTATGAGAGTTAATGATCAAGATGTAACTTTCAATATTATGAAATCTATGAAATACCCTTCAACGGGAAAAGATGATGAGTGCTTTCGAATGGAAATCTGTGATTATTCGAGAGAAGATCATTTTAAAGAAGTATTTGAAGAGAATTTGGAATGTGAGGTTGAAAGTGAAAGTGAAGATAATTTGAATGATATGAAGAATGAAAAGTTAGAATTTGTTCAAGAAAGATTTGAAAGAATGGATACTATGGAAAATGGAGATAAAAGTTTAATTCCATCTATCATTAAACCCTCTGAAGTTGAGATGAAAATTCTCTCTAATCATTTAAAGTATATGTTTTTAGGAGAATCATCCCCCTAACTAGTCATTGTATCTTTGGATTTAAATGAATATCAAGAATAAAAATTACTGGACACCTAAAAAAGAGACAAAATGGCTTTTGGTTGGTCCTTAGTAGATATTAAATGAATTAGTCCATCGATCTGTATGAACAGAATTTTGTTGAATGAACAACACAAACCTAGCTTTGATCCACACAAGAGACTAAACCCAATAATGAAAGAAGTGGTTAAAAAAGAGATTTTAAAGTGGTTAGATGCTGGAATTATATATCCTATTTTTTATAGTGTTTGGGTGAGCCCAATTCATTGTGTTCCTAAGAAAGGAGGAGTGGCTATTGACGTAAATGAATGAAATAAAATTATACCGACAAGACAAGTTACTGGTTGGCGAATATGTATTGATTATAGAAAATTAAATGCCGCCACCAGAAAAGATCACTTCCCTTTACCTGTTTTAGACCAAATGCTAGACAGACTTGCTGGACACAATTATTATTGTTTTTTGGATGGATATACTGGTTATTACCAAATACCTATCACTCCTGAGGATCAAGAGAAGACTACGTTTACTAGCCCTTATGGAACTTTTTCTTTTAGAAGAATGCCCTTTGGATTATGTAATGCACCTGCAACATTTCAAAGATGTATGATGTTCATATTTAAAAAAATAGATGATGGAACAGAAGTGTTTATGGATGATTTCTCAGTATTTGGAGATTCATTTGATGCATGCCTATGCAACTTAGAAAAATTTTTTTGAGGTATGCGAAAGAACACATTTAGTCCTAAACTGAGAAAAGTGTCAATTTATGGTTGCATGAGAAATTGTGCTTGGTCATAAAATATCTGAAAATGGCATGGAAGTAGATCCTGCTAAGATTTAAATTATAGAAAAATTACAACCTCCAACAACAGTGAAAGGGGTAAGAAACTTTTTGGGACATGCAGGATTCTACATGCAATATATTAAAGACTTTTAAAAAATTACTAAGCCTCTATGCTAACTTTTGGAAAAATATAGGAACTTTGATTTTAATGATGAATGCTCAAAAGCTTTCGATCTATTAAAGGAAAAATCAATCGCTAACCCTATAATAGTTTCACCTGACTGGGAGAAACCATTTGAATTAATGTGTGAAGCGAGCGATTATGCTATTGGAGTAGTTTTAGGTCAAAGGCACGAAAAAATGTTTAAAGTTATATACTATGCTAGTAAGACTCTTACTGATGCTCAAATTAATTACACTACTACAAAAAGATAGTTATTAGCAATTGTATATGCTTTTGAAAAATTTAGATCTTACTTAATTGGAGCCAAATGTATAGTGCATACTGATCATTCTGCTATTAAATATTTAATGCAAAAGAAGGATGCTAAACTAAGACTGGTTTGATGGATACTTTTAATGTAAGAATTTGATTTTGATATCGTTAATAGAAAAGGGGTTGATAATCAAATAGCTGATCATTTATCAGACTTGAACAACCTAATTTGGCTGAATTTGAAAAGGTAATAATAGAAACTTTCCCTCATGAGCAGCTATATAATATTACTAAAGGAATTATACCGTGGTATGCTGACATTGTAAAGTACATCGTTAGTAATAGTTTACCACCCGAATTAACAATGCAACAGAGGAAGAAATTTAAACATGATGCTAAATTTATTTTTGGGATGATCCCTATCTGTATAAGCAATATAAAGATCTTATTATTAGGAAATGTGTGCCTTATAAAGAAACTGAAAGAATTTATCGAGAATGTCATGATTCTAAATTTGGAGGACATTTCAGAATTGATAGAACTGTACATAAGATTTTGCAATCTAGATTTTATTGGTCTACTATTTTCAGAGATGTTTATAGATTTATCAAAACCTGTGATCGATGTCAGAGAATAGGCAATATATCTAGAAGAAATGAAATGCCTCTTACTTTTACTTTGGAAGTTAAAATTTTTTATGCTTGGGGATTAGATTTTATGGGACCATGTATACCTTCATTTCGAAATATATATATATATATATATATATATATATATATATATACTAATTGCTGTTGATTATGTATCAAAATGGATCGAGGCAATAGCTTTACCTAAGTGTGATGCTAGAAGTGTTTCGAGGTTTTTAATGAAAAATATTTTCACAAGATGTGGAATGCTTACAATAATCATCAGTGATGGAGGATCACATTTTAAGAATAATCTGATTCAGAGATTGGTAGAAAAATATAATATTATGCATAGAATCTCTACGGCTTATCATCTCTAAACTAATGGCTTAGCTGAGGTATCTAATTGTGAAATTAAACTAGTTTTGGAAAAAGTCATAAACCCTGAGAAATTAGATTGGTCTGCTAGATTAGACACCGCTTTACGGGCATACAAAACTGTTTATAAAACTCCTATAGGAATGTCCCCTTACAGATTAATCTTTGGAAAGACATGTCACTTGCCAGTTGAATAAGAAAATAAAGCATATTGGGCGATAAAAAAATTGAACTTTAATTTGGAAGACAATGGTGAGAAAAGACCGTTGCAATTGAATGAAATGGAAGAAATCAGAAATGAATCATATGATAATGATAGAATATACAAGGAGATAAGAAGAATATGGCATGATCGAAAGATTGTTAAAAAGGAATTTGAATAAGGACAAAAAGTTTTATTATAAAATACAAGATTGAAATTATTTCCTGGGAAACTGAAATCTAGATGGACAAGACCTTTCACTGTCGTAAAAACCTATCAATTTGGAGCTGTGATTATCAAAGACCCTAAATCTGGAAGAATATTCAAAGTTAATGGACAAAGATTAAAACCATATTTTGAAGGCAATAGACCTAATTTTAAAGAGGTTTTAATGTTGGACCAACCTAAATAACTTGAAGTTATGTCGGGCTGACGACGTTAAACCAAGCACTTTGTGGGAGGCAACCCATAGTTATTGAGTGTTTTCTTGTTTGATGTATTATTTGTGTTTGTTTGTTACTTAATTAAGTCCCACCCTTCCTTATATATCATTAACAACATTAAATAAATGAATCTAATCGAAGTTTGGAAAGAATTTGGACAAAATGAAGTTTAACAAAAATTGAACTAGCGCGACAACGTTGCTATCAGCGCCGGACCGTGCTGCTGTTCAGAAAAAAGTTTTTCAAATTTAAAAATGTGTTTTGGCGATTCTGGGCGGCAATTCTTCCACTTGAACTCCAAAAAATAGCCCTTAGGCGCAAAAACTACCAAAGGAACGAAAAGGAAGATCCCAAATCTCATTCAAATGGATTCTGACTCGATAAAAACTTCAAGATTTCAAGTTTTCAACCGTAGAAAGTTCGTCAGTTTTGAAGCGCAACATCTATTCAACAAGAATATCTCAAAGATGGGGCTGCTTAAGGAGTGAGGCTTCATGAATCGAGGTATGAATTCTCCTACTGCTCAAATTGATGAAATTAACGATCAAAGACGTTGGGCAGTGTTATGTTATACTAATACCGCCGTAGTTGTCCCGGTTGTGAAGGAGTTTTATGCAAATCTTCATGGAATCAACCAAGGATCAGTCTATGTGCGAGGTAGTTTTGTCACATTTACACTCGCAAAGATTAATGATTTATACATGATTGAGAATGTGTCGATCTGCCACTATTCAAACTTTGCCCCAACGAAGGACAACATGAATGATATATACAGATATTTGACGGATGAAGTGATAATTGGGAGATAAGAGATAGCATGTATGTAAATTTTTCGACCACACTGCTAAATCCTAATTCGAAGCACTTAAATTATTTTATATGTGCAAAATTGCTCCCAACTATGAAAATTCAGTAAAATAACTAAGGAATGTGTTATTTTGAACTAATATATTCAAATGGGGATGCCTATGTTGGTTCTATAATTGTTAAATCTGTTTTGGGATTGATCGTTCATGGATTAAAGTTTGGGCTTGGACATCCTTCCACCATATTTCTCCTCTGCAGTCAATCATAAGTGCCATATGAGAATTGAGAAATAGTACTTCTACCTTGGAAGCTTATAGACCCAACGAATGAACATAATAACCAGGCAGTTGGTGTTATGACTGACATGAGTATCATTGAAGATCAACCAACTCAGAGTTTGACACCTATTCCTCCTTACATTCTCGAATGTTCACAGATCATCTTGAAGAAAATTAAGAAATTAAAGAAGGAAATTCAACACCTGATAAATGCAATCAACAACCTATCTGACTTCTTTGATCATCCGGATTGGAGAATGAAAGAAAACTTTGATTATTCTGGGTACCTTGAAGGAAGTTTGATACGTATGATGAAAAAAAAGGTTGGATTGAGGAGGATTCAGCTGAAGAATTCCCGTTTTGCCCATTCTACAATATGTTCGTTCACGTTCAATCAATTGGAGATTTAAGAATTGATGATAGTTTAGAGGAATAATGAAGACTTAATTATTGTGTTTTTGTATTTATGTATTTGAACTGATTACTTTGATTTGCTTTGCTTGGATGTTATATTTGGACTTGCTTTATTGTTGATTTTTCAGCGTTATTGTGTTGTGGTTGTGAGTGACGCTAGATTTTAGTATTTTATGGCTTGACGATGAGTGGAGTTTAGTGTTATTTATATGTGTTTGTAGTTTGGATTTTATATATCAAAGTGATGTTTTATGTTATTTGTGTTAAAAAATATAATTTGCCATGGCTTTAGTATGTTATTCAATGCTTCATTGGACTAATTAGACATCGAAGTGGGCTTGAAAAGATCGAAATTGCAAAGAAGGTTTGAAGCCCAGTTTTTGAGATGGGACTGAACGACACTGTCACCAACGCCGGATGACCGGCGGACTTTATATATGCAAGAATGCATGACCTCAAATTTATATATTTTTATAATGATTTTGTAAAGTCCGAACACTCAACGCAAGTATACATATCGTATCAAGTAATACAAAGCAATAATGGAGTCTTGATTATCGATCCACAGGGAAGTACGAAGTATAAAAAAGTGTTTCACAATATATATAATATAGCACTGAAATCCTATACTAAAATTGCACTTAAAGTTTACTACTTACTTCTAATATCACTATGCAGAAAACAATAATATTAAATCAAACTACAATTACTTCTAACAACTTTGAAAATAGAATTAACTAACAGACACACTAAACTATGTATTTGAAAGGTTTTTGATATATGAGAAAAGTATCTTTCCTCTTGAAATGAGAATATGATGTGTGGATTGATATAGAACAATTATCTATGTTATTGGGCCAAATAAGAGCATAGATGTTTCTTTACCCTTAAAAGAGTACCCCCTCTTCTAAGCATGAAAAGAACATTGATATATCCCAAGTTTAGTGACTAAATCTAAGGCTAGGCTGGGAGGATACCGGCTCTCACTACGGAGCTCCCACTCACCCTTCACTTGAAGGCTAACCTTCGAGTTTAGTCACTAATCTTAGAACCATGTCGGCATATTTTTAGGTTGTGTGTTTTGAAAAGGGGGAAGTTGTCGGCGAATTTTAGATTTTAAATTTAATTTAAATATATATATATATATATATATATATATATTAGAAAGTAGAATTTGATTTTAAAAAATAATTTTAAGTTTGAAAATTTTAAGATATGAAATTAAACCGATCTCACATCCCAAATAGTTTATATAAACGAGCACCACACCACGAACCGTGTATCTATCCCGAAGAATAGACACACTGCTTAATGATGGGGCTCGATTAAATAAACTAGAAGATTTGTGACATCCGTTTGGTCTGCGAACCAATTTTATAAGCCGACAAGTTCCCCGCTTAATATAAATGAATTAAGCTGTGGTTTATATTACCCGGGTTCTTAAAGTTCCCTATAAGGGCAAGCCCCTATAGCTTAATTACATCCTAAGTGACGGGAATCACTTAAGAAAACTCTCGATAATTATCAGTGGTTTTGCTCTCAAGAATTTCAAAGTTTAAGGTTTTTCAAAGGATTGGATTTTGGAAATTTCAATAGAGATTAGCTCAAGTTCGGAACAGTTTATTTTCAGGAGTTCGAAGGAAGAGAAGTAGGAGAAGTTGAGGATCTAAGAAGAATCTTGGCAACTTCCCAAACTATCCTATTGTTTGGCTTCAATTTAAGAATTTATTTAATGTTTCAATCTTGCCAATTTTAATTAGTTAGGACTTATATTTGTATGATATGATTAAATAAATAGCCTGGAAAATGTGAGGGTTTATGTCGTACAGAACGACTACCTCGGAGTACTAAGACCAGTTAGGGCTTAATTTACATAATATGATTATGCAAATCCCTAACAAAAAGTTGAGGATTTATGTTGCACTAAGCAAACTACCTCTAAATTCTATGGCTTGGTTATTTAATTCTAAGGAAAGTTTTGTTGAAGTAGACTCAGATTTTGCTGAAGAAGATGGTCGTGCTGCCCACTATGCTCCATGCTCCTTATTGTTGCAGAGGTTTAGTTTTAGAAGGTGACAATCAGGAGATGAGAAAAGTGTTTTGGTTTAGAAGTCTTAAAATCCAGGTGTTTTTAATATTTTATCAGGGGAATCTTAAAGTTGATTATAACAACACCGGTTAAGATCCCACGGTTCCATCATTTCGACACAGTTATTTTTATCGGATTCACTTAGTCCAGATGAATTTGCTAAACTCAACTGAATGAGTTTCACACTTTCATTTAGACCGTGGGAAATCCCGTTAGCAACACGTAGGTTACATCATCCGAGGTATTCCCGATCATCCAACAAGACATTTTAATTTAGTTATAATTGTAGTTTTGTGTTTTGTTTGTGATTAAATTTTGAGTTATTTTATATTTTGAAATATTGTGGCGGTGAATTTTATCTTGTTGTGACTTTTAATTTAGTTTTGGTATCAGTTTTGTGGCTATCCTAAAAGGTTTTAGTTTTCATGCAACAATCCTGTTTAACATGCAAGAAGAGTAAAGTGCAGCTTATATAAATAAATTGCAATAAAGTAAATTGCAATAAAATAAAAGCGTACCTGGAGGGTCTTCTTGTCATTCCGAGCTGCACTTAAAACACATGTCAAGGCATTTAAATGTGTATAACAAGTACCTAGGTAAAGCCAAGGGAAGGGTTTTGGTTGTCTACCAAATTCCTAATCCTATTGCTAGTCATCTCCTATGACGTCTAGGTTCTTGTATTTTGTTTAAGGATGATTTTCTTCATCAAACAATTAAATTCAATTGTTCTTCTAAAACATCCCATCATATTGAGGAAGTGTTTAAGACGAGTCCTAAACATCTTTTCAATATTTTTGGGATTATTTGAGTCCAAATGAATTTCTTTGTTTAGGTGAGTTGATCATCCAAGAATTTAGTTAAGTTTTGTTTCTTGCTCAGTGAATTAGGATGTTTGATTATCCTATAAGTAAAGTGACATTTCACTTGATGCTTTACTTAAGAGTTATAATGATAAAAGTCTTTAGGGGCAAATCAATTTATTAAAGAATTTAATGATTTAACATCGAATCGGTGATTTAAAGTGGTTTAATTTAGTTATAAAATTTTAATAATTTAAGTTTGGAATAGTGTTCAAGTTGTTTTATTCTTAAGTGTTTTAAACTATTTGAATTGAAAGAGGAGTTTAAATTATTATTTAATTTAGACTTTAATGATTTAATTTTAATTTAATGATTTAATTTTAATTTAATTGCAATATTCTGGATTAACTTTTAATTGGTTTGATTTCTTTTAATTAAGAATTTATTATTATGAAATTAATTTTTTATGTTTCAAATTTGCTTTAAATTTGCTTTCAAGTGATTTTTGAAATTAATAATTTTTTTTGATGTTTTAAATCTATTTCAATTAAATTATCAAATTATTTAATGTTTTAAGTTTTAATTTAATTAAGGTTCACTTTCCTTTTAATTATTCAATTATTAATTTCAATTATCACTTTAAATTTAATAAGTTAAATATTATTAGAGTGATTCATTTAGGGATTTTAGTTTAAGTTATTATAGTCTCTCTAAATTATATCCTCATTTTAATAATCCAGATTTTAACTTACTCTTCCAAAATTTAAATTGTTTAATTAAGTAAGGTTTACTTTAAATATTTTCAAGATGATTAATGGGTTTCTACCCCTTAATTCTCCAGGTTTCAATCTTCTAATGAAAATTTTAAAATCAGATATTTCACCCCCCTCCCCATTCTGATTAAACCTAAATGTTAATTAGGGTTAAAATCTTTTAATTACTTTTATGCCCCTTTAGGCTTATTTATTTCATAACTCGTTAAATTAAACTCAAATGAACTTGAAATTTTTATGTCACTTTACTCATATGTCAATTAAGACATTAGAGGAGAATGTGTGATTTTTCTGAATTGAATTTAATTTATATAATTATTTTAATGAAAATTAGGGATTTTCAATGGAAATTCAACAACATGACCAAGGAAACGTTTCTGTCCTTAAGAAAATTATGGGATGTTCCTAATGACCAGAGGACCACTTGGACCAATGTTAGTGATTTTTTGAATTATATTTTATTTATTATAATTATTTTGATTTTTAGAGTGTTAATTAATTATAAAATAAAATAAAGGTTAAAAATTAAGTTTTATATTTTGCTTAAATCTCTCTGACCTCAAGGAGTTCATAGAAACAAATTTTATAATTTTCTAATTTTTCTTTGATTTATTAGAATTAATTTAGTGAAAAGGTTGGAAAATTCATTTTTTAATTCAAAAATTGTTTTAAGCATTTAAAATTCAATATCTTTACTTTGAGAATTGGGAAAAATATTTGGTTTATTCCTAAGTGATTAGGAGTCAAAATATGACCTTTTTTTATTTTTAATTTTTTTATGATTTTTATTATTTTTTAATTATTTAAAATATTAAAATATGGTGAAAAATAAAGATTTTTATAAAATTCCAATTTTAGTTTTCTAAGACTCCTCTGATATCAGAGAGGCCCCAAAACCAATTTGGTGAATTTTTAAAGTGTATTTTTGGAGTTATAAATTTTTAAAGTTTAATTTTACTCATGTGACTTAATTAATCCATTTAAGTAAGGTTAAGCATTTCCAATCGATTCCAAATTTTTATGTGAGGTCCCTCCGATCCTAAAGATCAGTGGAAAATTATTTTTAAGTTCATTTGATGTGTAGTTAACCTAATCAATTAAATTTCTGTTTTGAGTAATTAGGCCAATTAGGGTTATTCTTAATGAATTAACTCAAAATATAATTATCCTAGGGTCCTCTGGTCCTAAGAAACTTCCCCAAATTTTCCTAAAAGTTTCTAAGCAACATGCTAATTAATGGAATTAAAATACCAAAAACAGTGACATAAACTTGAAAAATACATAACTTTCCATAGAGATGGTCTCTGACCTTGAAATATTCAGGGAATGTTCCCAAGATCAAAGGCTTCAAAAGCCCTATGGTCTCATGTCATGGTGAATTATCTATGCAAATGGAGAATCAAAATACTAAAATGAGTAAATAATTAATTAAAAATAAAATTCTCTTCAAAATAACTTGATTTCTTTTCCACATTATTCTCCTCTGTTCACTGAGCAAGAGAGTATTTTTAGTTTATTTTTATGATTTTTATACACAAAGATATGGATTTTCTAAGTTCTGGGTATTTAAATAGATTAAAAAAATCCATATTTTCCTACTTATCCACGCGGCGCCGACTCATACTCGGCAGCTCCGAAAGTCCACGCGGCGCGCTCCCATTCGACACAGCCATCTGAATCAGCACTCCAGGGGCCCGCGGTTCATGTAACGTTCTCTGGTCCGGCGCAATCTCGACCGTCCACTCGATACACGCTCGATCGGACGGCGCCTGGTCATCGTCTACGACTGGTGTGCACCCGTGACCGTCCACACTAAAACCCTAAGAACTCTCTCATTTCTTAATGAATTTTCGTGTTCTTATGCTCTATGGATTCGTCTTGAAGAGACGAACACATCCATATGGTTTACATGCTATGAAATTAAGCCAATCAAAATAGAGAATCTCTGGAAGCTCGGGAGGAAGGAGAGGTCTATACCTTGGCTCTGAGAAGTGAAGCTTCAATCAAAGAGTTGTGGCACCTTCGATTGCACCCAAGGAAGCTCCAGATGAAGTCTTTGGCTCTAGGGAATTGCCTAGGTGCAACTTCCACCAAGCCCGATTTCAAAGCTTGGTCGATAGAGAGAATGGCTGGCCTGGTAAGGGGGCTTCCACTGGGGAACTTCTTCTCTTAGTTTTGTGTAGGTGTGGGTGAGTTTAATTTGATTTTGGTGGAGGTTCCAAGGATGTCCTGTTCTGGGCTGAGAATTGAGCTCCAACATTGAGCTCAATCAATGGGGTTTAGGGCAGGAGAATAGTGGGGATCAATTGCTCTGCAGTTAGGAGAAGGTCCCGGAGCAATTTTGGCAGAGTTTTGTTTAGGTCCGGTTCATCACCTTGCTTGGCCGAGAGGGGGTGAGGTTTAAATAGACATGGCCGGAGGGCTCCCTGTGGGAATTGAAGGCTTGGATCAACCGCTCCGGGCAAGGGAAGAACGACCATGGTGGCCATTTAGATTGGGACAACTCAGCAAGGGGGAATTGAATTTTTGAATCAATTTAGACCTCTCTGCCATGGTGTTTTCCGGCGACTGTGGTGGCTGGCCGGCCAGTCATGGGTCACCTTCTTGGTCAGTGAGGTCAGGGTTTGAATTTGGTGCAAGCAATGGAGATTGGCCATGTGTCTAAGGCTTGATTCAAAATGGAACGGGGAAGGGGCTCTTTTGGACTTAGTTTGGTCAACCCATGAAAATGGGCTTGGTGCACCCACCAAGGTGATTTGGGTTGAAGGGAATCAGGTTAGTTAGCTAGCTTAGTGGGGAGAAGTCACCATCTAGGCATATTTAAGCTTAAGCATGGTTTAGGGGAAGCATAAAAAGGTTTAATCACTCTTAAGGGAATCATTAAAGGTTCCCCTCCTTTGGCCCAATATGTTATGGTCACATGAACACCACTCACATGGCTTGCATGGGGCTTAAGGATGGCTTCATGGCTAGCCTATGGCTTGGCTCAATTTCATGAAAATGGATTTTGGGATTTTTGATGGATTTAGGGGGAAATTGGCATAAGGCTTGATTTGGAATTATTTAATGATGATTTTGAAACTTAGGGGTGATATCAATTAAAGGTATGATGAAAAGAAATTGCCATGTGGGCTTTAGAGCCAATTTTGGGCTTTTGGATTTGGTGAGAATGGGCTTTTAGAATGGTTTAAGAAAGTGGGCATTTAGGTTTGAAAACAAATTGGTGGATGGAAATTTTGTGAAGGATTGGGACAAACAAATGTTAGGTTTAGTTTAGGGATGTTTCATGAACATTTTAGAAAAGATTTGGTATCATTTAGAGTGGAATTGGATTTAATTTGGGCTTTTTTGGTAAAGGGGGCCAAAGTGGGTCAAATTGGGCTAACTTGGGCTAAGGTTGGGCTAAGGTTAAATTTGATGTAAAATTAATGCTGAGAAATGTTTATGGGAGTGTAACAAAGAGTTTTCAACTTTGGTTGGGCTTTGATTTTGAGATTTGGGCCCATTTGGGTTAGGTTTAGATTTAGGCCAATTTAGGGGATTTTGGTTTGGGCTAGGTTTGGGTGGACTTTAGGTTCAAATTTGGGACAAATCTTGTTAGTTTTTTATTTGTGGGGATATTAGGAAAGTATAGGAAGAGATTTGGGGTTAATTGGGGTTGAGTTGGGTTAGTTTGGGCTAAGTTTAGGTCATGGGCCAAAATTGGGCTTTAAGCTTCAAATTGGAATTGGATCCAAATGTTAATCAAATTGGGCTTGGATTTGGTCTAGATTGCTATTGAGGATATTGAATTGAAGTTTAGAATTGAATTGGATCAAAATTGAGGTCAATTGGGTTAGTTTAGTGGGACATTGGGTCCATTTGGGTTAAAAATGGGTCAAATTGAGGGTTTTGGTAAAAGTGGGTTAAATTAACAAAATTAGGCTATGGTGTAGTTGAACAAAATGAAATTGGGAATATTTAGGATTTTTTGGAATTTTCTAGGAACTTTCTGAATTTTTTGGAATTTTTGGGTTAAAAGGGTATTTTGGGTATTTGGACGGTATTTGGGGGTATTTTTGGAAATTTTGGTATATTTGGCTATGGGTGATTAATTTGAATGGTGGGAAATGTTTAGGATTGATTTTGAGGAATTTTGGATAATTTAGGAAATTTTGCAAATTTTGGGTAGCTTCAAGGACATTTGGTAGGCTTGGTGGGTGTAGGGCCCCGGGGGTCAAAAATTGAAATTTTGGAAAAATAAAGATTGATCAAGTTTCGAGTAGAATGGAATCACTTTGGTCGAGCCATGAAGCCATATCAGGCCCATAGGAGCCATGAGAGGACTCATTCGAGGCATTCACTATGTTGTTCCTAACCCTCTTACCCAAAGGCCTGAGGGTTAAGGTTCATCCATATGAATTACCTACATGAGTCAGAAAGCCAAGCTAGGTATGAATGGTTTTAGGATTGGAATGTGTGTGAAAGTGTAATGTGTGCAGGTCAACCCTCACCAGACCATGCCACCCAGGGTAGTCCTAAGGCTAAAGAGTCCTTTAGGGAACTCATCCTTTAAACATCCACATTTAATCTTAACCCTCCAAGTGACTTGGGGGGTTTACAATCAAACTTGTGGGGTTTGAAGGGGGTTTAAGAGGTGTTTGAATTTCTAAGTGGTGGGTTCCATTTTTAGTCCTCTAAGATAGTCAAAGGGAAAGTCTAAGGCTAGATCCTAAGTACTAAAGAGAGAGAAGAGAAAAGACCTCAATAAAAATGTGGTCAACAAATGGACCCCCAATAGGTGTGGTGTGCTAACCAAGCACACCGCGTGTATTGGCGTTGACCGAAGAGATCAACAAAACCAACACAGACGTCTAAGTGACACACTTAGAATAGAGTAGAAACAAATTTCCGCTGGGGAGCATCGAGTATATCTCCAAGACTAGAGATCCCTAAACTCTCACTGGGGAAAGGAAAAGGAGGTGAATTCCAGATCATAAGATCTGGGGAAATTTGATTTAGATTTCATTTCATTTTCTATTCGAAGTTTTTTAATGTGTGATTTTAGATTTCGATTTGTTCCGAGTTTCAATTTCGATCGAGGTTTAATTTAAAATCAATTCAAGGAAATCTGGATTCGAAATGAGAATTGGAACCTAGGTTCCAACCTCGGGATCGCGAAGAGAACCGGAATTTAGGTACCAGCCTCGGAGTGAGAATCGGAGTTTAAGTATCGATCGAAAAGGATGAGAATCGAATTTAGGTATCGATCTCGAAATAAGATCTGGAATTTGGTACCAGTCTCGGAAGGAGATAGTTGAAATTTGGTATCAATCTCGGGAAGAGAGTCAGAATTTGGTACCGATCTCAAAGGTTTAAAGAAAAATGGAAACTGGTTCCAATCTCGAAGGTCTAAAGAGAAATGGAATCTGTTCCAGTCTCGAAGGTTTAAAGAGAACTCGAATCTAGTTCCAGTCTCGAAGGTTTAAAGAGAACTGGAATCTGGTTCCAATCTCGAAGGTTTAAAGAGAACTGGAATCTGATTCTAGTCTCGAAGGTCTAAAGAGAACTGGAATCTGGTTCCAGCCTCGAAGGTTTAAAGAGAATTGGAATCTGGTTCCAATCTCGAAGGTCTGGAAACTTGTTCCAATCTCGAAGGTCTAAAGAGAAATGAAAACTGGTTCCAATCTCGAAGGTCTAAAGAGAATTGGAAACTGGTTCCAATCTCGAAGGTTTAAAGAGAACTCGAATCGTTCCGATCTCGAAGGTCTAAAGAGAATTGGAATCTGGTTCCAATCTCGAAGGTATAAAGAGAATTGGAAACTGGTTCCACTCTCGAAGGCTTAAAGAGAATTGGAATCTGGTTCCAATCTCGAAGGTCTAAAGAGAATTGGAAACTCGTTCCAATCTCGAAGGTCTAATGAGAATTGGAAACTGGTTCCAATCTCGAAGGTCTAATGAGAAATGGAAACTAGTTCCAATCTCGAAGGTCTAAAGAGAAATGGAAACTGGTTCCAATCTCGAAGGTTTAAAAAGAATTGAAACCGGTTCCAATCTCGAAGGTCTAAAGAGAAATGGAAACCGGTTCCAATCTCGAAGGTTTAAAGAGAAATGGAAACTGGTTCCAATCTGTTCTAAAGAGAAATGGAAACTGGTTCCAATCTCAAAGGTCTAAAGAGAATCGGAAACTGGTTCCAATCTCGAAGGTCTAAAGAGAAATGGAAACTGGTTCCAATCTCGAAGGTCTAAAGAGAATTGGAAACTGGTTCCAATCTTTAAGGTTTAAAGGGTTGAAATTTGCTATAGAGATTTGAGTTTAGCGGAAGATTTGGAATGAGACGTGAAAGTGTTACACGTCCCACGAGGATCGATCAAAGTCTGATTATTTGGCGAAGGATATGAATCTATGCCATCAGAAGCAAATTGAAATTTTTCATCGTTCTGTGTCAGTAGACTCAGTTGACCTTCTCAAAAAAGGGAAGGAAATACGGAGAGTCAAAAAGAGATTTGAGAATAGCCGAAGGCTGGGGATTTCAAATCCAGGAATTTATTTTAGTTGCTTGTTGTAATTTGACTTTAGCTTGATTTTCAATTTAAGGTTCACATTTATTTAGAGTTCGTGTTTATTCGTAGTTTGTTTTGACATTCAGATTTTTTTTAAAAGAAAGTTTTCATTTATTTTTATTTTTCCTTTGTTCTTTGCTCGAAGCTCTTTTAATTTAATGGCGTTTCCCAGTCAATTTGCACAAAAAGAGGTGAAGGCAAAACATGACATGGTCACTTTCATTCCAATCTCGTCAAAAATACATCGTACAACTTGATCCAAACATGATGATATTTTCTTTGAGAATTTAATATCTCATACAATCCATATAAATTCAAAATGGATTGCGTAAGATTCTTCAAGTTTCTTATAAAAGCATATGCGCAAATCCATGTCTGAATAGTGAGATACATGGATAATAACATCACCTTCCAAGTCATCCTTGGCAGAAATGCCGTATGGATGTGCATTGGAGGTGTGTTATCTCCCATATAACTCACGTACTCGTAGGACCAGAGGCTCTCTAACTCTGGATCTGGCTGGAAGTGAAAAGAAATCTTTCTATCATCCATTCTCCTGAAAGTAACAGAGATCCGCTCAACAGGCACTCCTGGAATGCAATGCTTTGCGATGTCCGCTCCATTCCCTTTTAACACCATGACGGAACCTACCGGTAGTGGTATCTCCACCGGCCCTCGGAACTCACCGGGGCCTGCAATCCGGAGGTCAGATCCGAACATGATATTGCACTGGTTGACAAAAGACACTGTGCAGAAAGGTCTAATGAAATCATGATGGTCTATGTGCGGAGGTATGCAGTCGCCCTCCTTGTAGATGTTAATGATGCAGCTGTTGGGTATGCAATCTGCAGGCAATACCCTCCATGTTATCATCCTCTTTAACATTCTTTTAATAACATTCGGCATCGGATCCACCTCACTGCAAAGGAGTATTCCTGGTGGATTTCCTTTTCTGTCTACCGCGAAGTTGTAGCAACATCCGCACTGGATCGTAACTCTTCCTTTTCCTGGCATCCATCTTCGGGGTTCTGAATAGGTCTTCTCCCTTAAACGACCAGCTCGGCCCATTTTCTGAAGTTCAATGATGCAGTCTACAATTTGTTGCTACTCGTAATCTGAGAATACATCTGTATGTAGCTCGAGGCCTTCTAAGATATTGATCCTCTTGCCTCCAATTCTCTCAAAGTATTCAAAAGTTTTCTTTTCAACTTTCTGCATTCTTTCCAACTCATATTCTCAAATTATCTGCAACTGGCGAGGTCTAGTAATGTACAGTGGGATGTATGGTTCAACCCTAGCACGTTCTCCTGCGTGTCTTGGCTCCTCAGGGATAATCTCTGTCGGGACATCCTCCGGGGTTACTTTCGCAACAAGACTCTTTAGAACTGGTGCATTTATCTGGCGTCGAGGTGCTGATTCTATTTATGCTCTTCTTGGAATTTCCTTTATCTTCTCTGTTTTCCTTGGAGTTGATCTCCTCTTTTCTGGTTCCTGACGAACCAATTTCTTCGGAGTATTTGTATTGCCGTAAAGCAATCGTCTCTTCATGTTGATCCGTCGCTAACTTGGTTAACATCTTGCGAATGCGGCTATTCTTGTTCCTCCGCCGGGTGGCAGTGAGAGTAGCTCTCCTTACCCCTCGGATTTCGTGGGCATTGCGCCGACAAGCCCGCCTTCCGCCAGTAGCAACAACGGACTTAACTTTCTTATCTTCTCCTCGTTGCATGAGCGGTATTTACTTTTCTCTTCTTGCTCGGTAGATGGTTGACTCGAGCCACCCAATTTCATCACCGTACTGTCGTGGAGTTTTTCCCGATCAATCGGAGTCCAATCATTTTCTTTGTACTGTAGCCCGGCTGGTGTGAAGTCAGAGTCGATCTCAATCACGGCTCCATCATTCATCCTCTTTTTATCGAGTGCTAGACTCACGCCATTCTTAAAGTTCAGAACCAACCACCCGTTCGACATTTCCCTGCGAAAAACAAGGAAAGGATCAGGGGTTTTAGTAAGAACAAGAACAGTAGAAAAAAAAATTTATTTATTAATGAAGAGCTTTTATTCGTTTATTTTAAATTTAAATAGGAGTAGGAAAAGATGAAGAAAGATCAAGAGTGAGACTCGATTTGAAAGGAAGGATAAAAAACTTTATTATCATGATTTCACATGTTTCCTTTTTAACATTTTCTTTTTTAACAATTTCCTTTATCATCCACTTTTTATATTTTTGGGTTCGGACCCAGTCATAAGTAATTACTGTGCCCGTGCTTCTAGGAATGAGGATTCATCCTTCGAAACATCAGGTTGCGTAATACTTCTTTAGATATCGTCCATTAATTGGAAGCATAGGTCGTTCTCCACGACAATTTACAAGCTAGTAGGAACCTCCTGAGTAAACTGTCTCGACCATGAATGGCCGTTCCCAAGTTGGTTCAAATTTACCACCTATCTTGCGATGTGCGAGAATAGATCTTCTGAGAACCAAAACCAAGTCACCGACTTTGAATGTCCTTGGACGGACTAATTTATCATGGGCCTGGATCATCTTGGCTCGATACAGGCTCCAAATTCCGTCGTGTTGAAAGTCTTTTCCCTTCCAAGCTTTCCAACTCTTCTAGTCGTAGTTTGGCATTTTCCAGTGATCTTGTTTGCAACTGCAATTCTGAGAGACGGAAGCTAAACCTCTAAGGGTAGAACGGCCTCGGACCCGTACACTAAGGCGTAAGGCGTAGACTGGGTGGGAGTTCTAAAAGTCATCCTGTAGGCCCATAAGGCTTCTAACAACTTCTCGTGCCAATTTCTCTTGTTGTCGTCTAAAGTTTTCTTTAGGATTTGGACGAGAATTTTATTAAAAGCCTCGGCCAAGCCGTTCGCTCTTGGGTAGTAATTGTTGAATAGCGCCAGTCGATCCCGTGTCTTCTGACAAAATTGTTGATCTTCGTACTTCTGAATGCGGACCCGTTATCTGAGATAATTCTGCGCGGTACCCCAAAATGGTAGACGACTTGATTCTTGAAGAACTGTAGCACGTGACGTGCTTTCACTTCTCTGAGCGGTACTGCTTCTGCCCACTTAGAAAAGTAATCTGTAGCTGCAAGAATGAAGCGATGTCCTCTTGAAGAAGGCGGTTCTATCGGACCCACAATATCTGTGCCCCAACACTCAAACGGCGACGATGCGATTGTCGGATGTAGTACATTTGGAGGTTGATGTAGAACCACTCCATGCACTTGGCACTGGTGACAACTTTTGGCAATCTTCATGCAATCGGTCATCATTGAGGGCTAGTAGTACCCTAGTCCTTTAATCTTCATTTTCATTTTCGAACCCGACTGATGAGCGCCACAAAGTCCTGAGTGTACTTCTTTAACAATTTCATGAGCCTCGGCCTCGCTCAGGCACCTTAGCCACATCTCATCAAAAGACCTTCTGTATAATGTACTGTTTATTAATGCGTAAGACAGAGTTCTTTTCTTGATTTGATGGGTTAACGACTTATCGTCCAGTAGGTTTCCTGTTTGCAAGTAGTCTATTAATGGTTGCCGCCAATCTTCTGTAACTTCTGTTACTGTTGTAACCGATTCTTTTTCTTTTCCTTTTGATTTATGTATTGTATCCATGTCGAGCTGTGAGAGAACCTGTCGTCCTTGAACTGTCATTTCAACTGACTCATCCTGTAGGCAGGCAAATTCTTTTGCAAGTCGGGCCAATGCATCTACGAGAGCATTTTCTCTTCTAGGAATCTTATAGATTGTTACATTTGGAATCTGCTCTAGCAACTTCATGGCGTACTGAAAGTACTGCTCGAGTCTTGGCTTTAGAATTTTGTATTGTCCTGCGACCTGTTGGATGTTCAACTGGGAATCTCCATAGATGTTGATATCTGTTATCCCCATCTGAATGGTTAATTCTAATCTGGTTATAAGGGCTTCATATTCTGCCTCATTTTTTGTACATGGTTCTGTTAGATGGTAGGAAGACCATAACATGCCCCGCTCCGGTGTTATAAAGATTAGTCTGATTCATGCCTTACCGGGCACCATCGTTTGTGTTTCTTTATCTTTCTGTGCTGAAGATGCTCCGTCGAAGTACAGTTCCCAATGCTGATCATCGGGGTCTTCTAGGCTCATTATCTGCTCGTCTGGCAAGTCGACGTTGAGAGGCGATTCTGCCGGTAAAGGGTGTACTACAAGGAAGTCTGCTAGGACTTGTCCCTTTACGGCACGAAGAGGAACGAAAGTTATATCGAATTGCAATGGTATCATTGAACACCTGGCAAGTCTGCCGGAAAACGTCGGTCGGGTCATCAAATATTGCAACGGATTAAACTTCGAAATAAGGTTGACCTTATGAGAAAGCATGTAGTGCCTGAGCTTCTGTGCGGCGAAGATCAGGGCCAAACAGTGCTTCTCAATAGGAGGATACTTTACTTCCGTCGGAATTAGACGACGGCTTAAGTAGTAGAGAGCATTTTCTTTTCCCTCGTCATTAGCTTGGGCTAGCAGGACTCCGAGAGAGTCGTCTAGGGCTGCGGTATAAAGTATCAACGGTCTACCCGAGACTGGGGCTGCTAAAATAGGAGGTGTCATTAAATACTGTTTGATGTCATCGAAGGCATGTTGACAATTAGAGTCTCAAGTAAACTTGGCATCCTTCTTAACCAGAGCAGAAAAAGGCTGGCACCTTCCTGACAAATTCGGGATAAAGCGTCGAAGATATGCCAATTTTCCTTGAAAGGATCGTAGTTATTTCAAGGTTTTGGGAGGTGGCGTTTCTAAGATAGCTTTAATCTTGTCCGGATCGATTTCAATTCCACGATGTCGAACAACAAATCCTAAGAATTTCCCAGATGTGACACCGAAGGCGCATTTCAGGGGATTCATCTTAAGGTTAAATTGTCTTAATCGCTCGAAAATAATTCTCAAATCATACAAATGATCTTCCTTTAGTTTGCTTTTGATGACCACATCATCCATGTAACACTCGACTTGGTTGTGAATGAGATCATCAAAAATCCTTATCATTTCTCTTTGATGGGTTGCTTCTGTGTTCTTCAATCCAAACGGCGTCACTGTGTAGCAGTATACCCCGATCGACGTTCTGAAGGCTGTAAGCTTTTCATCTTCTAGTGCCATCTTTATCTGGTTGTATCCCGAAGATCCATCCATGAATGAGAAGACTTCATGTGTTGAAGCAATGTCGATCATCAATTCTGGAATGGGAAGCAGGAATTCGTCCTTTGGACATGCTTTGTTTAAATCTCTGAAATCCACACTGTATTCCGATCCGACCATTCTTCTTCTCGACTGGTACCACATTGGCTAACCAAGTTGGATATTGTTCCTCACGGACAAATTTAGCGTGTATTAGCTTCTTAACTTCAGCTATAACTTGTTGCTCAATCTCCAGACGCATTCTTCTCGGAGCTTGCACACATTCTTCTAGGAGCCATGAGAGGACTCATTTGAGGCATTCACTATGTTGTTCCTAACCCTCTTAGCCAAAGGCCTAGGGGTTAAGGTCCATCCATATGAATTACCTACATGAGTCAGGAAGCCAAGCTAGGTATGAATGGTTTTAGGATTGAATGTGTGTGAAAGTGTAATGTGTGCGTGTCAACTCTCACTGCACCGAGCCACCTGTGGTAGTCCTAAGGCCAAAGATTCCTATAAGGAACTCATCCTTTAAACCTCCACATTTAATCTTAACCCTCCAAGTGACTTGGGGGTTTACAATCAAACTTGTGGGGTTTGAAGGGAGTTTAAGAGGTGTTTAAATTTCTAAGTGGTGGGTTCCATTTCTAGTCCTCTAAGATAGTCAAAGGGAAAGCCTAAGGCTAGATCCTAAGTACTAAAGAGAAAGAAGAGAAAAGACCTCATCAAAAATGAGGTCAACAAACCAATTTGGGGATTTCAGCCTGTCACCCTGAAATCTCCACATTGAAGTCCATCAGAACACATTTCCCTATTTATTTGCACTCAATTCCCATGAACTATGCAATTCATCCATGGAAATTGAATGGATTCTTCATTATTTTTGTAGGACATTAAATCCTTTCAGAATTAATGTTCAACAACATATTTTAACATTTCAATTGGCCAAATCAAAAAGTAAATTAAGTTCAAAATGAAAAACCATCGCAATTTCTTCAATACATTAAAAGCACATCAAATCCACATCAATCCATCACCACATATCTATGCAAGAAGAAAGACAAAGGAGACTATTCAGAATTCATGAAGAATATACAATAAAACATGGATTTTATATATAAAAGAAAAGTCATGCAAACCCCAAAAGAAAATACAACATATCTCTTTCTCTTCCCCAATGTAATTCCCTTGAAGTTCCTTTGAATCCTTTACAACATTTGATTCTCTCTTTAGAATGGAAAGGAAGAAGCAATCTCTAACTTTACTCCTTCTCCTTCACCCCTTAGAGAAGAACTCCTCTCAAACTCTCACTTCTACACACTCTTCTCCAAAACCCTAACACTTAACGCACACTAAAACTACACTAGAACCACTGAAGAAGCACACCATTTTTGTCCAAAAACAATTACTTATATAAGTTAGAAATGAAATACTAAGAGTTTCCATAGGCATCCCTGCAAAAAGTCGCCACAACTCTTCAAATTTGAATTCCATCGACTTTGGGGGCCGGCGGCTCTCTATCATCCCAATATTTTCTGGAGTCTCTGGAAAATGGTGCCGGCGGCGCCAGAACATGTTTTCCACCTTTTTGCTCCTTTTTGCTCCTTTTTGCCCCGAATTTGTTCCTTTTCGCTTTTTTTTCTCCAATCACCTAAAATCATCATACCTGCAACAAATCATGAAAAATACCTTTCTTTAAAGTGCAATATCACCAAAAAAGGGTAAAATTATATAGCAAAAATCATATATATTTTTGGTGCATCAAAATCTCCCAAACTTTAACTATTACTTGTCCTCAAGTAATCTTTTTGCTACATAAAATTATAACTCTATACAATGTACTTTTCAACTATAGGATAATAAAATTTTTCACTCAAAAGAATATATTGGTTAGATTTTCAGAAAGAAATTTAGTAACTCAGGTCAACTCTACAGTTATAAGAATATTGAGCAATCAAGTCTAAGGGTTCTAGTCTTCTATTTATTTCAAGATGAACCATAATTTGTCACATGAAGAGTGCCTTGAAAGACTATGTGAAAAAGGAGTTCATGCAAACTTCATTAGAATGTAAGCCAATACTTTAAACAAAAATTCAGAAATGAAATCAAGTTTTCCCTTTAGGGTGACTCAAGTGAAGCCAATTTTTGATTAGGCATCTCCTCAAGCTTCCCCTCATAAATATTTTTCTTTCTTTTTCTTTTCTTTTTCTTCTATCTCTTTTTCTTTTTGGGATTTTTTTTCAATCCTTCTTTTCTTTTCTTTTCTTTTAATGAGGATTATTTTGAACTTCACTCTCCTCTTTCTAAAGTTCAAACTTTAGACACCCCGTTACTTTATAGTTAAGTACAAGCTTTATTATTCATCATAAAGTCACAATCTCTTCTTAACACAAAATACTTTAAGTCCCTTAACATTTCAAAAATACAGTTTTCTTTACTTTAAATAGTTAACTATAATCAAATCCTTTCATACCAAATATCTTACTTCTATAAAATTAACCTTTATTACTAAAAAATTTCATCCTATTCTTCCATAATATTCAACTGAAATAAAAAGTTTTAGTTACTTACAGTGAGGTTAAATTGCCAGAAGTTATGCTAATAATTTTTGAAAATATAATAATTGAGAACAAAATAAAAGTCAATATTTCTCTACCCTCCCCCAAACTTAAAATTTTCAGTAAATTTAAAACAGTAGTGAGTAGAAGAAAACTTACATTTATGTGCTGGGATCTTGAAATCTTCAACAACTATCTGGTATTAGTCAAAATTTACAACTAGCATGCATGAAACAATTAGTAGCAGTGATATAACAATTTTAAATATTTTCATGGGTAAAGAGAAATTAACTTTAAACATCTAAACATCCAACAAAACACTATAATATTAAACAAACAATCACAATACTACACAATCCAGCTAACAATTTCAATGTTTCAGTACAACATAACAGTACACCAACAGGGTTACACATCACATGAAAAATAAATAACTACTACATCATAACAGTACAACACAACACAACAAGAACAACAGAAATAGAAACAAACAATCTACCAATCTCCAACACCAGGATCAGTAGGGTCATCAGCAGGGTCAGGTCTATATGGTGTATAACTGGGGCAAGTAGGAAATATCACATCAGACTCCCTCCTTATAAATCTGACCTGAGCATCATAATAGGCAATATCGAACTCAACTCTCCTCTGCAGATAATCTTCATTCACATCACTCCTCACCTCAAACACATCCATCCTACCAGGAGTCTATCCACACTAGCACTCTGTAATCTCAGCTGCTCCATAATATTAAATAAGGTAGGCGGCTTAGATGTAGATGGAACATCATAACTCGTAGTAGTAATATCAGTACTCCTACGCTCAACTCAGGCTCCCACATGAGACTCATAAGTATGAATAATAGTCTTTGTGATTGGTCTCAACAGTATAGACACTTCTTCAGAACTACTGAACTCCACTCCAGACTGAACACATAGGACATGAACTAAGGCAGGATGTCCTAATCCTCCAGTGGTCTCGCCTCTAGCAATAGTCTAAATGTTTTTGTAAACAATAGTCCAATATCAATCTTTTTCATCTTCTGAATACAATAGTTCATAATTGCTCTATCCCTTGTAACTTCGCTGTGGTGATAAGATGGTAATAGTCTCGCAGAGATAAAGTAATGCCAAACTTTTGATGCAACATTCAATGTGGAAGCGTGGAAGTTAATCAACTGTTTTTTACTTACTTTCCATTACCCTCGCCCATCTGTCAGAAAAGCAATCACTTCTCTCATATTCTCCCCTCGAGTGTCAAAGTTTTTGTATTCACAAAGAAATGATTCCCGAGTCTGATAGAAAGCATTGATTCGCTGAGGAGTAAGCTCAACCATTTTTCTTCTAATTAGCACATACTCAGTCTCAGTCCAGGGTACATTTGAATAGAATTCTCTAACAACTCCCATAACAGTATTCACACTAAAATAACAATATCGTCCCCAATTATATTCTGCAATTAACTGTTCAACAGATCCGCCAGGACTATCAAAAGCTCGATCCTGGATACACTTCTTATTGTAAAGGTAAGAGTTAAAGCAAAATTGGGCTTTGATATTAACGAATTTCTCCTCATCAAAATCCAATTTCCTCTTCACTTTACTCATCCTTGGAGCCATGTTAATTTCTAAAATTTGCAAGAAAAATCCAATAAATCCCAATTTCACAATGTAACAAACTCCAAATACTATTCTAAACAAGTAAGAGCAAATTTCATCATGGAAATCTCAAAATCTCTTTAAAACTCCAAAAATCTAACCTAAGCAATGTGAGAGATTTCCATGGTGAAAATAAAAAATTTTTAACTTAAAGTGAAGTTCTTACCAAGAGAAGTGTGAATCCGACCTTGAAAAGCTTTGAAATCACCTTGAATCTGAGATCTAGCAAGCCCTAGATCTTCAAAATCGTAAAAATGGAGGAGGAAGACGAAGGGAATGGAAAAATTTATGGGTCTCGAAAACGAGGGTTTTTGGCGCTCTATTTAAAATAAATGTCAAACTCTTTGGATTTGGGCGCCGGCAGCGCCAGTCCAAACTTTTACTGGGTCTGGAAATTTTTTTGTATTTTCGATTGTTTCGACTTCCACAACGGTGTTTAACACTTCAATAAGCATTTACATCATCTCACAAGAAATAATTAACACAATTCTTTACACAAACAATACACAACAAACTTTTATATAGAAAATCCAAGTTACAACATAAACACCAAATATGTTCATTCAAACCAAACCAACTCTTAGATGTTTTAGTGTTGCAAGTATTCTAAGATAGGCAAACACTAAAATCTAAGCACACAATGAAATTAAGCATATCCAAATCCAAATTCAAATTACTAAGCAAAGCAAATACTACACACACCAAGCATACTAAAGCAAAGTAAACTAAACACAACAAGCATAAGTAGAATCCTTTAATTACTCCACATCAGTTTCAGAACTATCCTTTCCTCTAATGTCTCCAATCGATTGCTGATGCACGAACAAATTATAAAATAGATGAAATGGAAATTTGTCAGATGATTCCTCATCAATCACCACGTTCTTCTTCAACAAGTTAATCAAGCCCATCTCAATTCGTCCAGCGTGATCGAATTGTTCTTTCATTCTTCAATCTATATGATCAAATAAATCAGAAATATTATTGATTGCACTCATAACATTCTGTACCTGTTTCTCCAACTGTTTGATCCTCTTCAATATCATTCTGGAACCTTCAGAAAAATAGGATTGAATCGGTTGTGAAGTCTATGTTGGTTGATCAGCAAGCAAATTCATGTCATCTTCTTCTCCCACTGTCTGGAAGTCATAAGGATTAGTTGGATCAATAGGCCTCCATGGAAGAAGAACCTTTTTCCAACTCTCATAAGGAACTTACGATTGACTACATAACAGAAATATGGTGGACGAGTGTCCAAGCCCATATTTAGATCCATGAACAGTTAATCCCAAAACTGATTTCACAATGATATTACAAATGTCAATTGGCCTCCCAGTTTGAATTCAGAAATTCAAAATGGCACTTTCCTTAGTTACCTTGCTAATCTTCAATGTTGGAAATAACTTTGCCGAAATAAAGTAGTGCCACTTCATTGACACTGGATTTAGAGATGCAGATGGGAAACTAATGTATCCATTCTCTCTAATTTCTCAATCCTCATTCTCATCCGTTAAATATTGATACACATCATTCATAGTATCTCATGTGGCATTGAAATTAGAATAATGGCAAACAGGTACGTTCTCGATCATAAAGAGATCGTTAATTCGTGCAGGAGTGAATTGCACAAATCTACTACGCACAAATACAAACCCTTGGTTGATCCCGTGAAGATTTGCATAGAATTCTTTCACGACAGGAACAACAACGGCAGTGGTAGTGTAGCAAAGCACTTCCCAATGTCTCTCCTTAATAGTCTCTTCAATTCTAGTAGTAGGATTATCCATACCTCGATTAATGAAGCCTCTTTCCTTAATAATCCTTCTCTTCATCATCACTTTGTTGAACAAACGCTGTGCCTCGAAACTTATGAACTTTCTTCTATTGAAAAGGCGAGATCGAGGGTTTTCAATGGAGTAGGAATCCATGGGATGCGAATTGCGAATGGTAGTTCTCGTTTTTATGAAGTTAGGAAGTCAAAAATGGAGTTTAGAGAGTTGTAAGGACGAAGATCCCGCTCAAAACCACCAAAACTCTCATTTTAAAACTTAAAACCCGTCAACAGGTTTCGGGCGCCGGCGGCGCTCGATAGGGCGCTGGCGGTGCTCAAACCTGTAAGTTCGGTATAACAACTATGATAGGGTGATGGCAGCGCCAGAATGGGCACCGCCGGAGCTAGTGGTCAAAAATTCTCAACGAACTTCGTTTGGCCCAAAATATTCCAAATTCTCAATTCGATCCAATATTTATCCATTTTAAAAATATTTAGGAGTAATTAGATTCAAAAATAACTATCTAAAAAGCACAACTACATCGAATAAGCAAACACACCACAAAGATAGGGTTGCCTCCCATAAAGCGCTTGGTTTAACGTCATCAGCCCGACAAACCATTCAGTTAATCAAGATGACTCAGTATTAAAACCTCATTGAAGTCAGGTTAAAACCCGTTAAAGTAAGGCTTTAATCGATGCCCATTAACCTCGAAAATCTTTCCCAGCATCGTGATCTTTAATATCAACAGCTCCAAAAGAATGAACCTTACAACTGTAAAAGGTCCTAACCATCTAGACTTGAGTTTTCCAGGAAATAACTTCAATCTTGTGTCATATAACAAAACTTTTTGTCCAAATTCCAAGTTATTTTTCAATATCTTCATCATGCCACAATTTCATTTTCTCTTTATAAATCCTATCATTGTGATAAGATGCATTTCTAATGTCTTCCAATTCATTCAATTGCATAAATCTTTTCTCTCCAAAGATTTTTCAAATTAAAATTCAACTCTTTTATCGCCCAATATGCTTTATGCTCCAATTCAACCTAGAATGCACAAGTCTTACCAAACACTAGCCTATAATGAGACATTCTAATAGTGGGTTTTAAAAGAAGTCATATAAGCCCATAAAGCAAGTATCTAATCGAGCGTGACTCAATCTAATTTATGATTATCCACAGCTTTCTCCAAAATTCTTTTAATTTCACGATTAGACACTTCGCTAAACCACTAGTCCTGTGGATGATGAGCAAGTAGAGATTCTATGAATAATATTATATTTCTCAATTAATCTCTTAATTCGATTATTTCTGAAATGGGATCCACCATCAGTTATGATCACTCTCGGCATTCCATATCTTGTAAATATATTTTTCTTTAAAAATTTTGAAACCACTATGAGTATCACATCTAGGTAAAGCAATAGCTTTAATCCATTTCTAGACATAATCAACGACAACCAATATATATAAATTTCCAAATAAAAGAGTAAATGGTCCCATAAAATCTAATCCCCATACATCAAAAATTTCAACTTCCAAATTATAATTTAGAGGCATTTCATTTCTTCTAGAGATATTACCTACTCTCTGACATCGATCACATAATTTAATATATCTATAAACATCTCTAAAATGAGTAGGCCAATAAAATCCAAATTGTAGAATCTTAAAAGCAGTTTTATCAACTCCAAAATGACCTCCAAATTCAGAATCATGACATCGTTGAATAATCAAATTCGTTTCTTCTTGTGGCACACATTTTCTAATAATCAGATCCTTACACTGTTTATATAGATAGGGCTCATCCAAAAAATAAAATTTTGCATCATATTTAAACTTCTTTTGTTGTTGCCTTGTTAAATCAGGTGGTAAAATATCACTTACAATATAATTCACAATATCAGCATACAAAGGCAAATTACTTCCCATGATAGTATAGAGTTGCTCATCTGAGACAATTTCTGTAATTTCCTTTTCAAATTTTGATAATTTATCATACTCTATTCTTAACAGATGATCAGCTATTTGATTATCCGCTCCTTTCCTATCAACTATCATAAAATTAAATTCTTGGAAGAAGTATCCATCTAATGAGTCTAGGTTTTGCATCCTTCTTTTGCATTAAATATTTGATAGTTGAATGGTATGTATGCACAATACTTTTAGCTCTAATTAAATAAGGTTTAAACTTTTCAAAAGCAAATACTATAGCTAATAACTCTCTTTCAGTAGTGGTATAATTAATTTGAGCATCATTAGAGTTTTACTAGCATAATAAATGACTGTGAATACTTTATCATGCCTTTGCCCCAATGCTACTCTGATCGCATAATCACTTGCATCACACATAAGTTCAAATGGTTTATCCCAATCGGGTGAAACAATTATAGGTGCAGTGATTAATTTCACTTTCAATAATTTGAAAGCACTCAAGCATTCATCATTAAAATTAAATTTTCTTTCATTTTCTAAAAGTCGGCACAAAGGTTTAGTAATTTTAGAAAAATCTTTAATATATCGCCTGTAAAATCCAAACGTGTCCTAAGAAACTCCTAACCTCTCTCACAAGAAGTGGGTGGCGACAATCTCTCAATCACTCTAATTTTAGCAGATCCACCTCCATACCATGTTCGTAAATTTTATGCCCAAGCACAATTCCTCTTGCAACCATAAATTAACATTTCTCCCAATTCAGAACTAGATTTGTTTTCTCATAAAGCTTCAAAACTTTTGATAAGTTTTCCAGACAAATTTCAAATGAAGTCCCGAATACAGAGAAATCATCCATAAAAACTTCTATTCCATTATCTATCATACTACTGAAGATAGACATCATGCATCTCTGAAATGTTGCAGGTGCGTTACAAAGTCCAAAAGGCATTCTTCAAAAAGCAAAGGTTCCATAAGGGCTAGTAAATGTTGTCTTTTCTTGATCCTCAGAAGTAATAGGTATTTGATGGTAACTAGTTTATCTATCCAGAAAATGCAGTAGCATTCGTGTCCAAGTAAGTCTATCTAGCATTCTGATCGAGAAAAGGAAGAAAAAGTCGATCTTTTCCGGTGGCGCATTTAATTTCCTATAATCAATACAAATTCGCCATCCTTTAATTTGTCTTGTGGGTATAATTTTATTATATTCATTCACTTCAACAACCACTCCTCCCTTTTTCAGTACAGAATGTATTGGACTCACCCAAGCACTATCCGAAAAAGGATAAATAATTCCAAAGATCCACCATTTTAAAATCTCTTTCTTAACTACTTCTTTCATTATATGATTCAGTCTCCTTTATGGATCAACTATCGGTTTATGTTCTTCATCTAATAAAATTCTATGCATACAAATAGAAAGACTAACTCCTTTAATATCTGCCAAAGTCCATCCAAAAGCTTTCTTGTATCTTTTTAAAGTTTCCAACAACTTCGTTTTCGATAATCGTTTAACTCCGAAGATACAATAACCAAGTAAGGTAGATGATTCTCTTAAAAATATATACTTTAAATGATTAGGGAAAATTTTCATCTCAAGTTCAGGAGGTTTTATTATAGATGGAATTAAGCTTTTATTTCCACCTTCCATAGTGTCTAATACTTCAAATCTCTCCTAAACATACTCCAAATCTTCATTCTTCTTAATATCTGAATTTTCATCATCTTCAGTTTCCTCTTCAAACATATTTTCATACTCAACTTCTTTTTCAAATATATTCTCAAAATGATCATTTCTCAAATATTCACAGACCTCCATCCTAAAACATGAATATTAGAAATGATCCTGATATGTCCCAACTGATTTTTAATATTTTTCATAGCAACACCTTGAGCTTGTAATTGATTTCTCATATTCAGAATCATTTCTTCAGTAGACAACTTCTTATCCTTAAATTACGGGTTACTATTAAATCCAGGAGGATAAGATGGTCTAAAATTGGTATTTCCTTGATTGTTCGAATTTTCAATTGGATTTATAGAACTTTTAGCCCAGTGCGGGTTATCATTGGCATTGTTATTATTCCAATTGAAGTTTGGGTGATTCTTCCAACTAGTATTATAATAATTTGAATAAGGATTGTTAGGTCTATTAATAGCATTTAAAGTCTCATAAGGTGTTTGAGATTTTGTTATCTGTCCAAATATATTTTCCTCCAACACTTGAGATAGTTGAGAATAATTCATTCCATATTGATCTATTTTCTTAGAAAATGCCGCAATTTGAGAAACTACCATAGTCATCATATCTGAATCATGAACACTAGCTACTCTCTTAGGATTTACCCGTTCAGAGAGGCATTGAAGATTATTAGTAGCCATTTCTTCAATTAATGTGTATGCTTCATTAAAAGATTTTGACATTAATGATCCACCAGTAGCAACATCTATAGTAGATCTCAATGATCCCACTAATCCATTATAAAATGTTTGAATTATTAACCAATCTGATAAAGCATGACGTGAGCACTTCCTAAGAAGATCTTTAAATCTCTCCCAAACTTCATATATTGACTCTCCTTCAAACTGACAAAATGATGTAATATCATTTCTTAGTTTAGCAGTCTTTGATGGAGGGAAATATTTTCATAGAAACTTTTGAGATAATTCTCCCCAAGTTCTAATAGATCCAGGTGTTAACGAGTTTAACCACGCCTTAGCTTTATCCCTTAATGAAAAAGGAAAAAGTCTAAGTCCGACAACATCGTTAGACACTCCGTCATATTTAAAATTAGCACACAGTTCTAAAAAACTAGCGAGATGTAAATTTGGATCCTCATTAGGTGTTCCTCCAAATTGATTATTTTATACTATTTGAATAATAGCAGGTTTATGTTCAAATGAATTAGCAGCAACATCAGGATTTTGCATAGTTATGTGAATTTCGTTTGCTGTTAGATTAACATAATCTCTTAAAGGTCTTATCAAATTTCCAATATCATTTCTCTGATTATCTTGATTGTTCACCATTTCGCAAGGATTTTCAATTTGTTTTTGTTGTTTTCTAATTTTTTTCTGACAGTATGCTCTAACTCTGAATCGTAAGGCACTAAACCTATAGATCCACTACGACGCATATACAATCACACAAATACTTATAAAAAGTAAACAAACACACAATTACACACTACAAAGTAAAAGTTTTCTGTTACTATATTATCAATAAATACCATTTATACTTTCTTACTTACTTACTTAGTTACTTTGTTACCTTCCCAATCAACGGCGCCAAAAACTTGACCGACAAATTTTATATATGCAAGAATGTATGAACTCAAATTTATATATGTTTATAATGATTTTGTAAAGTTCGAACACTGAACGCAAGTATACGTATCGTATCAAGTAATACAGGGCTTTAATGGAGTCTTGGTTATCGATCCCACAGGGAAGTATGAAGTATAAGAAAGTGATTCACAATATATATAATATAGCACTGAAATCTGATACTCAAATTGCACTTAAAGTTTACTACTTACTTCTACTACCACTATGCAGAAAATAGTAATATTAAATCAAACTACAATTACTTCTAACAACTTTGAAAACAAAATTAACTAACAGACACACTAAACTATGTATTTGAAAGGTTTTTGATATATGAGAAAAGTATATTTCCTCTTGCAAAGAGAATATGATGTGTGGATTGATATGGAACAAATATCTATGTTATTTTGCCAAATAGGAGAATAGATGTTTCTTTACTCTTAAAAGAGTACCCCCTTTTCTAAGCATGAAAAGAGCATTGACATATCCTAAGTTTAGTCACTACATCTAAAGCTAGGCTGGGAGGATACCAGCTCTCACTACGGAGCTCCCACTCACCCTTCACCTGAAGGCTAACATTCGAGTTTAGTCACTAATCTTAGAACCAATTTGGGGATTTTAGCCTGTCACCCTGAAATCTCCACATCAAGTCCATCAAAACACATTTCCCATTTATTTCGCACTCAATTCCCATGAACTATGCAATTCATCCATGGAAATTGAATGGATTCTTCATTATTGTTGTAGGACATTAAATCCTTTCAGAATTAATGTTCAACAACATATTTTAACATTTCAATTGACCAAATCGAAAAGTAAATTAAGATTGAAATGAAAAACAATCATAATTTCTTCAATACATTAAAAGCACATCAAATCCACATCAATCCATCACCACATCTCTATGCAAGAGGAAAGACAAAGGAGAATACTCAGAATTCATGAAGAAGATACAATAAAACATGGATTTTATATATAAAAGAAAAGTCATACAAACCACAAAAAAAATACAACTTATCTCTTTCTCTTCCCCAATGCAGTTCCCTTGAAGTTCCTTTGAATCCTTTCTCTCTTCTTTACAACATTTGATTCTCTCTTTAGAATGGAAAGGAAGAAGAAATCTCTCACTTTACTCCTTTTCCTTCACCCCTTAGAGAAGAATTCCTCTCAAACTCTCACTTCTACACACTGTTCTCCTAAACCCTAACACTTAACACACACTAAAACTACACTAGAACCACTGAATAAGCACACCATTTTCGCCCAAAAGTAGTTACTTATAAGTTAGAAACAAAATCCCAAGATTTTTCATAGGCATCCCTTCAAAAAATCGCCAAAACTCTTCAAATTTGAATTCCACCGACTTTGGGCGTCGGCGGCGCTTTATCGTCCCAATATTTTCTGGAGTCTCTGGAAAATGGCGCCAGCGACGCCAGAACCTGTTTTCCACATTTTTGCTCCTTTTTGCTCTGAATTCATCCATTTTCGCTTCTTTTCTCTCCAATCACCTAAAATCATCATACTTGCAATAAATTATGAAAAATACCTTTCTTTAAAGTGCAATATCACAAAAAATGAGTAAAATTATATAGCAAAAACCGTATATATTTTTTGTGCATCGCCGGACCGGGCTAAAAGACAGAGATTTTGGTCTATTGAAATGAAAATTGCGTCGAACGGTGTTGTCACCAGCGCTGGACTGCGCTCAACCAGAAAAATATCCTTAAACCCTCAAATTTCACGATTTAACCACCATTTTTGCCCAAACTATAGTCTTCTACCTACATCCAAGGCCGATTTTCACACCTAGAGCTCACTTGCATTTGAATTTGAAGCGATTTCGTGGAAATCAAGCATGAAGATCGCATATGTGATGGTTGCTTAATTGGAAAGCAACAACGAAATTCTTTTCCAATAGTAGCAAGATTTCGAGCAAAATTACCTCTTGAATTATGGCATGGAGATTTGTGTGGCCCAATTACCCCTGCTACGCATGGTGGTAAGCGTTATTTCTTGTTATTGGTTGATGATTGTACAAGATTTATGTGGCAAGTGCTGATCTGAAATAAAGATGAAGTATTTGAGGCATTTAAGAAGGTAAAAGTTGCAGCTGAAATGGAGAAAAATAGTAAGCTGAAAGCTTTATGCACGGATTGTGGTGGGGAATTCACCTCATATGAGTTCAAGACTTATTGTGAGCTATTGGGAATTAAGCATTATTTCACGATGCCTTATTCTCCTCAACAGAACAGAGTTGTTGAACGAAGAAATCAAATGGTGGTCGGCATGGCAAGGAGCTTGTTGAAAAGCATGAGAGTTCCGGGCGAATTTTGGGGAGAAGCGGTATCAACTGCTTTATATATCTTAAATAGAGCACCAACAAAAAGTGTTGTCGGTAAAAGTCCCTATGAAGCAAACTATAATTGCAAGCCAAGTGTCAGTCATTTTTCAAGTTTTGGTTTCCTTGTACATGTAAAAGTGATTACACCGCACCTTCCAAAATTGGTTGATCGTAGCAGGCAAATGGTGTTTATTGGTTATGATATAAGCACAAAAGGTTATTGAATGTTTGATCCAGCAACAAGATGAGTTGTGGTGACACCAGATGCTGTATTCGAGGAGGACAAGAAGTGGGAGTGGAACAAATTTCTAGTAACTGGTATAGGATCACTAGGTAACACTCTTACAACACGCAATTTTACAACAACAGGCGCATCTGGTATGGATTTTCCACGCACCAACACAGGAACAGATTGGTAATAAATACCAGCATGCTTCATCAGTGATAAACATGAGATCCAGAACATCTATTCCAGACTCCAACCCATTAACACCACACACTTCAGATGCATTCTTTGATGGTTCGACCTCAACAGAAGAAGTGCAACCAACAACATTTGATGAGAGTTCTTCAGAAGGGTCGCGAGGTAAGCGTGACAACAAAAGCCTTTACGATGAAACCTTTCCTTTAGAACCAGAATATTCAGAATTGTGTTTGCTAGGAGAGGAGGAGGAGTCAACTTTTAAAGAAGCTAAGGCAGACCCGAGAAAAGCAATGGAAGAAAAAATTCTTCTATTCAGAGGAATGAAACTTGGAAACTAGTACCATTACCTGACAACCACAAACCCATAGGTTTAAAATGGGTTTACAAGCTCAAAAAGGATACTCAAGGAAGAATTGTGAAGCACAAAGCGATATTAGTGGCAAAGGGATATGTTCAACGACAAGGCTTAGACTTTGATGAAGTCTTCGCCCCTGTTGCTCGGCTAGAGACAGTACGTTTGCTAATCTCTATTGCGGCACATAAAGGATGGGAGGTGCATCATATGGATGTGAAGTCAGCTTTCCTCAATGATGATTTGGAAGAGGAAGTGTATGATATTCAACCGCCAGGATTTGAAGTGAAAGGAGAAGAACGAAAGGTGTTAAAACTGCACAAAGCTTTGTACGGCTTGCGACAAGCACCTAGAGCCTGGAACTCGAAACTAGACAAGTCATTGAAGACAGTCGATTTTGAGAGATGCTCTTTAGAGCATGTCGTATACACAATAAATCAAGGTAAAGTAAATTTAATTTTTGAAGTCTACGTGGATGGTTTAATCATCACCGGAGAGTGTATTCAAGACAGAGACATGTTCAAGTTACAAATGAAAAAATTGTTTAGCATGAGTGACCTTGGGTTACTAAGTTACTATCTGGGAATTGAAGTCAGTCAGAATTCACAATCAATTACACTCAACCAGGCGGCATATGCAAGAAAGTTTTTAGATAAATGTAGTATGAAAGATTGCAATCCTTCACAAATTCTGATGGAACCTCATTTGAAACTAAGCAAGGAAAGCACAAGTCCACCTGTAGATGTAACTCTATACCAAAGTCTTTTTGGCAGTTTAAGATCTCTACTACAAACACACTCAGATTTGGCATTGTTTGTCGGTATGGTGAGTAGATATATGAGAAGCCCACAACGGAGCACATGGCTGCAGTGAAGCACATATTGTGGTATGTGAAAGGAACTTTAAAATTCGGTTGTGTTTATGATAAGAACAAAGAAAGCTTGTAGTTGATTGGTTACTCCGATAGTGATCTAGCTGGTGATACTAATAACAGGAAAAGTACCTCAGGTTCAATATTTTTTCTTGGGTCAAGTCCTATTAGTTGGTGTTCACAAAAACAGAAAGTAGTTGAGTTATCTTTTTGTGAAGCGGAGTTCATCGCTGCTTGTGCAGCAGCATGTCAAGGAGTATGGCTAGGATGACTGTTGGCAGATTTATTAAAGACTAAGGTTAAGAAAGTGGTTATAAAGCTCGATAATCAGTCTGCAATTGCATTAAGCAAGAATTCAGTCCACCATGAGAGGAGTCAACACATCGATACTCGATTCCACTACAAAAGAGGCTGTGTTGAATGAGGAATAATTGAAATCCAACATCTTTGTACAGAAGATCAGTGAACTGATATTCTGACAAAGTCAATTACAAAATTGAAGTTCTTGGAGATGAGAAAGAAAACTGGTGTGCAAATCATCAGTGAAAGACAAGCTTAAGGAGGAGAATGTTGAGTTAATCTAGTTGTCTTAAGTAGTTAATTAAATATTTTGCATGTTTTTTAAGTAGTTATTTTAATTAAAGTTGTGTGGTTAGTTTTATTTGAACATGGTTTGTAAGTTAGTGAAGAATATGGGAAGTAATGATAGTGGTGTAAGTTAAAGTTATGTTTATAAATATGAAAAAAATTAGAAAATGATGCACTGCTTTGAGCATCACAAAAATTCCTCTGTTTTTTCTTTTCCTTGCTTTTTTTCTGTTTTTTTATACTAACAAAATAAATTTGATTAAAACTTCATGACATTCGAACAACATTAAATTA